>JAUBNQ010000026.1:5554730-5566888 GCA_032353495.1 Ctenopoma kingsleyae | reverse complement strand
TCCGAAGTGTTTCTCCCTTTGTAAATGTCAAACCTTTAGTCATGAAACTTAAACCCTGGCTTGCTTGCAGCTGGGCTCCATTCATGGGCCTCTATCAGTGGGAGGGAGTCTACTGGCCCACAGACACATGTCAGTGAAAGTCAAATTCAACACCTCCTGTTTGCATGCATGTAATCTTGAACTAAATCTAGTTTAAGAACATTTTTGAACATTTAGTATCATGTTATAGAAATAGAAATGTTGAAGTGGAATTAATACAAATCAGCTGTTATTTTACAATTAATTTAACTGATACCTAACCATATACAAAATAAATGTAAAGTTTACTAGTCTTATATCTGTCAGAATATTCTCCACGTTTCCCATCTTTATGATATGCTAAGGTGTAATGTAGTTTTATGCTGAACAGATAGAAAGTGGTATCAATTGTTAAACATTGGGCAAGGAAGTGTATTTCCCAAAAATTTCAAATCAGGTCAACTTAAGTCTTGTGATTTAGCTAAAATGACCAAATTAAGTTTCTAAAGGGAATGGTTTGCATATTTGTTTTCACTGTCATTTGAATTGGCCACAAATATTTTACGGTGTAGTCGTGTCACCACCAACTAAGCTAGCCATTTCAATACTTTTTAAAAAATTTAAATAGAAGGAAAATAAATATTACCCCAGCAGCGTAGTCGCCAACGATGGCCACTCTTTGGAAGTCGGGAACTTCAAGGTATGTGGGTGTGTCCACCTCCACTGACACCACAGGGGCAGCAGCACTGTGCACGGCTATGGTACTGCAGCGTATGAGCCTCTTGCTTTGGAAAAGGAGAGGTAAGAGTTAATGTTTGACTTTATTCATTGTCAGATGTTCTGAAAACCTTAAAATATTTTGTTTTTCATCATGCAATACTTCTGTTGCAACGTGATGACAGTACACAGTCTTCCTTCTCACCGTTTCTCAGCATCATCTTCAGTGTGCAGATGGTGGGCCATCTCAAGGTGGAGGATGGGACAGTCCTCAGCCACATCAAACATGGAGATCTCATCGCGGACGTTCTCATCTTTGGTCTCAGATGCGAAGACCTTCTCCGCGAAAGCCCGCATCTTGTCATCGGTCTCTGACAGGCATGACAAAGTAGAATTTGTTAGTGGAAGACACCATAACTTCCATCACACCACACAGCAGTAAACTAAAAAGGTTTAACTATGAAACATAGAACAAAAACAGAACTTTCTGGGTGCTATTCTACACTGCATGACTGTAAATGATGTACATTCATGATGATTAATGAATTTTTATGAATGACATACAAAGCATAAACCTTACCAACCTGATGTGCACAGACTCCAACACATGCATTGTACACAAAGAGTGACTCAGCCACTATAAGTCTGCAACTCTGACCTCCAGTTTGGGCTGCAAACACAAAATCCCATGCATAGACACAGAGAGGACCCACAGTGGTGAAGCACTGAGACATACAGTTTACAAATCATATGGATATAAGCCTTTTTTGAATGTACAGTATGTGTAACTCCAGACTCAGTTTTCTTGTCACCTTTCATTGTTTATTTTGCATTTTATTATTTGCACCACAACGCTCAAGATATTAGTTAGTTTCTTTGAGTGAAAATTAGCCAATTTAGATCAGAATTCATCAAATGTTAGCTGAAAATTTGACAGGAAAGTAGAGTACTATGTCACAAGCAACACAATGACAATATACAGCTCTAGATTTCTTTAAACTCTACTTGCTACAGAACATGCGCTTACTAGCGAAGGCTTTCTAGTCTAAGATGAAACTATAACACAGATCATTACGTCGTTTTCCCTTTTCACCCTTCATACTTACTCTGTGGACCTGATCATGCCCAGCAAGAGAGTAGCATCACCCAGAGTAAAATCCAAAAAGGAAAGTGTTAGAAAAGCATGGGTTAAAACACATTATATGTTCCAGGTGTTGTATGTGAAGATGACATACAAATTGTTTATTCATTTCCACAACTGCATAATTAAAATACCGTAGTTACTGTAAGTGCAGATACTGTACCTGCACTATAATATTTATCAATATTTAAAATATTTAGTAATATACATGCAATTGCAGATGTTGAGGATATGAGCAATGAAATGACACATTGGACCAATGCATACACTTCACAGTAAATGGATAAGTTGGATTAAGAAAACATACAGAGGGAGGGTGGATAATGGAGAGGACACATGACAGTGCATTTACAGTTGTTTACATAAATACAACATTTGAACAAAATCTTGGTCATTGCATCTTCATGATACATGTGGAGATGATTTACTGGAGTGGAGCAAAAGAGTTTTAAATCAAATCCAGTATCGAGGATGCTCTGGTAAAGTGACCCCATCACTATACCTCTACAGATTATAACATCTCCATGTATGTGAAGATGGATTAAACGTGTTTCCCTGGCATTGAGGAATAAACTATGTACTCAACCATTGCTCTTTGAAACAAGTCTAAAGATCATTTAAGTCTTGTTTGTGTGCATTACCACGATGGAAGATGCAATGACCTTGTCAGAAAAAAGTCATTTATTAATGTAAATGTTCACTTTCAGTTCAGTTTTTATTGGTGATGCTAAGTTTGTGAAGCATCGGATACAAACAGTGTATAACGAAACAGAACTGACACAGAGCGTGAACAATAGATTGATAAATGGTGCCCGTTTCCTCTTTGTTTCATTACATTCGTTTTCATATAGAATACATGTTCATTTACCAAGATCATAACTAGCAAACAAAATAACTAGGTTCCATTCAAATGCACTTTGGATAAATAATTTTTGGTGATGTGACTGTCCCACATCCATACAGTAAACCATGCATTTGTAATGCTTCACATCTTCCACATAGTCCCGAGGTAGTTTCCCAGCTCCATACTTACTTCCACCCTCTGCTGAGTTAGCAAAAAGTCCAAGTCAGGGTGGGACAGTCCAGGTTAGAGTAAAACAAAAAAAAATTGGTTATGTTTCAAAGCAGCACAATTCAAACCCCAGATAAAACTGCAACTACCTGTGCGATTAAATACATTTAGAAGTAAGTAGGAAATTCTGTTATTTGTGCTTTGACTAAACTGATCCTCCGACAGCAAACTGCTCTGGCTAATGGCAGCATGACAACATTGGCATGAAATCTGAATTTTAAAATGTCACAACAAGTGTAAACACGCTCAAAAACACTGTCCACCAATACCTGCTAAATTGTTACAACCTGACCTATTAGCAAAGAGATCAAGCTCTTCAGGCAGCAGCTGGTTAGACCATTGCATTTCTATTTTTCACCCTTTGAAAAACTCTTTAAGGCATAATATGACTTCACACTTGCCAAACGCCCCATGCCTCATGGAAGTAGGCTATAATTAGTAACCATTACAAAAGCGTCTAGATGAGAAGCAGCGCTTATAACTGGAGGACCAACTGAGAAAAAGTTGCAGCATGACTTGACCTCGTCACACTTGACCCAAGAGAATCTGCTGAAAATTCACTTTCACCAAACATTGTTGACAGGTTCACTTACCGAAGCTGATATATGGCCCTCATTCTATTATGACACGAATTTGAATCTCCACAGCTGCGTTTAAAAAGCTGCTGGAATCTGCCGATTAAACTAATGTACAATTCAAACTAGTCAGCAATATGGTGCAAGCACACATCCCAAATGCAATGTGAAGGTAAAACAGCATTTTGCTTTAAAAATTGTCAATTTCTGGAGGAATAACATCTTGTGATGACTATTGCTTGTATTAAGTATGCACTTCATTTAGAAATTATATGCATTTTAATTGCAATAAACGTGTCATTTAAACTGTCAGGGTTCTCCCTTAGAGACGCAGTGACCCTGGTAAACAGATATGAATTTATTACATGAACGGCTACTGCTGCCACTTAAAAATCTCATCAAGCAGACGTGTGTGTGTGGCATTTTGATAGAAAGGGCTTTTTTATACAGCGGGCTAATACATTCCATGAAAAAATAACACAAGAATGAAATAAACAACGAATACTTTCCTCAGTTGAACTTCGTCAGTGTAAAATAACTTTTGGAAATTGCTATCCAAACCCTCTTTTTTATAGGTGAGAGTGCACATTCAAGGCCAGAAAACAGGTTGATCATACTCACCTGGCATTACGGCTTTAGGCATGGTGACACTTCCCTAATGAAACGCTCCCAGGACTGAAAAAGGGTGGTAGCCACTGGACTGCTGGAGTAGACAAGAGTGGAGCCCTGTGCTTGGTCTGTGCAATATTAAGCTCCCTCTGCCTCACGTGTAACCAGAATCTGCTGGGCATACACGGGACATGCCTAGACATAACAGGGAACTCATATGTGTCCAACTCTATTTTAAGGTGTGGACGTAGGACTCACTGACTGGTACAGTGTGTAGGCACAGAGAGGGGTGTGAGTGAGGGTACTCAATTATATAACACCCTAATAGCTGTTCAAGTTACTCTACACATGGCAAATGAATGCCCAGATAAGTGCTCATGAGTTAGTCTTGGGTAGATTCACAATGTACTTTTCTGCTCTTCTACCCACCATAAATGCAACTGGTTGCTAAAACTGTTAAGTCTGTCTTTTCAACACAATTAGCTCTGAAACTGACAACTTATTTTTGAAAGGGAGAGCACAAGTGGAGTTGCACCTGTTAAGCTTTGCTTTAGTTTTGTTGGTATTTGGACAATTAGCTTGGATACTCTGTCTAATCTACAGAACATGTAGCTCAAGAGTTTATATGATTTTTTTTTTTATCAGTTTCAGTATCTTCAGTACTTCAACTGCACCACAACTGAAGTTTTTTTCTCCATATTTTGCCATGTAAAAACTTGTGTAGCACACTTATGTCACTCTCTTGATCGTAAGACATTGTGCAGTGTGGGGACATTTAAAAAGCCATCTATTTTTAGGGAATGTGATCTTAAATGTCAACCTTCCTCCTAGGGTGCCACTAGTTAAAGAGCTCAGGTTAGAAATGTGCAGCCAGTCATTTCATCCCTCAGAAACTAAAATGCCAGCAAAGATTTTGAACCTTTGGAAATAATGCATTCCATGAGAACAAAGCTTCTGAATATTTTGAGTTTTTCTGCTAAAGGTACTGTCTGCGATCTCCTAGTAATTATAGTGTAATTAAACACAACATTATCTTGAACACCAGGAAAGGACTTAATTGCCTCATGTTTTAGCTCATACTATTTGGATATAAATACTTGTAAAAGAAATTTGACAAAGTACAAACCACGAATTGTGTTTTCGGCCAAATCAATCTTCTGGCACGTTCGCACAATGAACTCACACCATTTGGTTTCAGAGTGAACTTTTCCTCTTTGTGTGTGAATCTTTGGTGCTACGTGTACCACAGCCTTCACAGAATTGCCACATGAAAGTGAACTTGAAGAACTAACAATTAAAGGTGAGCAGCAACAAATGCACATCAATGAAAAATTCTTTTAAGGATTTTCTTGTCCATGGTCTACACAGACCTGACTATTTCTCATAATGAACCTTGGAGATTAATAGCAGCTGGACATTGGTTTACATGGGCGTGAGGGAACAGAAAGTCCAAGTTTCCCCGACTCATATTACTCATATCATCATTACTCAGACTGTCTGTCAGATACTACCAAATTACAACAGGTGTTCCCCTGTCCTGCTTCTACTCTGGATGTTGTTTGAGTAGCGTTTGACCACACAGACATTTTCCGTGTTTTTCAAATATCTGATCAATTTCAAGCATCGCACGACAACCTAGAAGAAACAGCAAGACACGAGCGAAGTGAACACCAAACCCAGAATGAAACAGATCCAAAAGAACCACCTCCATTTCCATCTCCATGTCCAGTATATACAGTAAATGGTCAGGTTCAAGTTAGAGTCATAACGTTGTTTTGTTTGGTACTAAACATTACTAGTGTGAAGTTCAGTGGTGACTTTGGGAAGAAATCTGAAACCTCTGGCCTCCAGCGAGCGCACACAGATTTCAACGCAGCATACATGTACAGCAAAAGTGGAGTTTACATCATTCTTTCGCACTTATTGTGAGGTGATGTGACATATTGTACTAACTGGACATACAGTCCTGTGCTAAGGTTTTAGGTTATGTTAAAACACAATGATCAGAGGTTTTTGAGCAGTTGACTGAAGAATTGGGTAGTGTGTGTTTAACACATAGTGGCTCCATGATGCACAGTTTACAAGTTCAGTATGTTTACAAGTTCAGATTGGACTGTAATCATTCTTCCTGTTAGAATGATAACGAGAAATACCCAGATCTAAAAATAGCATAACCACATAACTGTACTGTTGTCTACTCTTACACAGAACTTGTTTGCTTTCGGTCAAATAAGACCACTTTGGACCTTACTCCAAGTAACATCTACTCGTATTATTCTGCCATCATCTTGCTGCATAGAAACTAACCTTAATTACTGGTACATGTGGTGGGCTTAAAAATCACACTGTGAGCTACCTTTAATAGCAAATGGAAATTATGTTCTAAAAGGTCAGTTAAAGCCTGAGATTTGATGGAAGATTATAACTTTTAAAGTGAATTTTATAAATACAGTCCTTTTCTTGGGTGAGAAATTGAACTCATGAGGAAAATACTGTAATTTGCAAAACAAAATATAGGTATTTGTCACCAGGTTAATTTGCACCAAACATACAGACGTAGAAGTAACAATGTTTTTCAGTGTGGATATTTTTTTATTTCATTTTTTTAATAAATGATAATGATAAATAGACCCTGAAACTAAAGCAGTTAAGTTTAATTTTCTCCTGTAATTTTCCTGTTTTCTATTCCTGTTCCTGTATTAAATTGTGTCATAATTCATCAGAGCTTGGTCTATATAAAGCATTTATTTCTGTTGTACACATTCATATAAATCAAATATCTATGTTGCTTTTTTTCCAGGCAAAACTGAAACCAAACAAGATGGGTGGGATCATAAACTGTCCTGCAGTGGTAGATGCCTACAGGAATTTTAAATGGTCTTAATTGCTCCACTGTTCCTACCAGACCAGAAAAGACGTGTTGGAACATTTGTACTTCAGAAAGGGCAAAAAAGGTAGGTCCCCAAGACATATACAGCTTGTTTACTGTTAAGCTTTTTATTTTATTTGTTGTTGCTGGAACACTCACTGTGGATACTAATTTAACTGCCCTCAGGCTTGACCAGAACATGATGGGCAGACAGATTACAGTGAATGATAAGGGTCATTTAGCTGTCTCCACCACTTCCCCTAACAGAGACAACAAGAGGCTCCTGCACAACACACTTAACATTTTCATCACTGACTGGATGCGATGGAAGTGAAGGTGTTTGTGGAAGGTATCCCACGCGTGGTCTGTGGAGTTACAGAGGAAACAACATGCCAAGAAGTGGTCACAGCACTGGCTCAAGCTCTGGGTAAGTTTGTGGTTCTACTGTACATGGTAACAAAAATGTTGGTCTGGCGAACTACCCATGGTGATAACCTCCCTGCAAACTTTCTGTTTAGGTCAGTGTGGACGCTACACATTACGGGAGAAGTTTAAAGACTTTGAGCGGTGCATGACACCTAGTGAACGCCTTATGGAGACTCTAGAAAGGTATGGTGAGCAGGCAAAGGACGTTCAGCTCACCCTGACCCACAACGGACCCTCTGTTTGGAATGAAATGAGCAGAACCAAAGTTGGCAGATACCAGCCATGTCCGCCACTTAGAAGGAAAGATGCAGGCACTAGACTGTGGCGGGGCAGTAGCTCACGAAGTTTGCATCGTCAAAGCTTGCCACCTTTGTCCTGTTTGAGACAAGAAGCTGAGCAGAAAAAAGAGGACCAGAAAAGACCTAAAAGAAAGTCTCTGACACTCATGGAGGAGGCCTGGGAATGGCTGGAGAGCCTGGGGAAAGGCAAGGTCTACAGTACTGCCTCTGAGAAGGAAAGCAGTAAGAAGGCTGATAAAAGGAACCGTACCTCTTTGGATGGTTATCCCAGTGTTGACAAAGATAAAGCAGGTCGAAGTAGTAAAACCAAAGTCCGAGGAAAGGAGAAAAACCTGAATCCAGACTTGGATCACCAAACATCTGGCTGCACTCGAAGTCAGACAAAGGGTAAAGAAAGGAAACAGCACACTAACAGTCAAGAGGCAAAATCAGATGACCAGTTCAGTTCAACTACTACTGCTACTGAAGATGAGAAAAATAGTCTAAGAGAGACTATATTATGTCAGCTAAGTTATCTGCAGGATTTACAAGTGCAGATAGCATCCGTAGATAGACAGATTTGTGAGTTTGAGGAAAAACAGAGAGCCAAAAAAGCTGAGCAGGAGACTCAGCAGAGAATAGTTGAAGAGGAAATGGAACAGATCAGGTTTTGGGAAAATGAATTGAACGCTGAAGAAGGTTATGAGAAAGATTTGCAATGTCAGTTCCTTGAGATGAAGGCAAAGGCAGTGGAGTGCAAAGCTACACTTGAGAACTACAAGTGCAAAATGGAGGGACTTGATTTCTTTGGCGGTCAGAACATTGCTCACGAGAATTCAAAGATGGTTTCAAATGTTGGTGCAAATGCTGCCACTGAGATTTCAACAGTTTCAACTAAGGACCTCAAGCAGCAGCCCTCTGATTCACATGGGGATGTAAATATTAACAGGAAGTTCCTGCCCAAACCAGAAAAACCTCCTCATGCTCTAGTTCCTCCCAACCAGATGAAGGAGCGACGGCCCACGGGACCCACTGAGCTGAGGGAGTGGTGGAAGCGCTGGTCTGAAGCCCAAAGCTCTCAATCAAAGACTCAAAAGAAGGAGATTCACCGCTCTGAACTTACTATATATCTGAGTAGTACCAAGGTTTAAAATCAAGTTCAGTGACATAAGGTTGGTCAGCAAATAAATATGACTGTACCCCAGTGGTGCTTCCTAATTTCTTACCTCAATCCTGGTTTAACTGCACGTAATACCAAAGCAAGCTCATTTTACATTCAGGGAGCCCCCCGAAGTGATTAAACCAACTCCATAATCAGAAATGAGCATCAGCGGTTAGTAACCAGGAAACAAGGCCAAGAGAATCAGCAGATATTGAAGTCAAATATCCTTCACAAGCGGCTTATTTTTAATATACTGTAGAAATGCCAAATATACTACAGCAGAGTAGATAGAACTGTACTGTCCTTTCTTCATATAAATTCAAAATTTAACTTTGTTAAACACTTTCTACTAGATGAATCCTGTTTCTGTGCAATGCCGGAAGACTGTGCTGTCTGTGAGGATGCAAGTAATGAAAAAAAAAGTAACCATTCATATTAAAATAGGGTAGGACTGGAATGAAAGATTTGGCACCTAAATTTGTAACTTCTGTGATCTGCCAAGAATCAGTTCATGTTCCTTACTGTTCTGTTCCAACTACAGATATGTACTTTTTTTTTTTCTTTGTTGTGATAATGGCTTATGTAACACTACAAATATATTATTTGCCTTCAATGCCATGTTTTGACAAATATTGGTATAAATAAAACTTTTCACTGCTACTTCATTCTGGGACTTTATACTTTGAAGCTTTTCCATATAGTCTTAATGCAGACTTGCAGCTTTTCTCTGAACTTTCACCAAGGGGACAAAAAGAAAAAGAAAAAAAAAAAAGGCTTAAATAGATGACAATACAAAACTCATGATTTTCATAAAACTTTAATTCAATTGTTTCATCCAAGACCATTAACAAAAGTACATGAGAACCTCTGTACGTGGTTCAACTGAAACCCGGTGATCTCCAAAGTTGAAATTAATGTTGACTGTAACTTAATGTGCAGAGGCACAACAGCTCACCCATGTCTCCAAAGCACTGTAATATCCTGATTCTTAATGCTTTTTTAAAATTAATTTCTATCACGTTACCTTTTTATTTCTTTTTAAGTTAAATTTGTTTCATTATATCTGAAGTTTGGACTTTGACTAAGAAAAAAAAAAAAAAAGAAAAAAAAAAAAAGCACACATTACATACAGTATAGTTCAACCCACAGGTTTGGGATGCATATCAGTATTATTTCTACTTGAAAAGAAAGCCACCGTAGTATTGTTCAATATTTTGGTGGTTGGCTGGAAACAGGATACATTTCATTTTTGTTGCCCCCACCCCCATTTTTATTTTGCTTGTAGTTTTTTTAGGCACCTTATTCTTACTTTATTCAATATTAGCAGATTGAATTTTAATGGAAAAAAGCAAAAATATGTGCAAGGAAAAAAAAAACAAAAAAAAAACATAAGAACTGCAGATATAAGATGTCACAAGGAATTCTGCACCTGGGAAAAATTGCTTATGTGGAGCATGTGAATACCAAAAAGGTATCTAAAGGCCCCAGATTGGTAAATCCCATTAGATTAACTACTTTGACAATCACATCACACACCATGCTTCCTCTTCAGCGCTTCAATAAAGCATTTTAAAACTGCTCAAAAAACCGAGCAGAGAAGAATCCTCAGTTTAAGCTTGCACATGAGAAATATGATCCTCCTTATGGAGGGAACTTTGCTTTATGTGTTTTGTAGGAAAGCATACAGTAGTGGAAACTTGATAATGAAATCATTTTAGGTTTCCATGGGTAAAGGAGTAAATATGAGGAAAAATGGGAGCAGAAAGCTCAAAGACATGCCAACAGTCACACTCATTCATCCAGGCAAACTATTGGACAGATTACAGGTGCAGAATTCCAGTCAAAGCAGATTCAAAAGATAAGGACGTGGACAACCACACAGTCATCACTCATTTGGAGGGACAAGGCCCTCAGAAACAAATACCTCCGTTACATACTATAATCACTTCTAGGTACATAACACACGCACACACAGGCTCAGAGATCCCATGTACACTGCAATGTGGAACTCTCGTCATATACATGGGAAGCAGGGAACTGTGGAATGAGAAAGGTTCCCTTGCAGGTATCAGTGGGGACAAAGATTCCACTTGCCAATTACTGTATGTGTGCGTATATTTTGTGTATGAGCTTGTGTGTACAAGCATGTGTCACATCAAATTCCCTTATCCCCTGCTGTTGCCTTTTGGGGCATCTCACCAACACCAAATGGGGCGGGCTCTTTATTGCTCAGTCAATGACACCAGGCTGACGAGTCTTGCGCTCCACACTAAAGCCCTGTACAGGAGAGGACAAATTTGATTTAGATTGACAGATAGGGAAATCTAAAATCTGATTTGTTAACTTCTAATAACTGTATATGAATGAGGAGGACTGGGTATGCAAAATTTTAAGCTAATGTGATGAACCGCCTCAGTTTTTCCACAGGGAGTCATTCTGCATATGATCCAATAAATAATCATATGGCAACACTGAAAGACTCATTCATACCTTTGAATTATCAGGACCACGGGGCTGTCTCAGAATGACCAGGCGTGGTGCACTGGCATCATCAAGAGTGATGCTCTTCAGTCGGTTCACCAGACGGTCAGGACGAGGAGTCACCACAGGTTTAGGCCCCTCACTGTAAAGTTAAGGCAATAATCAGCATTTAAGAACATCAAGAACAAATGTTTTCATTCTGGACAGTTTAACATTCTGATGCGTGTGATTCAACTGGAGACTGTACCTGACTCTGCGTACATTGCAGGCACTACATTTTCCTGTGCGTTGATTGAGGACAACTGAGAACTCCACCTCATCCCCGGTCTGGAGCTCCAAGCCATCTTGGACTTCTTTTACATGGAAGAACAGCTTCTTGCTCTCACCAACTTCATATGTTATGAAGCCAAACTGAGGGAAACAAAGTAATGGGGCTGAAACTGGCACTACAGTAACGAACTTCAAATCTGAAGTTTCTGATGCATGTGAATCAAATTGTTAAACAATAATAAAACCACAACGAATAAATGATCACTACCTGGTCTTTGACACACTCCACCATGGCTCTACGCTGAGGGACTACATTACAGGCCATCTTCTGTCCGGTTTGGGCTACTGTGCACACTTGAAACTTCACAAGTTCTCCTTTCTGTAGACAATCTGCCTTATTTGCCATACCCATGATTCCAAAGGGATAATTCTGGCCTTTAGTTCCACCTGAAATGACAAAGAACAAGATGATGTCATCTTAATTTTTACCAAGGAATCTGTATGTTGTACGCATCATGTACATTTAAAAAAAAGTTCCAT
>JAUBNQ010000026.1:5540707-5553535 GCA_032353495.1 Ctenopoma kingsleyae | reverse complement strand
TGTGTGTGTGTGTGTGTGTGTGTGTGTGTGTGTGTGTGTGTGTGTGTGTGTGTGTGCGCACACATATATGAATTTAAAAATATCTAGTGTGACAGTGTGCAGCTAACCTATGCAAGTGTATGAGGCAACAGGGTAAGCACAGCATAAAATTATAGCAGTGGTTAGCTTAAGCCTACTCTACGGCAACAGCTCTGAGTTACAGCCCACCATGGAGAACTACAAAAAAAAAAAAAAAAAATCATCTGCAGTTCCAGCTATTTGGGAACAGTTCTGTAAGAGATGTCATTCTTCTTAGTTATTCACAGTAACTACCTTGACCAAACAGCACGAAAATGTTGGACACGGATTGTTCTTGATCACAGATCACTCGTATTTTATGTTTCTTAATCTGTTGTGTTCCTGCTGCCAAATAAAATTTTATTATTGTTTTGAGTGAACTAGCATTCAACTGTCTTACATGCAAGTCTGACAAGAAAAGCAATGATTAAATGACCAATCCACATGATGTTCATATCATGTATAAAGGACTAAAAATAGATTATATGCACGA
The DNA here is from genome assembly GCA_032353495.1 of Ctenopoma kingsleyae. Taxonomy (NCBI): domain Eukaryota; kingdom Metazoa; phylum Chordata; class Actinopteri; order Anabantiformes; family Anabantidae; genus Ctenopoma; species Ctenopoma kingsleyae. The sequence continues at coordinate 5,552,985 of JAUBNQ010000026.1, read as the reverse complement.
ACAGTATGCATTATGGAAAGTTTATTAAGACAGTTAACAGGCTGTTCCCAAAAACTAGTATAAAATTTTTTATTTTTTTTAAAATTAGTAATCGGGATTAGTGTTCCATCACTAATTGTGCAGCCCGACTACTCACTGATAAAATATTTGATTCAATGTTTAAGGATTAACTGGTGACCAACTAAAATATGCAAAGAAGGGAATCAGTAGGTCAGACATCTGCAAACACTAACCTTTTCTACAACTTTACCCTTGAAAAATAAACAAATACACTAGTTAGACAGCGAGACTTATCACAGTCAACAGTATGTTCTTACACAGCAATATGTGCCAATTGTTTACTCTTACCTTGGTATTCTATGATCTAGAGGTAATTATTTAAATTAAGTGTTAGTGAAATGTATAGGTTATTTGTATAATTTTGTGTGACTGCCCAAGAACACACATTTGTGAGGCACTCGTGGTTCATGCAAAAGATCTTAGTCCTACCTTGTCTTTTTTCTAATCAAAAGGAGGTGGTCATTGTAGAAGAAAGCAAAGAGGAAAATTAGGACTAACAAAATTGGGCAGAGGGAATAAATGAGGTTGGTTGGGGTGGACTATGAGGCTACTGCTGATTTAATGTATTGGGGGTGGACTTGTGTCATATTGTGTACTAGGGTACCTTCTCTTTGCCCTTGGTGGGACTGGCATTCTTTGTGGTGACTGCCACAACTTCCTTCTCCACCACACCCATAAAGCGCTGTTCTGATTGGGTATGGAAAGACACCGTGCCCTTGGGAAGCTTCTTGATGCGCACTGCATGGTTCCTCTGAGCTGACAGCATATCCTAACAACAACAACAAATGTTTATTTGTTTGTCATTAACAAATAATGAAAATTTGCCAGCTTAAGTAATGACACAGAATACATGTTTTTGTGAAACCCTTATAACGATGACCTACAGGCACAACTGTGAACTCCACTTCATCTGAGATGTGCAGCTGGGTCTCCTCCAATACTTCACTGAAGTGAAAGAACATCCTGGCATCTCGATCTACACACTTAATGAAGCCAAAGCCATCGCGTATGGCTGCAATCACCCCCTAGAACAAGATTTGGTAACTGAATACCTAATTCACTTGAATATAATCAGCTATTTGTTTCAGCACTAAAATTATGCATTACATAATTGACCACTTAATATAAAAAAAAACTAAATCAACCCAAAAAAAAGGTTATTCAGTGGCAACTGGACTCGTTTTAGTTCCTTGAAGACATTTCGCCTCCCCCCCGGAAGGCCTTTTCAATTCTGACTGGTTGGAGTAGCAGGAGTATAAAACCTGTGGAGTCCTCAGCTCATTAGCACTTGATGGTCACCTGTGGATGTGACACCACCATTCATACTCTGGCTCAGGTAGTCAGTGACACATGATAGCCGAACAACCCCCCACAGGACCATCAAGTGCCAACGACTCGAGGATTCCACTGGGTTTATAAACTTGCTACAACCAGTCGGTCAGAATTGATAAAGCCTTCCGGATGGGAAGCAAATGCCTTCAAGGACAAGGACAAAGTACAGTTGCCACTTTGTAACCATGACCTGGATAACTGAGAATCTTCACAGACAAAAATATCAACTAACTTATATTTTTGTAATCCTCACCATTTCACGGGCCTCCTTGGTGAAGTTGAAGGTGTCTGGTAGGATATCGATGTTGGTAGCCCTCTCCAGCTTGTCTCTGCGGTCTGTGGAGATGTTGAACTGTATGTGGTCTCCCTCCAAAAGAGTCACTTTGGACTTTGTGTCCTTCTCGCCAAATGGCAGTTCCTTGTCAGTGAAACCAATCCGGGCACTGATACGACCTGGTAAAGGGTCATTCTGTGGAAGCAGGAAGACAAATATTTGTTAATATTAAATTATATTTTTAGTCGGTGATTTAAAGTTCCACATCTGCTTTTATAAACAAAGCATTTGTGGACATAAGAATTCAACTTGGTAGACTAGCACTCTACTTGCCTGGTTTTTAGTGGGAACCTTGGGAATGACTTTGACAACAGTGCCTTCAAACTGCTCAATGCTGATATCCTCAAAGATGACCGTTCCTTGGGGGAGCAGCCTCACGTCTGTGGCTACTTCTTTACCCTACGTAGACAAAAACATAAAATGTAAACAAATTCAAACAAGCTGTAATAAGTAACAGGTGCCAGAAAGAGACCAAAATTAAAAGCTTATCACCCACATTTCTGTCTTTGATAGTAAACTCAACATCATCTCCAGCCTGCAGAGCCTCCAGGTCACCCTTAAACTCACTGTAGTGAAAGAAGATCTCCTTCACCACATCAGCCCTTTCAATGAATCCAAAGGCCTCCTGAAATACAACATAACAGATACATAAACCTACCAGTCAAAATGGAGGATCCTATAACTAGAAACTATAATAGGACTGAAGTCATAGTTACTCCAATTTGGTGGAAATAAAAGTGATATAAACCAGACATAATTAGCATTTTGACCTGATGCAGATTTTCTCAATATTCTGGATATAGCTGCCAAAAAGATAATGCTTTGTATAATTTGCACAATACCAATGTTCTATTTTTATCAGTGGCCCTTACCTTCGTAGCACACACAACACCCTGGCACCTCATTTGCTTTTTCTTCACAAGTTGAATGTTACGAGCACTGACAGCACCAGTACTGAAATACAACAATGAGACATGAGACAACAAACCAAGCTGGGAATCATTAGGACAATACTGACATGGTGTGGGACTTACTGCTTGTTGGTCTCCATGTAAAAGCTAACTTTGTCACCTGTGTCCAGGTGCATATTACCTTCCACATCATCAGGAGTGTAGGTAAGGTAGAAGACTTCCTGATAAAAGTCACAGCATTGTTAAACTTTGTTTCAAACGTTTAGGACAAACCCTTGACCAATAAACAATTTCACATTAAAGTTGTAACTACGAGACTGCAAGACAAGATAACACACACATAAACAGGATGTGGTTGTATATCACTGGCATACATTATTGTTAGCCATAATGTGGAGTTCCATGTTAACAGTCATTTAGCAAGTGCTATGAACCATAAATAATTCAGTATTGTCCGTACAAAATTCTCAATAAGTGAAGTATCTAATTTTAATTACAATAACAGTATGCATTTCATTGACCAAGAACACTGTAGTCCACTTCTCTTACCCCATTTCTTTCATAACAAACACTGCCAGTAGGGACCTGGCCAGGAGCAGACTTTCCATCCAAGTGCACAGGTATTGCTGACACAACCTACAGAAATGGAGGAAATTGCAGAAGCCATTAAAACACTGTTGTACAAAATGTACGTTCATTCTAATAACACAGCCTAGTTAAAAAAAATCTCAGCATGTGATGGATGAATCAGTAAAATTTCATAAGTCACAGTAACGAGTATAGTGTCAGATGTGGAGCATGATCCACAGGTTTACAGAACTGGTGGGACTGGCATTGAAGTGAAGCCTTCAAATAGCCTAAACAAATCAGCAAGTGAATGACTGAACCAGAATGGTTCAGGTATAATGCATGTCAGACTTGTTTATGTTTGGGAGACTGACAAACTAGGTTATACTAGTTGCTGTGAGCATTCATAGAGAAAATATTTCCACTGGGTAATTACACTGATGCATGCATGCATGCATGCATACATGAATGTCAGCCAAGCCAATCTGAAATTCAAATGTATTATAAATCCAACGCAGAATTTTTTTGAAGTTATACTTGTAGCACCCCTTGCCCAAAACACAAAATGGGCCACATAAAATGTTCCTCTGACAGACAAGGACAGAACCAAAAATAAAATGGTATTCCTTAACTGGATGAATATAACCATGCAGCACAGTAAAGGGATAGGCGTGCAGGTCTGGCCCCACCTGGCCCGAGATGCGCTCCTCTGGCAGCACCTCTGGCTTTATCTTAAGCAGCTTCACTGCTATGGGCTTGCCAGTGCGCCTGTCAGAGGATACCTCAAACTCTACATCATCTGATGAGAAAGAAGCAGAAGAAAAAAAAACACTTAACACACTCCAAATGTTACAGATCTTATTTTAGGCTTTTCAATAACAGATTAAAAATGTATTATTTGTACACAAGTCCAAGGCATCTCACCTCCTATTTTAAGCTCCTGCAGGTTGCCATTGTACTGGGAGCAGTGGAAGAAGAGGCGAGCTTGTCGTTCAGAGCATTGGATGAACCCATATGATGTCAGGAGCTTCTCTACCACACCAGTCTCTCTAACACCAGGCCCTGTGCCGTTGGCATATGCAGTGTGCCCATTGTTATGGAGCATACCTGGGTCAAAACTCATCTGCAGAGGAGAAGATGCATGTGTTAAACATTCTGTAACTGAGCAACATGAAGCAAGCAATTTAAAAAAAAGAAAAAAAAAAAGAAAAAGCATGCATGCAGATCAAAGCACACTTTTGAGGTAGTGGGGTAGAAAAAAAAGCAGTCAGGTAGAGCTACATTATAGACTTCTAGGGCTATTTAGCCATCAAATGATGAGACCACACACACACGCACACACACACCCAGATAAAGCCTTGATACAATGTGATTTATATATAGAAAAATAAATAAAAAACACACTAAAGGCATCAATTCAAATTCTCATGTCATTCTGGGTACATCATCTAGACACCCACAAAACTTTGCAGAAATTTCATGCAACTTTGGTTGGACAGATTATCAAAAATATTCACCTCCCTCTACCAACCAAACCAGTGCCTATATTGTAATACCTGTACAAACTCATGAAAACCTGCCACTATACCACTGTTAAACTTGTTTTTGAAGTAACAGCAAACCATGCAGTTAGCAGCAGTGACATTACACAACAGCAGGTCACTGGGCTGATAAGTCAGTATGGGCACCACTGAACATGCCCTCTTACTGATCTCTGATACAGTGGAGTTCGCTTGTGTTTTTTACTTCCTGGGTGAGGATGGCAAGAGACGGAGGAGGAGCGGGGGATAGGCATGGGACCAGTGGAGGTAGATGGGGCAGAGCCAGTGCTGCGAGCCACTGGAGGTTCAGAGGAGCCCCTTTCCATTTTTGACACTGGAGATAGGACTTTGATATGCTGTGGGAGGAGGCAACAACTTTGACATGGTGCACAGTCATAGCTTTTAATGTCTTTTTAGTTACTGTTGTCCAGATGTCAAAGGTTTGACATCGTTATGCAGAACCATTTATCCAGCATTAGGGTGTAAAATACAGTATAGCCTGACACTGTAAATCAGCCTATATTTCCCCCACTCAACACCCAGGGTAGGTGACAACATATACAATTCACACAATTCACAGCAATTGACTACTACGGTATACTACCAAAGACTTCTCTAATGCCATACAGTTACATATTTAAACTCATCACAACCAACACCAATAATCAAAACCTGTCAGAAAACCTGACAAATTACCTAGCAAGGATCTACAAGATTACGCTATAACAATAGATCTAACACATGACTAACAAAACAGCATCAATAAATGGCACTAAGAAGGGGTTGAAAGTACTTGCATTAAACAGAAATTGATCTACAGAGAAGGCAGACTTAAAAACTGAAAAGATAAAACAAAATGCTTTAAACAGCCAGTTATAGAGAGACAAAAAAAAAGTCAGAAAACGCAAAAAAGGTCAAATAGCGGTGCATCTACAGTGGACAGAGTTGGTGATGGGTTATGGGTTATGGGTTATGAGGGGGATCCGAGGGCAGCCTCTTATGTCAGGTTCTGTACTGCACATAACAAAATACTCTTAACATAAAATGACTTTTCACCTTTAATACCCTCTAAGAAAGGATATTAAAGACCTGAGTACAGAATTGACACGCCCGAACGTTTGGTTGTCTGTACAATTACCGCCAAACATCCATGTAAAAATGTTTCAGCCTTACAGACAAAAGCATTTGGTTCCGACACTAAAGGTCAAGTACTAATCTTACTAAAATTTAAGTAATTTCTCAGTTTTTCCTAGAGACGGACTTATGTGGTTTAGCAACATGATTTGGATTTGCCCATATTGTAAACCCAACTTTACTAGATTGTTTTTCTTAATTTTACTATGCATCATAAAACAAAGAAAAACCTCCCCCAGCTCTACAGGATTAAAAACAAAACTCAAGTAAAAAAAAATAAAATAAAAAATTCTGAATTTCTGTCATCTAACTACTAGAACACCCCTCACCCTGCAACAATATAAGTATATAGAGGCTAGTCTCGGGAGCCCAAAAAAGGATGAAAGAGGTTAAGCCATTCACAGCAAAGAGATGCAGGGCAAGGTGGGTGGATGGGTGTTCGATGGGGTGGGGCACGTACAAAAGAGATGGGAAGGTGAGACTTACGGATCGGCCATATGGCGACAGGCTGAGTCCGACAGGGGAGGTGCTGCTCAGGTCAGCGCTAACAAACGCGGTGGGTGGCGACGCAGGCAAGGTAAATTCAACAAAGCCTTTCCAGGGGCTGCCCATATTTTCCCATAAACCCGGACCAAACTTGCTTGAGCACTTGCTGAACTTGATTATTTGATTTAAATTTTTTTGCTTGATTTTTAAGTACTATTTTATGTAACCACCCAATGATACACCGCTGGATGTCTGCAAGGGTGAAGAAAGGAACAAACATAACGGGTAAGGCAAATAGGTCAGCCAGTGTGCCAAGTGTCACAAACAAAGGAAAATAGCTGTGGGCTTTTATCTCCAGGGAGTGACTTGAAAAGGCAAACATCAAGGAGGATGACTTGAAACATCAGAATAGCTAAAAAGGTGCGGGCTGGGTGTGGAAGGAGATCATCGTCAAACTAAACAACCAATTAAAGTTTTTGAAGTTGGTTCAGTTCAGCTGGCTTATGTAAAGTTTTGAGAAGCATTAACTTTATGAAGCGGCAATGTAGAGGTCGAGACAGGATCAAATATTTAACTCACATAGCAACCGTTACACTCATTCCACATTAGGTGTATGAGGCCAGCTAGCAACATACATAATATGAAAAACTAATTCCTAATCAAGCAATGCAGCAGTTGTTTCCATTGATATTTCTCTTTTGTTTAAGGTTCTCTAATCAGTAGAAAGAGCAGCTTTAATAAATACCTGAACGTCGTTTAAAAATTGCAAACCTCAAACTCTAATTGCAGTGCAGCCATATATCCAAATACAGAAGCTTCAAGAAAAGCCCTTCTAAATTGGTTGCACGTGTTGGGGGGAGTTTAAACAAATGAGAACGCATTTTCCGTGATAAAAAGAAAACAACCTCTGCACTGCGGCCCAAAAATCAGTGAAGCTGGCCAAACTGAATCAGAATTGAGTTACACATAGTGAAAGTTTGTACATCTACACATTAGGGTAATGTGTACATAGCAGGAATTTTACAATTACTGTTTCTGACTTTAACCCAACTCATGGTTTAACTCCTTGCTAAACAAAACGTTTCAGCACGTTGGGGGAGGCAATTCTTCAGAATACATGACATCACAAGTGATTAAATAATTGAAGTGCAGTTCTTGTTGACCCAATAGGTCTCATGTTATGTAGAAACTACAACTGAGACCCACCTTTATTTGTCTTGAACCTTGCAGTTCTCTGGATCTGACAATGCAGTTCTGTAGATCTCTTCACGCACACGGTTGAACACACACACTTGTTACAGGTTTCTGGCACAAGTTCTAGATGGTTGCATAAAGCAAAAAAGGGGGAGAAATCTAGCGCAAAAAAGGCAAATGCAGGTGTAATAACACTGCTTAGAAAAAATTACAATGAAAACAGTGGGACGAGAAGAGGGAGGGAAAGACTGAGGAACTATGGGGGGAAAACAACTAGCAGATAGCAGCCCACTCCACACCCCAGTGGTGAGTCAGTGGTGTGGTGAGGATGAGGAGGGCTAGGAGCAGCGTTGGGACGTGTGCTTTGTCAAAGCTGTTGAGTAGGCACAAACTTCTGGTTTCAGATCAGCTATCGTCTTCTCAGAATATGCTTGGGCATAGGATTGCTTCTCTTCTGCGTTTCAATTGGGTGGATGTGCGTCTTCTTTGGTCGTTTCAGGATTTGGTTACTTCTTGTGTTTTAAACCCTTGAAGTTATCCTTCTTTCCTCACACATCTTCTGTGTTGCAACTTTGCTTGTTTTGGAGTCTTATCTTCGGTTTCTTTGCTATGATCTGAACTTGAAGCAGTTGCGGATGGTACAAAAATTCAGTTCCGTTTCACTTCATACTGTTGGAGAAAAAAAAAACAGATTCAGTGGGTTGAGCAAAACTGATCACTTTGCCGTAGGTTGATTAACAATGTCACAAAATAAACTTGTAAGTTAACAAAATAAACAGGCCAGTGGCCTTCAGATATCTACAGTGAGGCAGAGTAATACTTTCACACTGTATGAATAACTGCATATTTTCTGTTACATTAACAAAAAAAGATGTAACCAGCAGATCAGTGACCTGACATTTTGAGAACACTAGATTCTTTGACCCCAGATTCACAGTATAAAAATAGGTTTTCCTCTGATGCCTCTAGATAGAGCCCACAATGTCAGGCAGCTGACTAGCAAACAAGAGCTGTGGATCAACAAGTCCTTGTGCATACCTTGAGTAAATGCTATGATATTTATGGCACAACTGCTGACCAGGGCCCTCTGTTTTGTTTGTTAACCCACAACTTACCCTACACATTTTTTGATGTGTAGGTGAGGCTCACCTAGCAAACATGAAGAATAAAATGTGTGTATATTATGGGTGTAATTTTCACTGAATTCAGTTAGAAGTTCAGAAACTGATCATCAGTAGGTTAGAGCAGAGTGTTGATGACCTAAATACACTGCTTTGAAAACAAGCTGGGTGCGCCAGCCTAGGACACATGATATCTATTCTGCTGTGGCTGTGTTGCAATGACTCCCTCAGGATTCCTGGAAGGCTAAAATAACTAAAAAAAAAAAAATTAGTAGTAGTAGCAGTACACATTTTAATTAAAGTTCCACATTGGTATTCATAACCAAATGTCACATCTAGATTAATCAACAAGCATCTGGATGAATACCAGACCCACAGAAGTAAAGCTGTACATCCAAATGGCAGCACAAGTAAAGTTAGTTAAGAGGGACTGGATAAGTGGGTTAGAGGTTATGAGTACTGAACAGACAACTTTTGTGTCAAACAATGCTTGAACAGATTCGTTTTTCGCTTCCCCCTTTTCAGCTCTTGGTGACGCAGAAGGAGGGGAAAAGGTCCATCCACAAAACCACTAGAAACGATTTGCCGTTTCAGCACTTTCAAATGAGTGAACAACCACGCTTTACCACCGTAATTAATAAACAAGAAAGACACGGGGCTACACAGGCTGTCCCACAGATAACTACCTTCCGAGAGCTTGAACGCCACGGTGCTACCCTGGTCTGGGCCCAACAACAACCGCCCCAACAGGACCAACCATGTGACTTCCTAGCAATCCGCCATCCTCAGCTGGAATAACTAATAAGGCCTGATCCTACACGTTGCGGCATGCAATGCTAACGAAAACGTCACAACTAGGCTAGCCAGCTAATTTTTTTAACACGTCAGACTTTACAACGTGTACACAAACAATCGCATGTGGGTTACTTTTTTTACCATCTTGCTGCACATTAGTCCGAATCACGACCATAGTAACAGCTAAGTACACATTAACCCGTCTTAATGACCTTGTGTCGACAACCCGAAACACAGATTAGCATCTCGCTTAAGTCAAACAACTCCGAGGCATTTCCAACTATTAAAATCGCAATAAATTTACTGCGACAGACGTCGCAAGAAAGCTCAAATAGCCACCACATCATATGTCTTTAGGTTATTTGGTTGTACCACTACGAGTCTAATGATAAAGTTACCAAAGGAAGCACTCGATACCGTTACTCTCGCGCACTTAGGCAAACAGACCACACTACATTTCAGAAACTAGCTTTTTAATGTTTCTTCACTTGGTCCTAAAACGTAAACGCTCGGTACAAACTTATTTGTGCCTTCTAACAAAATGTGCGTCATAACGACGCATTCGGCACCAACGTGGTAAACTAACAACTATTTTATTGTAATATGTTTGTGTATTTCAACTGTGTCGCACTGCTCGCCTCCCCCTGTCATCGGGAAATGTCTGAAAATAAATAGGACAAAACCAGAGTTTGGTCCATACGAAATTAAGTGGAGACGCAAAAAAAAAATTATATATAAAATTTATTTTAAGGGCAAACTATGTGAACTTGCAACTAACCTGTAGAAATGACAGTGACATTTATTCTTATACGCCAATAACGGGAAGATAGGTAACGGCACGAGGATGGGATAACAAAGAAGCTAACTGTTAGCTACGTACGACAAGCGTTCAGATACTCGTGTTTAATTTTGTTACATTACCGCGCCTTCCACTGCGTTTAACACAATAGTTTCACACAAGTACTGTCTATCTGGCACACTGGGATACATTTAGGACGACAAAGCTGTAATTTATATGGCTAACAATGTAGCTAGGACGTTCAGTTCAACATGCTAAGTTGCTAATAGCGGCTACGGTTAGCTAGCATGCTGCTTGGTCCTTGTGTGTGGTGATTTATGGTGGGGAAAAACACGACTGCCCCCACCCAGGCCCGAGCTCTGCGTATGACTAAGCGCTGAATAAACCGTTCACTTCTATAGACCCACTGGACAAGGAAGAGAACACATCTTACTCATACATTACAGACAAATATTTAAATTTAAATAAAATATGAAAAATAATAAAAAACTCACCCCAACAGCTTTCAGCACTGTCACCAGCGCCGCTAGAAGCAGCACGGCACATTACGTAGTGATTAGGGAGGCGGCTATCGCGATATTTGACGTTTGGTTAACCAAAGAGCCTAAAAAGCAAGAGTGACCTTTCCCATCGCAGTTGCAGGTGCGCAACCAAATACGTGGTCTTGCAATGACGCATGGGAGATTTGGACAAAAGTTGCGTGATAACAGTAAATTATTCAACAGCTTTTAACCTTGCCTCAAAATCAGGCATAACCTTTACAGTTAGGAAATATGGTTAGCTTTCACTAGTTTCAGACAACTGAACTCAACATGTCGCCCTAACTTAATTCCCTGATGTCCTTGACTAGTCTCCTCCCACTGTAGAGTTTCTGAAACTACACGTTGCAACTTGGGATGTATTCAAGAATGATAGGGGAAATGTTTTTTGATGCCACAGTACTAATTTTCTGCTTCAATAATTTATTGTTTGAACTGAAGAGACTTGAAATGCTGATATACCAGAGCCCTAAAATGTGGTTATTACAATTACATGGTTACATTTTAAACCATGTAAGTATAGCCTGCTATATAAATTCAGTTTAATTTTATTTATGGAGTACCAAATCAAAAACATAATCAATAACAATACATAAATAAACAATAAAGTCACATCTGTCATTATTGTTAAATGTGTTGCTGTGACATGGCGGTAAAGGATCAACATGGTCATACAAACAGGAATAAGATTAAGCGTTGCCAAACTGCAAATTCATTATGACACAAAGAAAATTACACAACAGTACTGATAGTTATCACCATGGGCAAGAGAACTGTCCATCCTCAAGTTGACTCAATATCACTTGAGATTGGTCACTTTGTTTTGTAGTGGTGGAAAGAAACTAAGTAGAATTATATAAGGCCTGTAATTTACAATTTTAAGCTATTGCTACTCTACATTTTCTGTTATTTCATACTCCAACCTGCAATTCAGAGGAAAACATTGAACCTTTTCTCCATCATATTTATTTGATAACTATAGTCACTAGTTACTTTTCAGAATCTGATTAATATTACAGAATTCAGCATAATCGTAAGACTTTATTGATCTCTGATATGAAATTCACAAGCGAACCAAGAGTGAGTGAAAGAATTATAGAAATAGATTCAAAAACCTATTAGCATCAAAACAGTGTGTAAGAATGTTAAGATCAGCCATCATAACCAGCTGAAAAATTAAAGTGACGGACATTAATGCATGAATAATTATAACTAACAAAAATATTCATTAATGTGAAATGAGTTTTTCTGCATAAAGAGTACTTTTACTTTCGATACTTTAAGTATTTTTTCTGAGCTAATACTAACTGAATAAAAGTCATATTTTGACTACAGGACTTTTACTTGTAACAGAGTGTTGTCTGCCCATTTTTTTCACCACTGCTGCTTTGTTTATAGAATCGCATTTGGATAAATACAATAGAAACATCACATTAATTAAAGTCTCCAGTAGATGGCGGTAGAA
>JAUBNQ010000026.1:5528734-5540607 GCA_032353495.1 Ctenopoma kingsleyae | reverse complement strand
TTAACACATGGCTGTAAGGTAATATAAATCAACAATATTAAAAGGTTAACATAAATTCACTACATTTTTCTAACAATCGTCCAATTCATTTTCAAATGGTTCCTGATACCATTCAGTATGGTCTGTCATAGAGTGTCACATGGGGAGGATCCTGAGGTGGGACGTACGGTTCTAGGAGTGATATCCAAGGTTGCCATTGTTGATAGACGTGGAGCAAGCCAGTTTGTTCTGGTGTACTGGGTTGTAAAAGTCCCCAATATGTCTGCAACTTCGGAGAGGAGAGGCTGTAGGAGATACTGTCCAGATCTTTGTGGTCCATGGTCACAGGCCAGGGTGGTCCCATCCGGGAGTGTCACCACTAGGCCATCAGGGCTGCATAGGATGGTGGCCCCCAATTTAATCAACAAGTCTCTTCCCAACAAATTCACTGGGACGGCACTGGAGACCACAAACGGATGTAACAAAGTCTGTCTCCCCACAGTAGTTGGTAATGGAATTGTCACTGGCAATTTTTGGCCTACCCCAGAGAACCCCACCACCTCTACTGTATCAGATGAAAGTTTGCAATTAGTGGGCTGGGCACAAATGGTTGAAAATGTGGCCCCAGTATCCACTAGAAAGGGCATTTTGTCGTTAACTACCCGAACTGTCAGCTTAGGGTCTGCCTTTCCCTTGCTGTCTGGGGTTCTCTGTGGGGTGTGTCAGTAGCCTTCTGGAGTAGGATTACTGTCCATTACTGGTCCTCCACGTCCCCCTCTGTTCCATCCTCGACCACCACGACCAAACCCCCTGTGACCTCTCCACGGCCGAGATCCTCCCCTCATTGGAGGGGGACCATAAGGTCCCTGATGCTCCTCCCAAGGCGGGACTGGGAATAATTCTCGAGTGTTCTATTCCCCTGGGGCAGCCCCCATCACCAGCTGCTTGTCTTTAGTCCATTTATCTTTAACCTTCTGTCTGTCTTCTCCCAACTGTAACTTCAATAATTGTGCTTGAAGATTTTTCAGATCAGTGTCTTCCGTTAACTGCTCATCCCTTGCCCTCTGGACCAGATGCCTTTCCCAGTGACTCACTTCCAGGCAGATAAGGGTTATTTAGGATACTGTCTCTAACTTTCTCTGGAACTCTCTCTTTACCTCTATCTCTCTTAGAACCTGTGAAGACATACTTCTGGCTGCAAAAGCTCTAAAATCTCCCAATGCCAATCTCTGTCCCATAGTCAATGCATCTAGTTTGCCTAGCCAGAGGCTCCCTCCCTCTGTGGGCGGTGGCATTTTGTCTACGATTGCCTGCACATCTCCTAAAGCCCAGGGCTTGTATCTGTCAGGTGCATCTCGCCCCATTCTGATTAAGGGGTATTGCCCCCCAGCCTGAGATGCCCTCTGTCTGGTCACCATGTGGTAAGATCTGGGTGTCTTCTTTCTGCTCTCCTCCCATCCCAGGAGGTCTTCTTGAAGGCTCTTGATTGTTTCTTCCATACTTCTCAGTTCTTCCTCTTCTCCGTCATCTTCGACCTCATTCAGATCAACTTCATCCTCCCCTTCTTCACCCTGCTTGTCTTCCCTGCCTTGATCATCCTTCATCCATCGTCCGGAAGGTTGTCCATGTACCCGGACTTCTTGAGCTTTTCTGGACTTACCTATCTTGTCTTCCATCTTTTTCCGTCCATCTGCCTTTCTTCTGGTGTCCTCACCCCTTCTGCTGGGTCTCTTTTCTGGCCGTCTGCGTTCTTCTCATTCGACTCTGTCCTGAAACGGCTTTGGCTCTTCTTTGGCTTCAGCTTTGGTGCATGGAGGCTCCTCCTCCCCCCAAGCACCATTTATCAAGTCATCCAGGTCCTTTTTGGCCTGATTGCCTCCTTTCACCCCTTCTTTGTGGCTGCTTGACACTGTCCCAGCTACTTTATTTACCTGCTCCTCCAAAGATTCGGTGTCCCCTACTGGGCCGCAATCGTCATCATGAATTTCTTTGTTAAACTCACCTTCCATGTTTTCAGATGGCCTGCTCCTTCTTCTCTTTATTAAATTATTGTCCTTGTACATTAATTATTCTTATTATTATTAATATTATTATTATTATTATTTTATCTTATTTTATTTTTGATGCTTATTGTGTTAATATTATGTTACTTAGTTTAGTTTTCCTTTTTGTATGGCTTTATTACTTTTTTTATTATTCTCTTTGCTATTTTAATGCCTTATCTAATTTTATGGATTAGTTATTTAAAATTCACTACACCCTGCAGGGATTTATTTCTATTGGGTGTACTACCGCTTTTCCTCCAGCAGATGGCGCCAGCCACATCTTCCAGGTGTCTCCTTGCTGTACTTACCTCCACTGCCCACCAGAGGGCATCCACAGACAGCTTTTACCTACTTCAAACGCACTTCCAGTTTTTTTTTTTGTTTTTTTTTTTTCCCGGCACTTTTATTTGACACAGTTCAACTTTTACTCTTTATATTTTTACACTTTTTTCGATTTTACACACGTTTTACTTTATCTTATCTCTTAGTTTGCTTGGCGGTGCTCATCTCCTCCCGGCCTTCCACCGGGCCGAAAATACCTTACGGTCGTCACCGCAAGGGGCAGGCTAGCCACTGCCCAGGGCTTTTTTATGACTCTCTATAGTCAAAGGAACTCCACCCTTTTTGTTTATGGCACTGAGCCAATGGCCTTTCACCAGCATTTATCATTACTCTTTTCTCTCTTATTCACTCTTATCGATTTAAAGGGTAACAGACACGGACATGGTCATGCTTGGTTTTTTAGGTTTCACTTTCAATTTATTTATTTTATTCAGATATATCTGGAGAGCATACAGAGACGTGCCGCACTTAAAGCCTCCCTAGTATGGTCTGACTTTCTAAATTGACTGAACTTTCCGCTTTTCCAACTGGAAAACAACTCCTTATTAGGTAATTTACATATATAAACACTTATGATTGGTTGAGCTGCAAACCTCAGTCACATCCGGTCATTTCAGAGAAGAACTACAGTGACCTATTCAAACTAGTGAAACAGACTACATATCCCATCAGTATTGATCGAAAAGAGTGGTGGGAGTGTCAAAGTCTCTTTTGGCTGCTCCCTTACGGGGTCACCACAGCAGATCATCTGCCTCCGCATATTAGATATCGTCCTATAGACTTCCATTATAACCACATTTTTTTGATATACTGTAATCCTGACATATTATAATACATTTCCCATGAATACCTAATAAATAAATACATAAATAAATACATAAATAAATAATAAAGCCTCTAGCTTCAAAGTACAGGAAAAAATGTTTTATGTTTTAGATGTGATGACCCCCCCCCACAGGACCACAGGACCTATTTTTGCCTTTACAAAATATGGGAAGGGATGTCATTTTTATTTCCCATTACGGGAGTTCTTGGAATTCTACTGTAGATAATAATTCTGCATTAACCGTTTTTGTGACGTGTTTGTCCTTAAGTAAGACACTTCCCTGTGAATGTTGGCTTAAAGTTCTTAATCCAGGAACTGGTCTATCACAAAGTTTTTAAGTGCTTCACTCTGCAAGCACATCAATACATACAGCTCCCTGTTCAAGTAGTGTAGGCTGTGGTACCATTGTGGCTTATGGTCCATGCCTTAAAATATTTTTGCTGTGTGAAAGCCAGCTGACCATATGTAAACATCAGGTCTCCGGCCTTTCCATCACAGACCCCGATAGAAGTTTGAACAACTAGCATTAGGAGTAGGTATGTCGATATTGGCTTTTTTACCAATATACCAAAATTGTCTAACTCTTACTTTCCGATACCGATATAAGCCGATATATATATATATATACATATATACATATGTCCCCCCTTACAAAAAAAAGAAAAACTAATCATTTTAGGTAACTAACATCACATATCTCCTATCATGCATACTTAAACTTTAAACATTATCTTTGCAAAATATTCAATTCAAGATTAAAAAAACTTTATTAATCCCAGGGGGAAATTGTTTTGCTTTGTTACAGCCGATCTCAGTTTGAAAAAAGAAAAGAACCACAACCAGAAACAAATATCAGCACTTACGAACAATACTAATACACACATACCCAAAGCACATAATAACAACTACTTTAATTTAAGTTAGGCAATGGAAAAAGTTGCCATATTTAATTTGCCTCCAACAAAATATAAACAACATTATACCTATACAACTGTGAGGTAAAGTGAAAAAAACTGAAACAAGTAAAAATAAAAAACTTCCAGCACACATTTAAGCAGGGCCAGTAATTAGGCATCTTGGAGTAACAGTCTTAAAATAAACTGGGCTCAAGCCCTACTCTAATCGAGCTCTACAGGTAACTGGCCAGTGGCCATAATTTGTTTGACACAATCACTAAAGTAACATAAGGCTTGTTTGAATATGGGCAGACCTTGGTCATCTAAATCACTGGAGATCGGTGCGCTCTGACTTCATGCCTACGTAGGCAACGATAACCTGGTGAGATCAAGGCGGCCGCGAATTTTGGAGCAAGGCGCTGCAGTTGCTGATATCCCTTACATATGTCCAAGAGCACAACACAAAAAACAATACAAAACCGTAAGGCTGCCATTTTGTCCCATTTACACTCTGATGCTACTTTTTCTACTCTTCTAACTTGACCAAACACACTCCTTACTCATGAAAACATTGTTCACCATTCTCAGGAAGGATGGATTTTTCATCGTTGCCAGCGACTTCAACCAAGCACATCTCAAGTCAGTTTTGCTGAAATTCCACCAGCATGTGACCTTTGCTATGAGAGGAGAGAACTGCTTGGATAAAGCTTACACCAGCATGCTTGGTGTGTAGAAAGCGCACTTTCACATGTTCTAGGTCTGCCCCGGGGCCTTCTCCCAGTGGGACATGCCCGGAACACCTCCCGAGGGAGGCGACCGGGTGGCATCCTAACTAGTTGCCCGAACCACCTCAACTGTCTCCTCTCCACACGGAGGAGCAGCGACTCTACTGAGTCTCTCCTGGATGACCGAACTTCTCACCCTATCTCTAAGGGAGAGTCCAGCCACCGTGTGAAGAAAACTCATTTCGGCCGCTTTTGTAACGTTAAAGACATTAATTAATGTATAAACTAATACCTTAGTTAACAAAAAACACCATTAGTAGATGCATTAGTTAACTTACATGCTAGTCAGTTGATACTTATTACTACATTAGGTAAGCTTAATAAAGGGTTATTATGAATGTTAACTAATGTATAAATGAATGTCTTTGTTAACATGAACACTATTACTAAACGCTGTTAGTTAACCTTATTTAACTGTTAGTTAAGGCTTATTAAGGCATAAAGTAAGGTTAGTTAATGTACCCTTATTGTAAAGTGTTACCAAAACACTTGTGGTGATCTTAAGGACACTCCTGGATTTTGGATAATACAGATCATTGGATAATACAATTGGAGCGAGTCTGTCGCCGCGTCCTCTGGTTTTTCAGTCATCAAAGCGCAACAGGCTCGAGTACGCGTGAAAGGTCTTGAGGGACATGGTCAGTCGTATAGGGCCAGGCCGCTGTCTGAGTCCCAGAGGCCCTTGGGCGCTTCACCTTGCAACCTGTACACCCTGGAGAGGATGAGCAGGCCAACGTAGGCTCTGAACTCCGTCCAGTCCATGCTCTTCCAGAGGCTAGGGCTGTTGTCCCGAGCTCCCATGCTCTCGCCTCCCTCCGCGCGTCCTCAAAGATGGTCATGCTCACCACAGTCTCTTTGATCCCGGTGTCCAGGAAGAAAAGGAACGAGGGCAGCTCGCCATCGCAGGATCTCGCAGCTTCAGGGGTGGGACCCTGTGGCCCTTCCGCGAACGGGACAAATCCGGGAAGCCTCAGCAAGGATGGTGGCCTTGTCCTCCATGCCACGTCCCCTCATCTGCACGGCATGTCGAGCGAGGGATGGTGGTGGTTGTGGTGGTTGTTGTCATCATCGATGCATCCGTCAAATAAAAAAAATGAATCCCTGCTCCCTACAGTGCGCAGCCAGATGCCAGTACCCTTAAGTTAGCTTCAACGTCGGATGCTCTGGCTGGCAATGGTAAACGAGGTATCGAGTGACAGAGTCCCCTATCACTAAGGTGGTTTGTTTGGCCCCATCATCGGACACCGGAGAGACATGCAGTCCCGGAGGACTAGAAGCAGGGTCGGCAAGGCACGAGAAACTATATAAAAAATAATTGTGGACACTTTTTGCTCAAATGTAAATAAAAGCTGAGAAATATTTTTTTCCTCAATGATACCTCTTGTACATCGTCGTATTATATTTTGGGAGACACCTATGTCATTTCCTTTCAAAAAATTACTTGCTGGTTGAATGAAAGTAACTTTATGTCGAAATTTGCCAGGGGTATGATTAATTATGGGCTTGACTGTACAATCCCAGGACAGAAGGCTAGAAGCTAAAGACACTGGTGGCAGAGTGGGGAATTGGTGCTGCATCTGTGACCAGACTGAGCACCAAATATGGTAGCCGCAAGATTTCTTTGTAGTGTCTAGAAGATGGCTATGATCAAACAATGTTCACATAGAACAAAAGTAGCACGAAGAAGTGGCAAACAGCCAACGTCTGCTCCTCTCTCGTGTGAGGATAACACACTAATGACAGTCTTAATCTTGCTGCTGAGTGACCTTGGAGCTGTAGTTCCTGGTCGAGACAACCTGCCCGGTGCCTGTCCATTCTCTGTCCATTCACCCCAACCGGTCGAGGCAGATGGCCGCCCACCCTGAGCCCGGTTCTGCTGGAGGTTTCTTCCTCTTTAGTCTAGTCATGAGGGAGTTTTTCCTCTCCACTGTCGCCTAGTGCTGCTCAAATGGGACTGTTGGGTTTTCTACATTATTCTATATATTTTAATATTCTGTGTAAGGTCTTAAACCTTACACTGTAAAGTGTGTTGAGATGACTTATGTTATTTGGTACTATATAAATCAAGTTTAATTGAATTGAACAACATTTTCAACGGTAGAGACAAGTGAAGTAGAGAAAGTGCTTGGAGAATTAATTACAAGAATTTAGTAGATGTCACATGTTGATAATGATTTCATTGTTGTTCTAAAGTGAAAGAGACGTGCCATGCTGGGGAGAAAGGAAAATGAGGACAGCTGAGTGTTACATGAAGAAAAACAAGTTCAGTTATGATCAGCACAGCTGGGAGTGTTTTTACTGGCTATTAATTAAATAGGGATGCAGTCCTTTTAAATATTTGCTCTGTCCATGTGTTTACAATCATGTGTAACTTTGTCTCATGCTATTCTGTGGGATTTTTCCTCTTTTCCAGGTCAGATTTACTACTATTAACTGCTCTGCTACCATTTGGTCCTCCAAATGGTTTGTATGTAGACACATATAATTTCAGCACACATGATCTTTCTCAGGAAACTTGTCAGGCAGATGATGAAAAGAGAGTTTGCTTTCAAAACAACCCCACTGAAAGATTAGTGTGTAATAGTTTTTATGCTGTTATTGCAAAAGGTACAGTCACTTTTGAGCTTCAATCTAGACCTCAAAACCGCCAAGGGCATTTGGTCAGAGGACCTTAGCTTGTTAATGTCCTCTCCTTAACAAAAAACAAGCCCGTGGCCGCAGGTGAAGTAGAGGGCCGCATGTGTCCATGTTGAAGGGCCTCATTGATATACTCTTCCCTTTTTTTTTCTTTTGAGACTCAGGTGCCACAGTTCTAATTCTGTGTTCTTTTTTTTGTTCTTTTTTTTTTACATCATTGCCTCACAAAACTTATGGATTAAAAGGTACAGACTTTATTAATAAATAAAAATTTCTTTAATTTGTTATTCCTTTTCTTTGACCACTCTGTTGGTCTTCCATATCACACTGAGCTCCTCTCCTCCTTTTCTCTCTCTCTGTCCACTTTGTCACCGTTGCATATTATTAACTTTGTGTTGAAGTTTTTCTCTAATTTTCTTTCTCTTCTTGCTGAATAGGTTTTGTGTTCCTATCTCTGAGGCACGGGGTGAGAGTGGTGCCCCAGTCTGACATCACATCAGGAGGCCGCTCTGCCAGTGGGTAGCAGGGCTGTGGGTGGCCCTCTGCTCTTCAGAAAGTTGTTGGGCTGGACTTACTGGATCACTAGTCACTAGTCTGAGGAAAGGTTTGCAGCTACTGAATGCTAAAAAATTTTTTTAATTATCTAAATAGTTTCATGACAGTGCAACACTGGGTGTTTCTTTCCTGATGGTTCTCAGTGCTTGTCTTTTTTCTTCTCCATACATGCAGGGCTTAAGGGTGGCCTCACTGAATATTAACGGAGGCAGAGATGCACAGAAAAGAGCTCTAGTAAAAGAAATAGTACACCAGAAAAGACTAGATATCATTCTCTTACAGGAAACGCATAGTGATGGTGAAAATGAAATAGACTGGGGCTTATGGTGGGAGGGATAGTATGTCCTAAGCCATGGGACCAACTTTAGTGCAGGAGTAGCAATTGTATTTGCTTCTACTGTTGCTGTCAATGTTGTTTCTAGCACAGAAATAGTGAAGGGCAGAATTCTTAGTGTTAAGGCTGAAATTGCAGGTTTTACTTTTAGTTTTATTAATGTTTATGCACCAAATCAGGGCTCAGAGCGTTTTGAGCTTTTTAAAATTCTGAATAAGAAATTTCATTAAATTAGTCCAGGGGAGGTTGTTGTTATGGGTGGAGATTGGAACAGCTGTGTTAATTTTGTTTTGGATAGAACTGGTGAAGAGCCGCATCTTCAGTCTTCCTCCTCCCTATCACAGCTCTTAATGAAAGCCAACTTGGTTGATGTGTGGAGGATCAAAAACCCCACAGATAGACAGTACACATGGGTCAAAATATCAGATGGTAGAGTCAGTGGTGCCAAATTAGACATGTTTTTTCCAGTTCTATTCAGGCACGTGTTGCTCATTGTTACCTCCTCCCTGTTGCTTTTACAGACCATCATTTAGTTTTAACAGAGCAGGTTTTATCAATCACTGACAAATCAAAAACATTCTGGCATTTTAACATCACATTACTGCATGACCATGATTTCTGTGAGCACTTTAAATTGTTTTGGGCCTACTGGAGAACTGTTAAGAAGGATTTTGATTCCCTTAGTCAGTGGTGGAAGGTAGGAAAGGCTGAAGTCAGAGTTTTATGTCAACTGTTTACTTTTCAGTCAAAAGCTAAAGTTAAGAAGGCTGTTTGGGAGCTAGAAAGGGAAATCAGAGACTTGGAATATGCTTCCTCTTTTCATAATGAAGAAATAAGTCTCATGACCTCATACAGTCCAAAAGACAGGAGCTGAACTCTTTTCTGCAGGAGAGGGTCAAAGGGGCTTTGGTCCAGGCTCATTTCACCAGACTCCAGGACATGGATGCACCAACGGAAGAACCAACGAAAGAAAAGAACCACAACCAGAAACAAATATCAGCACCAACACACAATACTAATACACACCCAAAGCACAGAATATACAAAAACATCAGAACAGAGAAATCTCAAAATGAATAATATGAATGAAAGTCTGTCAAAATGAAAAATTATGATTATGATTGTTGTTCTCCACCCTCCCCTTTACAGAGGGGGGGAGGAATTGTAGAGTTTTATGGCCACAGGCAGAAATGATCTCCTGTGTCTCTGTGGAGCACTTGACATTGATCAGTCTCTGGCTGAACATGCTCCTCTGTCCAGCCAGGACGCCATGAAGTGGGTGGGAGGGATTGTCCAGGATTGAGAGTTTTAAAAAAGGGACACTTCCATCTTCCTGCAGATGAGCTGTTCTCTCCATGCTGCCTAAGAAGGGGGACTTAACCTTTCTGAAGAACTGGAGACCAGTGGCTCTTCTTTGTATGGACTATAACATTTTTTCTAAGGTGCTGTCAAACAGGCTGAAGACTTTTATTGAGCTATTGATTGGTGTGGACCAGTTGTATCAGCATACTCTGATGATGTCAATGTTTTTGTTAAGAATCAGGCAGATGTCCAGGCACTAACACTGTTTTGTATGGCAAAGCTTCATCGGCTAAGGTTACTTGGGGAAAAAGTGAGGCCTGTTTGGTTGGTCAGTGGGGCTCAACTGGCATTCCTGGTCTTCCCGTGGGACTGAAATGGGAAAGGCGGGGGTTCAAAGTCCTGGGAGTTTTCTTAGGTTTGGCAGATTTTCAGAGGTTAAACTGGGAGGGTGTGCTGGGCGAAGTGGTGGCCAAGTTGAGGCAAGAGCTTTGATAGTGAACAATCTGGTCGCTTCGACTCTGTGGCACAGATTTCTTGTTTTAGCACCTCCATCAGGCCTCACGGAGGCTGTGCAGACACTGCTGGTGAACTGTTTTGGTCACGTCAGCACTGGCTGAAGGATTCAGTTCTGATCCCAGTCGTACGTGTGGCCACTGTGGCTCTTTGAGGAACCTCTGTTCTACAATAACTTTGTGAACAGACTGCTGTTGGGGATTGGCAGGGAGGTGGAGGACTACTTCTTTCCCCGAAAACTCCAGAGCTGAGTACCTTCAGCTCATGTGGGAAGAAGCAGCTGAACCTGCGCTCTTTGGCTGTTGTCAGGGAGTCGAGGTGGACTGAGGTGTTTGCTGCGGACTGTTCACCTAGAGGTAGCTGGCGGATCCTGTATAAGCCTCCTGTTGAAAAACGGACAGCCAACCTCCAGTGGAGGATGATACATGGAGCAGTAGCTACAAACGGGCACAGGGCCCACCTTGATCCCAGCACAGGAGAGGGTTGTCCTTTCTGTCAGCAGACGGAAACCTTAGAGCACTAGGTCGTCTCCTGTTCTAGATTGGTCGGGTTATTTAATGTACTCCAGGACTTGGTAGAGGCCCTTGGTGAAAGCTTTTCAGTTCCATTGTTTGTTTTTGGCCCCAAATACTTATACACAATTATATACTTATACTTATATTATCTGTTTGGGACCGCAAAACTAGCACTTTGGAAGACCAGGAAAAATCAGATGCTGGGCCAGGGCTGGACCGATGTGGTGCAGACTCTGAAAGGTGTGGTTCCGGCTCAATTGAAAATAGAACATGTGTTCTACACTCTCACCAGTAACCTGTATTCTTTCAGGGATCGGTGGGCGGTCGAACGGGTTCTGTGTTCACTGAGTAACGATGGTTCATTGGTTTTGAATCTTTGACCTGTTGTTGTTGCTACATGTACAAACCACCATTGTTTTGATGGTCTCTTGGAGCCAGGAGTCTGACTCTCTGCGGTGTAGGCTGCCTGAGGAGGAAACGCCCGAAGGCATTCAACGTGAAACTCACCTTTTTTCTGGATAACTAGCCGCCAAGCGCTGTGCCCCTGCGGTGCGCGCTCTCTGCAGGACATTACCCCATGAATGACGGATGGACACTGTGGCTGAATTACCATTTCTTTGAGGACACCATGCAGGAATATATCCTTGTTTTGTTTGGATCAAGAGCCATCAGCCCTGTTGCTTGTGTTCATTAATGAAACATTGCAACTGGGATTTTCTAGGGCGGACCGCATGGATATTATAATCAACTCTGCTGAAGAGCGCAAGGTATGAAGTTTTCTTTTAAATGATGTAATGTTGATTAATTTAGATCCGTTCAATTTATCATTTAATCACTGGTTTCATACCCAATAACACTTACCAAGTGCCATCCGTTGCCCATAGAAAGAAAGATATATGATAAAAGGATATAAGGAACTTAAAATAAGTTCGAGAAATTAACAAGTCATAAACTGTCTGTCTATTTTAGGGTTCTCACGTTCAAATTATGATTATAAACCGAGGGTGATAAGGTGAGAAAGGTGTCTCCGGGCAGAACTTAAAATCATGTAACTTCTGGATGAATGTAAAAGAAAGTGGAACACCCACATGATCCGCCCTGTTAGCCAGTCACGCTGTCCATCTGGTAAACCTGATGTGATGTA
>JAUBNQ010000026.1:5505362-5516937 GCA_032353495.1 Ctenopoma kingsleyae | reverse complement strand
ATGGCCATGAGGGGACGGACACCATCCAAAAAGTTCAACTTTGTCTCATCAGTCCAAAGAATATTTGCTCAGAAGTCTTGGGGATAATCAAGATGTTTTTTTTGGCAAATGTGAGACGAGTCTTTGTGTTCTATTTGGTCAGACTGGCTTTCATCTTGGGGCTTTCATCTTGGAACTTTCCTATTGATGTCATTTTTGCCCAGTCTCTTTCTTATTGTTGAATCATGAAAATAGCTTCTTTAGATGTTGTTCTGGGTTCTTTAATGACCTCCTGGATAAGTTGCTCTTGTAATAATTCAGGTAGGCCGGCCAGTCCTAGGAAGGTTCGCCACTGTTCCAAGTTTTCTCCATTTGTAGATTATGGCTCTCACCGTGGTTTGCTAGAGACCTAAAGAAATGGCTTTGTGACCCTGGACATGTCAATTTCTTTGTTTCTCATCTGTTTGTGAATTTCTTCAGATTGCAGCATAATGTGTTGTTTTTTGAGATCTTTTAGCCTCACTTTGTCAGAGTGCTTCTATTTGTTTCTTGATTCTGCAGGTCTGGCAGTAATCATGTGTGGGTGTGGCAAGCGAAATAGAACTCAGCTTTCCAAACAAATGTGGTTCAGATCCGGTTGTATTTTTTGAGGAGGCTCAGTACCTTTAACATCTGCAGCATCATGCTGCGGATGTTTTATGAATCTGTGGTGGCCAGTGTCATTTTCTTTGCTGTGGTTTGCTGGGGCAGCAGCTTGAAGGTAGCTCCACTGAACGCCACAGGAGATCATTTCTGCCTGTGGCCATAAAACTCTACAATTCGTCCCCCCTCTGTAAAGGGGAGGGGGGAGAACAACAATCATAATTATTATGCCATCCATTTTTTGTTCTTATCATGTATTTTGTTTTTGTATATTCTGTGCTTTGCGTATTTGTGCATTAGTATTACATACTGAGTATTCTGTGTTGGTGCTGATCTTTCTGTTTCTGGTTGTGGTTCTTTTCTTTCTTTTTGAACTGAGAGCGGCTGTAATGAGGCAAAACAATTTCCCTCTGGGATTAATAAAGTTTTTTGAATCTTGAATCTTCATCACAGTTCATTCATGATTTACATGAATTACTTTTTCACAGGCCAGGACCAGGTAGATTTATACAGCTTTTTTCCCCTAATAAATGAAATCAGCATTTAAGAACTGTATTTTGTATTTACTCAGGTCAACATGAAGGCATTTCCTTCCTCATAAAATATTTACAAGGTGTGTTTCCTCTCAATAACTTACACGGTGCATTATTTATGTTGTTTCGAGACTTTAAAAGATCTTTTGGTAAATTACAAATTACAAACATTACAACATACAATACACATTAGGACTGTGTATTGAGTTGTGCATCCTTGTGCATGTATACGATACAAACAAAACAGGCAATTTAATGTAAAAATGTTGCTCTGTAGCACTACTAGCAGTCAAAAAATACACAGAGCGACTTTAACATCTATTCTATGTATTTATTTTTCACCTATTCACCTATTTTCTAATTTATTTGTGTAATTAATAATTTCTACATTGCGCAATAAACCTCTGATCAATGCAATTCTCTTCATCATCTTCATTCAGGCAGTGTGTGAGTGCGTGCCCCTTGCCCTGTTTGATGCCATCACTTGGCTGGGCTACTGCAACAGCACAATGAACCCAATCATCTACCCGCTGTTCATGAGAGACTTCAAGCGAGCTTTGGGGAAGCTCTTGCCCTGCTGCTCTTCGCAGTCACCCAGAAGGCCCTCGCCCGCACTTTCCCTCTCTCTGCGCAACTCAGGAGAGCCTCACATTGCAAGCAACCCACCCTCTCCCTTGGCCTCTGACCCAACTCACCCCCCTGCCACTGCCACCGATGCTGTCAACCTAGTGGATGCTGAGCATGCTGGGATGGACCTGCCACTGCTTCTGCCCAATCAGGTTGACACCTTGGATTGACCAGGAATTGCTAATTAAAGTCAGCTAACATGCTGTGTCAGGGTTTATGGTAGAAGACTGATTGAAGATAAGTACGGAGACTCATAACAATACATTATTTATTCACAGTTACTTGAAAGCTCAAGTCCTAAGTGATATGTTCATTCTTTATGGTCACAGAAGAATTTATGAACACTAATTGTGTAAGCTACACTCTTGTTCTAACTATTTCCAGTTAGCAGTGCCAGTATACAATAAAAGCAAGGTCAATTCTTCAGTATGCAGTCCTTCAAATTGGTACAGATAGAATAGAGAAAAGAAAGGCCTTCGCTGAATTGCCCCCAGCCTTATGGAAATCAAATTACTGTGATAATATCCATGGCAACCAAGCCAACAGATGGAAAAAAGCAGGACAAAAAAGAACTGAGACATTGCCTATTTGTAGCATCCATTAAAACTGGGAAGCATGAGCAATATTTACAGGTATTTGATCTCACAGTGATCTTAGACAATAAATTACTACTTTTATTATACTATATTTACAGTTCGTTAGAAAAAAACTACTTAAGAAACAATACTATAAATTGTTATATAACTAATACAATGGTCTAAATGCATAATTTAATGGTACAATGCAGTAAAATTTGTGGCTTTTCACTTTCACAAGCCGCCATATGTGTGCATTGTCTCTTGAGCAGTCTCTGACATGTAAGTGTTTGAAAATGGAATGAATTTTCTCTCCAACAAAGCTTTGATGCAGAGAAAAAAACGTGAGAATATGAGAGTTTACAAGGAAGCAGCTGGTCCTGTACCATGCTCTTTACAAGTCTGGCCGTTTTTGTTTGTGTGTGTGCTCTACAGTCCAGTGTGTATCATCCCAGCTCCATGATACATGCTCAATGTCTGATTCACTGTCCTCTACACCACCATACTGGGCATTAAAAGCAGATGCTGTGTCGTTATCAGTGGCATTCTCCACAGAATTAAGTGGTAAATTGTTACTGTCTGTGATTTGATTCTCTGATTCTGTATCATTCAGAGAATCCAGCAGGTCTGAAATATCAGGGATATCCCAACCATCACACGTCTCCTCTGTCTCTGCCACCTCGTTTTCACTTTCTTCTATACGAGTCTCAGGCGTCTCAGCTGACATCTGTGTCTCTGTCACCTGTTGCTCATTGGGAGTTTTGTCAGGGGTATCCACCATACCTTTTGTAATTGTTACAGGCTGAGGCAGAGCAAAAGAGGCCCCTGGCACTTCTTTAGTGGGAATTCCTACTGCCACCAAGATGGTGTCCATTTGACGCATGTAGTCCAAGTGACCTTTCACCTGGGAAGCAGATACATGGCTTTAATGTCTGTCTAAAAAGGGTACATATTCTTTGTAAATGACTTGTAATTTTTTAAGAAAAGATTTTTTGTACAGCAACTTTTCCAAGTTTTACTAGTCCTCGTATTACATGATCAGGTATATGCTGTACTGCACTTCTTTTCGTTAATGTTCAGTTGTGTGGAATGTTAAACATATGATGTTTTCCTTGATCAACAAAACAACTATTATGACATATACTAAATGTTATGTTTTACTGTACATGGAGTCATGTTGATTTAAATTGTGGCAGAAAAGCAAAGCTATGAACAGAAAAAGACCAACGGAGGCCTTAATTTGAATTTTTCTTATATTTAAATGTGAAAACTGTGTCTATTAAAGTGCTAATAAACGTTTGTGATTAATAATTCTGCATGACAGTTATTGTCAACAATGAGTCAAATTACATAGCCTATAGTAATAATCCCACAAAGAATAAACAAAAGATAATGTGTTTTAGTTAGGTTTTATGGCTTATGGCTTTTATTGCAAATGTACTGTTCTGGTTCATTCTCACAGCAAACATTTATAACTGACGTAAATAAATATGACAGCAGCTGCAGATATATTTGAAGAACTCCCTCTGTCGGTAATTTCACGAGGATGGTATCAGTTTGTATTAACTGGACTCAACCGAGGCTCTGAACACAAACTGAGATTTAAATATACAGTATGTTCTTGAAAAACTAATATTAAGGAAACTTTTCCTAATTTAACTATAAGCTCTAACTCACCACGGAGGAAAGATCCACATTGACTATGCGTCGATCCTGGACGTTGATTGGCTGTAGTCCAGCAACAGACAGTTGTGCAGCTGAACTCCGGTACAAAAACCCCAGGAGCCAGTCTCCTCTGACAGGTAGGTAGTTCAGAAAGTAATTGAATTTAAACACTTAATACTTAAAATCAATACACTCAATACATTTTACTGCATAACTACATAAGAAAAGAGCTTTAATTTACCTGCAGTACCCATTCACTATTTTTCCAGCCACAACCCTGGCCATTCTCTCCCAGGCCTTTTCTGAGCCGTCCACTGGGGCCCCAAGGAGAACCGCATCCTCCACTACTCCTTCACTACCTGAGAAATCAAAGCAACGCACATTATAGGATAACAGTGGTGATTGTCCTCACTTCTTACAGTGTCTAAATTGGGTTTCTGAAAGAGTCAAGTGATTGTCATTCTCAGCCTGCAAAAGTACTGTAGTTGCATTTTTTGCAAGGAAGAAGCTTCGCCTAGTGCAGTGGTGTGGCTTACTGAATGGTGTTTAATATTTTTTGAACAACGGAGGTCTATGTCACTGACAAAAAAATTTAGATTCTGGATTCACACGTTACAATGAGTAGATACATTTATAAAAATTCAAAACTAACTTGGGCTAATTTGATTACTCATGGTATAACCACAGTGAAATTATTAAGGTAGATCAAGATGAAAGAAATTCTACTCTGCCTCACCAAAGACTTAGAAAACATGAGGATTAACAGTGTTGCTTTTTAAAGATGAGATCTCTTCCTATATAATCAACAAGTTTCTGTGATCATACAGTACCTTGATCATTTGCAAGTTCCTGTAGACAATAGTAGATAACTCTGGCTCCAAGACTGAAACCTATGAGACTGACAGGCCGCTTCCCCTTCAAATAAAGAAGAAAGAGAAGAGACGCTCAATTCTGAAGTAGCTTTCAACCTCCTACAGTTTATGGAACATAGGCAAATTATTTTCTATAAGCACACATTATTATTTCATGTGCTATAGCTGAAGTACAATTAATGCAGCTAATACTGTGTACCCTACTAGTATGACAGCTGACACAATCACACTAGTAAAGTGAGTATTTATAGAGGTATGATGTAATACATTACCTGCTGTCTACTTCTCAAAACTTGTGCCAGATGTTTCCCCACCTCAGCTGAGCGGTTCAGACACACACACCAGGGGTTGTCAATGACGCTGGCTGCTGCCAGCAAAGACGCAGGCCAAGTCAGAGCCGTCAAGATGCCTGGACAGTGAGATGTGAATCCATAAGTGTATTGCAGAAAAGGAATTAAAATAAAAGACGGTGAAAAGATGGTGTGCTTCCTGCATGATCATCTTCCTACCTGAGAGCACTGTGTATTTGAGAGCTTCCTGGGCTACAATGCTGACCAACCCATCCAACAGAGAAGCCATGGCTGAGCCCAGATCCTTGAGGAAACGTGACTCCCACACAAGACAGTACTGTTCCCCACACTCACCCAGGCTGCACCACGGGGCCTGGAACGAACCTAGAAGACAGCAGTTATGTTTTTATGTGTTTATGGCAGCACAATCCAGCAGAGGAAACAACTGAGCAGCTCTTTGCATGTGAAGTGCTTTTTAGCAGTTGTGTTTGAAGTGGGTACCAAGCTTGTAACTGAGTGTGCAGTATGTTGTAGCTGCATTGTTTTATGTAAGCACAAATCTAGTGATTTGTCTGCATAATCACAAGTGGCTAATCCACTGGTATAGTTAAAGAGCATTATGTGTTTTCTAAATGTTACCATATTATTTTTTTCTTAATATTTTACTTGATTTCTACAGGGTGTCCCTAAAGTTTGGACACGGGAAATATCACTAACTATCAGTAACTGTATTATTGTATCTCCTCAGATTCAGTATGAGTTTGTTGAAGGAAGAAAGAATTGACCTGGTACATCTCAGTTAATTTTAATATAATGTACATTTAAATAAATACATTTGCATAGCAAACATGCATTTTATCTATGTGTCCAGACTTTAGAGACACCCTGTCCTTAATGTAATCATCCTAGCCAAGGCCTTCAACCTCAAAGTGAACCTGAGAAGAACATTAAGATAATAATAGAATTAAAAAATAGATTACTGCAAATCTGTCTTTCTCGCTAATCTGTTTTTTTTCCTTTGTGCATGTGATGACCCTGGCACTGCGCTTCCTCTCCAACAGTGTGGGGCAATGCAGGCTTAAGTGTCATAGCAAGGGCATCTGTGGTAAAAGGTAAAATATTTGCTCCGATTTCATCATACACTTTTTTGTATCTGTAGAGTTACACTGTCATATCTAAACATTAAGACTTACATGCAACATAAAGTGCTATTGTTCAGTTCTAGTTCTATGCAAAGATCTAGCATATGGTATATAATTATTATTAACAGAATTATATGGTGTGCAATTATATAACTGCTCTGTATAACATGATAGCATGATAAAAATCAACAAATGGGAGGGCTGTATGGCAATATTTTCCTGATTTGCCAAAATGAGACATTGTTGTCTGGTTATTTTAGCGATAATTTCTTCACAAACTATTTGCTTTACCATTAAATATATTGATATTTTACAATAAAAGTGCATGCTACCCTAATTATTGGAAATTGTAAATAGTTGTAGTGAATCAGAAGAAACCAAACTTACTGTATTTACCACTGCAGAGCCAACCTGTCACTGCAATGGTCAGGTGAAGATGCTTCCCAGAGTTTAGTGGCAGGAACTGAAATTCCTCTATTGCCCCAACACACTTATTCATTTTATAGCCTTAAGAAATTAAAAGAAAATTAAAGAAGAAAAAAAAAATTAAGAGGATACACCTGCACAAATAAGGTGGCAAAAACAAAAATGTGTATTCTTTAAGTTCAGCCAAAATTCTAAAGACAATAACTTCTTTTTGTAAACAACCATGTGTCATCCAGCACTCTTACCAGTCAACCCAGCTCCTGCTGCTCCAAACAGGGAGGCCATGATTGCAATGCCAGTAGCAGAGCCCAGAGCAGCAGCCCCTCCAGCCCCCAGCACAGCGCTGGCCCCTGCTGCCACCAAAGGGGCTGCCAGCCCACCTGTCACACCTGGCAAAGGAACAACAAACTGAAAATCAGTACGGGGGAAAATGTAGCCAGAGTCAATATCTGTAAGGTGAATAATTTTAGAGAAAACTTAAGATTATAGAAGCAAAATTACAGCGCGTGTGGCAAAGTGACTCTGCATTATTCAAAACGTCATAACAATTTATGGTAATTTAATTATCGGTAAATTAGTGTATCAACTGAAACCTATGCTTTTATGTAAGATTTTTAGGTTTCAACAACTGAAGCCATGATAATTACCAATCACAGTTCCCCCACCCACAGTGGCTAATCCAATGAGGAGGTAGCGTCGTAACTTTCGCCCTCTTTCTCTTCTTATCCGCCGAGAGGATTCCTCTCTAATGGAAGCAGAGTCAGAAAGATCACGTGTATTAGTTGGAATATTCATTGGCTGTAAAAATAACAACATCAAATGACTTCTAGTGCATTTAAGGTGACATGTTGAACAATTAGCTGCTTGTTTACGCTTCACATTGACCTTCGTGCTATAAGTTTAGAAAGTGTGACTGTCAGGCACAGCGTTTGTGTTGTTTGAACAGTCACATGCAAGATACAGGGAGCACAAAAGCTTGAATAGAACACAGTGTATTATCATTTAAATCAACTGAGGTTTAGGATTTAAACACTTAGACTAAGATCCCTATATTACCAGTGTAAAACGTAATCTACTCACTCACATCTAATATCAATCCTTTCATCATATCCAATCACAACTCACTCGCTTTCCTCTCCTGCTTCCCTCAGTTGCTCTCCCAGTGTTTCCTCAAACTCCTCCAGCTGCTGTGGTGAGACTCGTAGCAGACAGCTGATATGACGGATGAGAACCCTCGCTCTGGCGTCATACTGGCCTGAGGTCATGACAGACCATGAAAGTGATAAAGTAACAGAATTCACACCAAACTTTCAGTGTCATTAAAGATGAATGAAAAAACTCTTACCATCTTTGACAGAAAAAGACACCAGATCCTGTAACACAAAGTGAGAGCTGGTTATAATAGATGTTTTTGTAGACACAATATAAGTGCAATACCATGTAATTACTGTTAAAACAAGACAAAGCAAAAAGCTTAACTGTTCTGTTGGTGTGATCATGAAATTAAATCATGTATGACCTCGAATAGATTTGAATATGATGGAGGCACATTCTATGTAGATGTTATAATTATTCATAAATTGCTTCTCTAGAATTATAATTATTTTATATTGCCTGTGGGTTGTATTCATTTACAGCAACCCATTTGTTCTAATTTTTCAACCCTCCATTTTCTTCACCACATTCATATTTGCTGTCGCAACAACTTAATTTCCCACAGGGAACATTACAGTTTAATATCACTGCATCCTCAGTTAGAGTGACAAAAACCTGTATGATGGGGGTAGCGCCTGCAGCAAGCAGATGTTCAGCCTGTAAGATGGAGAGAAAAGTGTCTGAGCCCTCGCAGCCAAGGCCAGATAGGAAAGCTCCCATAACCGGCATCACTGACTCATCCAGATCCAGCCAGCGGACTAAGCCTCGCAGGTAGTGCTGCCTGAATTTACTAAGAAACACACATCAAATGTTATTTATCCAAATGGGTATACACAGGTGGAAGAAAAAATAAGAAATCATTAAATAAAAAAAACATTTCAATTTGCTGGGTCGCTGAGACTCTCAGACAGTTAAAGTGGTGAATAACTGCATGTGCAAATCTAAGGTGTCTGGCAGAATTTCAACTCGCCAGAAAAAAACTGCTGGAAGTGTTCAACACAATAACTACAATGATATTACCAAGGAGGACAAAGTCAGAATGGCATGATGACGCTTTTGTCTATGGCTTGTCTATGGTTACCTGTTTTCAGGTCCAGTAAATAACAGGCCAAGGGAGACACCACACAGTGCAGCAAAAGCAAACCTGCCCTGTTCGGTCAGCTGTCTGCTGATAATTTTCTCTGGGCTTTGGTCACATGGGGCATCTTGTGCTGTTCGTGTCCCTCCTGGGTCTAAGGTGATAAATGGACAAAGGTTAATGATTAACTTTAAGGTAGAAATTTGATTCGGGCACACCATTTGAGAAACCAAATGCACATGACACACGACGGCATGCTTAAAACACATTAGTCATAAGTACATAACTCAAAGAACCACTGCACTAAACAGACACTAAAGCAGAATATAGTAAGGGTATAACAGATTATTTTATTCTAAATGCTGTTTGGTGGATCACCTGCATGCCGAATTCACAAGAAGACCCCACTGACTGATATGTGTCCTTATGTTGTTTTCCATCTGATACATTAATATTGCATATGAGAATGCAGTATTAAATTGCCCGTTTTTTGAGTGTAGTTTCGGTTTTGCCTTGAGGACGATTATAGCTACATGCAACTAGGTTACAATGAGTCTAACTTTGTACTTCTCATCATGTCTCTGATGAACTGACCTGAATTCAACATAGACCAGCTGCTAAAGTGAGACCCACGTCATTTAAATTATTTATTTAAATCTAATTTTTAGCTGATACGTCAAATATAGCCAGTGTAAACTAGCTAAACAACTAAAGTTAACGCTAGCCGCTAAAACAGCAAGTTATTGTAATGCTTCAGTCGGTTAACTAACTAACAAGTCAGTGGTAACTTTTCATAACATCGTGAATTTAATAACTTAACTCTGCTACATTATTGAGCTTAATAGAAAGCAAATTCTACGTGATACCTGGGTTAAAACTGGTGTCCATGTTGCTCTTTTTATCGTCCATGGTCACAGATGTCATAACTCTGTAGACTGAACTTTTGGTGCCTTCACGTGTTCCCCCTGAGCTCTGACATCTGATAACTACACATCAATGTGACAAGCAGCCACTTTTTGACAGTAAAGGTCACCACAGCCACTAATATAACAAAAAGCATTTCCAGTGGATGTTCCATGTTTAAATATAAACACAAACAGAACTCCTTATTATGTTTTTAATCAATACAATAAATGTTTATTAAAGTACATTTTGTGATATGATTAATTATTCTCAAACCTGTTTATATGTATACATAGTTGTTATCACAAAACAATAGAGTGGTTTCTAAAATGCAGCCCTATAAAAGCTTTAAAAATCGTTTAGATGGTTGTTCATTTCATAGCTAAAACATTTACGACTGTCCCTGAATGCATCGCTTGTAAGCAAGTTTGGGGTGACGTAGCTTCCACGTACACTTTCGGCGGGGTGTGTTCACGACCGAAAACGTTTAGGAAAGTTTCTTTTGGGGGAAAAATGTATTCAGTAGGTGCATTATACGTCTGTAGGTCAAGTTGTGCAGCAATATGGAAACCAAACACCCGAGCAGCTGGTATTAATAAAACTGCTTGATACAAAAAGATGGTAGCCTGTACTAGGACAATCTCTTGTTGGCACAAGATCCAAAATCGGAGCTAGTACAGCTACTGGCCAGTAGGTGTGAGTGTAACATGTCTTTTCTCACCACATAACAATTCTATACAGTTGTTCCTCCACCAACCTGATTATAATAAGTGTTGCTGTTTTATTATAATAAGTGCTACTGTTGTATAAATTCCCTATAATAGAATAAAGCAATTAAGATTTGTTTAAACTGTTCATCTTCTAGGTCCATCTTGTTTCTCTGCCTCCAGCTATAATACTTTCTGTCAGATCCTCAGTGACAGGACATCAGAAGAAGGACGGTTTCCTGACAACTACTCAAGAAAACAGCTACAGTCAAGGACACGGTCACATAAGCACACAGGAATCATTTAATCAGTTGTTGCCAGTGGCTAAGAATGCGACAGAAAATGCCGTTGTTCAACATTGTTTGGTTAATACATTGATTTTCATTGTGTCAGAGTCACAAGCACAAAGAAAAAAAAAAAGCAAGAGACAATTCCAAGCCCACACTACACAAAAGTATTTGTGCAGTAGGTTAAAGCAGGCGAAGCAAAGTTTATTTTTATAGCACCTTTCTAAACCCAGGTTATAAAGTACTTCACAATAAAAATAAAATATTTTGTGCAGTATAATATAATATATATAGTATAGTATTTATGATACACTTTTTTAATCCCTATGGTGAAACTCGTCGTGGACAGCCAGCTAAGGTTAAGGTGCCAAAAATCAGTAATCAGAAAAAATGAAAATGTGTGTGCATAGTGCATTTTAGCACAGTAGTACAATATGTATAGTAATGTATCTTATTGCATAAAAAAATATATATATATAGTAAAATTAAAATAGACTTATTTTTAGTGACTATATGTATCGGAGTAGGATACGAATAGAGTCAGGAATTAAAGGATAGGTTCACAATTTTTGAAGTGAGTGCCAAAACAATAGTCAGGTGCCCATGTGAATACTGATCCTGATCCTGTTCATACAGGTCTTTAAGAGCTTCCTCCAAAGGATACTGCTTATATAAGTAATCCACAGTCTTGCCT
>JAUBNQ010000026.1:5469331-5487602 GCA_032353495.1 Ctenopoma kingsleyae | reverse complement strand
TTAAAGGAATATTTACATAAACATACAGAGGCCTATAATCATCAAACATTAGTATTGTCTTCCAATAGCACATTATGATTACTAAAGGAAGTTTATTAAATTAAGAGGATAACTGAACATGTACACTGTGTAATAGATTACTGAATGGCTTGATATTAAGTGTATCAAGGCTTCCCCCTACAGGTTGGAGAAAACACCTTCAGCTGTTAGTTGGTATTATATACAGTATATATATTTTAACTGTGAGTTATCATGTTGATGGAAAATTGGTGGTTAGTCTGTCTGTCCTCAGCTCAAAATATTGAATTTAAAGTTTTTATTGCTTTTATGGTAGTTTGTATAGCAAGATAATGTTGCTTAAACACAGTGATTATTCATTAGAGGCTGAGCTATATAACAAGTGGTGGGAACTTAATGATACAACATCAGGTATTAAAACATGTGTGTATTAATGCCCTGATAAACACTATAAAATATGTTAGTAGCACTAACACTGACAGAAGTGAGTGAAGAAAAATGATATTTCAATAATAAACAAACCAATGTTTTAGCTTTGTTTTTTGTTTTTTTTTTACTATGGGCTTAGTTTTTATAACCTTTTAATAGTCTTTTAATAATCTTTTTAATAAAGATTATTAAGCTTCAACAAAGGGTAGAGTAGGAAAAAGAGTATGGAGTACTGTATATAGCTTGGTTAGTTGTGGGGAGCCTTTTCAGAGCTTGTGTATAATGAAAACCTATCAAATAAGAAAACTGAATAGCTTGTTGCTTTTTGGGCTGTAAAAGAAGACAACAGCTATCGTGATGTACTTTTACATTTACTTTTACATTTTGTAATTGACAGGGAGCTCTTGAAAACACCAGCAGCACCTGAAAGCAGCAGCAGCAGCGGTTCTGTAACCAAACAGTAGGGGGCGTCAATTTCCTCGTTCCCGTTAGCCCATCAAGCTGCACAACCCAAGTCTGACATTTCGAAGATGGAGGCTGTTATGATCTAGACCAGGATACATAGAAAGCACAGCCTGCGAGTTTGAGAGCTCTGTTATGACAACATTTCCATTTGGTCCAGGTAAATGAAAACATCCTGGTTACTTCACTAACGAGAAAACGTTGGCGTCTTTGCAAAGTTAGGTAGCTAGCACAAATGACAGCCAGCTCGGCGAATGTCAACGAATGGGCTAGTGCAGCGAACATTAGCTAAGCTAGCAACATCGGATCAACTACAACGTAGTTTTGAGATAAGTGATAAGCTAACACACAAAACTGCTGAGTTTTCTTAACGACAACGTCTTTGAGCATTCTTGGAGCCTGTCTTGTAATGCAGAAGCCAGGTAGAAGCTAGCTGTCAACAGTAAGAAGAGAAAGATGTTTTGGTGTCTGTGCTAGCTAACGTTATCAAGCTAGCTAATCATTTGTGAGCCGTTTCCTGGTTTTGATAGCTGGGATTGTTAACTTAACCGACTCGGGGTTTAGAAAATGGGTGGTGTGCTTCATTCCTTGACTATGCGTGAAGCTTACAGTGCAGGAAACAGCTAATATTTAATATATGTTATGTAATAACGTTTCTATCCCTGATGCTTTTACTTTCACCTGAAAGGGGAGAACGTAGCTAACTCGGCTAACATTACTTGTGACATTAGGATCTGGGATCTTTGATGGTTATTGATAACTATCAAACTGTATATGAGTTCAGTCTCTTTACAAGATTATATGATACTCTTTATTTAGTTATGTATGCGGTGCAGCAAATGGCATTTTCAAATTAATTAGCTCCGTTGCCATTGTTAATATTGAAATCTGCGATGACCAAAATACTCGTTAACTTGGGTAAGACGAGTAAACAAGTTAAAGAGAAATACTGTTTGATTGATTTTTAATTATCAAAAAGAACATCGTACTGTAACTGTAAGAGGTGTGTTTTTCTACTAGCTGGATAAAATATTGACAGCTTTGGCAGAAATATTTCCGCAGTACAGTAACGTTACACAACTGTGTTGCTTCTAGATACAGTATTACCTATGTTAGTCATAGTTTTCCCAACATGCCACATTAAGTCGCCTTATGGATTTGTGTGTCTGCAGGTGGAGGCAGGTGGTGTGAGTAGAGAGCAGTAGACATCGGCAGCATGTACTCCGAGTGGCGCTCGCTGCAGTTAGTGGTGCAGAGTGACCAGGGCCACCTCAGTGTTCTGCACACCTATCCCACCAGCGTGGGCACGGAGGTGGCAAATGCTGTTGTCAAACCTCTGGGCACAGCTGTAAGCCCTGTTGCCACAGAGAACATCCTCAAGACAGACAAAGAGGTAAGAAAAATGTCCACTGTGCAGTGTTTGCCACACCAGTTAATTATCGTGGTAGCCTGCCAAGGTGCCAGCTCCATCACCAAGACATAGTAGAATGTGTCATCTTCAAAACTTATTTACACATAGCTTTAGGAGGGTTGGCCTCAATGATCCATCATAAGGTGTTTTGTAGCAACACCCAATACCAGAGGTCAAGGTGAACCATACTGTTCTGCTCTAGGTTAATGTTTTTGATAAACTGATCATCATTTGATGATTGTTGTCAAAAGTTGAATATTATATATTAACAAATGACAAGAAGTTTTTGTTGTACTGTGTTGCCATGACAATCACCTAGATTGTTGGTATGCCTTAAACTGGTTCTTCTTTCAGATAACAGTTTAAATAAAAAATATTTGAAAGAAATATTAAGGTTAAAATATTTTTGTATGCTATGATGTCACTTAAGGTGACATAACATTGTTAGCATTTTTATAAACTCAAGGCATCTGATATTTTCAGATCAAATTAATCTACTAGGAGTGCTATTGATATTGTTTCCCATATCTGCAGGAGGCTTAGGCCTGAAACACAGCAGATACTGAATACTGGTATAGTTGACTGTGTATGTCTCTTGTTTCTTTATGTTGTGTGTGTATTTAGCAAAAAAACACAGGAAGATTTTTTGTAAGTGGGATTTTATATTTTAAAGACGCTTGTTTGAGCCATGTTACATGAAATTCTTCTCATGTTGCTGGTATTCTCCGTATACATCAGTTGTGAAAAAGTTTCCCTTTATCTCTGATTTACACTGGAAGTTATGCTAACACACGCTGTTGTGTGCAAGTGGAAAGCAGATCTCACAGCAGGCCAGGAGTTTCAGTTAATGATATGACGGTAGGAAGTGAAAAATAACTCAGCAATATATCTCAGGTACACCATGCATCTAAAGTGCAGCTTTTCTTTGAACTTCACTTTGTGGTGTGAGGATAAAGATTGGATAAAACTTCCTGCCACTACTGACCCATGAATCATGATTTTTACAAAAGACAGTGTAGGAAATTCCACGCAATACAGGCAGAGCTGTTATTCAGGGGTTCAGGGCCATGAAACATGATTGGAACATCATTTGTTTAATTGTTGTCTGTAATATGATGATATGATTTTCATTCCCCACTTACCATTTGAATATTGTCTGGTCTGTTTTTGATTTATCATGAAACTAAGAAACGTGGTTGAAAGAGGTGTTGTATTGTTATCACTATGGTTGTCTGGATCTTGCGGTAGACAAACACAGACACAGGAATCTTGGCATTCATTGAACAATTATTTGAACTGTACATTGAACTAGTTAAAAGTGTCATGTCATGTCAACCATCTTCCCACCCGCGCTCTCTGCCAGCTGGTGGGAGTGTTTTCACCTGTGCGTGCGTGCACGTGTCTGTGTGCGCGCGTGCTTCCTGGTGGAAATCCAAGGTGCGTGGTACAACTGACTGACTATGTTAAAAATTAGCTTTTAGAGTCACCATTCTGTATTGTGCAGCAAGATACAGTAGTATGTTGTATATTGTAATGCTGCAAAATAATCAATAAATCATAACTTAAAACATTAACATAAATTAATCAGAATGGTTTGGTTCCTAGGTGAAGTGGACCATGGAGGTACTGTGTTATGGCCTCACCCTCCCCCTTGAAGGGGACACTGTCAAGCTTTGTGTAGATGTGTACACAGACTGGATGATGGCCTTGGTGTCGCCCAGGGACTCGATGCCTCAGCCAGTGGTCAGGGAGCCCAATATGTATGTGCAGACCATTCTGAAACATCTCTACAATGTCTTTGTACCAAGGTATGTCTTCCTATAAATTTAATTGTGCGCTTTGCACATATTTTAGCTGCAGTCAACCTAATACATCTCTGACTAATGATGTAACTTGTAATGGCTACTTATTTCTTTTTCCTTATACACTTTGTCTCCGATTCACTCTCTTTCTCTAATTTCTTCCCTAACCCCCTCATTTTAAGCACTCTTTGTTTCCCTCCAGGCCTGAACAACACAGTTTGAACCACATCAGGCTTTGCCAGCAGGTTCTGACTGCAGTTCAGAAACTGGCACGTGAGTCTGTTTCCATGGTGAGGGAAACCTGGGAGGTGCTGCTGCTCTTCCTGCTCCGCATCAATGACACATTGCTTGCCCCACCCACGGTTGGAGGTAAGCCCCATCCTGTCTTCCTAAACCCTCCTTTGTGTATTTACTTAGTTATTAGTGGTAATTATTAGCAACAATAATCACTTAACATTTCCACTTTTGCCAGTTGGTGTAGCAGAGAAACTGGCAGAAAAATTGATGGCAGTGCTGTTTGAAGTGTGGCTGCTGGCATGCGCTCGCTGTTTTCCCACGCCACCATACTGGAAGACGGCAAGGGAGATGCTCGCCAACTGGCGACACCACCCCCCTGTTGTAGAGCAGTGGAGCAGAGTGACTTGTGCCCTGACCTCCAGGTTAGAAAGCCATCAGCTCAACTTCATGCGACTTTGGATTTAAACCAATATTTGTCGCTGAAAGTGTGGAGTTTTGCTTATACTTGTTTTATGAGAGTTAAGATAGTTGATCACTTGTCTGTCTTTCCTGCTGAACTCTTGCTGCAGAGCTACTAAAGAGTATTATCCTCTGAAGTGGCAATTGTATTGACAACTGTAAAAATAAATTATAACTGAAAAGACTGACTGGAAGGTTTTCTGTTATCTATCAGTCCGTATCCTCTACTGAGTGTGACAGTCTGTGTCTTCCTGTTGATTTTCTCCAAACCAGACTTTTGCGTTTTACCCATGGACCGTCCTTCCCACCTTTTAAAGTTCCTGACGAGGATGCCAACCTGATTCCTGTGGAGATGGACAATGACTGTGTGGCACAGACATGGTACCGCTTCCTCCACATGCTCAGGTGCAAAATTTTTTCTAACTTGAAATGTCACGGATGGTTTATTTGTATTGTGTTTTAAGGGACAGAGAAGTTGTAGCACAGAATGGAACTAAAATACTATCTCTTTCTTTGTCCCTTCTGTATTTACTCTGCTTCCTGATTTGACAGGTTTTTATTCTATGATATGACTATGAAGTTGTGGTTTTGTGGATTAGTTCATTATCTGTTTAGAAAGTCAAAATCATCACAATATGTTCCCAATGAGAGACATAAAATAATGAAACTGAATTATTCCCAAACAGTGCAGCTCTGTCGTCATACATTCTATCCAAGATATGGCGTAGATAGATAGAAGATATTTAAACAAGCTTTAGCTTGTTTGCATCTGTAAGCATTTCGTTTAATCAAAGAATTTGTGGTCTGTTTATTTCCAGCAACCCAGTGGACCTTAGCAACCCTGCAATAGTGAGCACCACTCCAAAGTTTCAGGAACAGTTTCTCAACTCCAGCGGTATCCCTCATGAAGTGGTGTTGCATCCGTGTTTGAAACAGCTACCCCAGATCTTCTTCAGGGCCATGAGGGGCGTCAGCTGCCTTGTGGATGCTTTCTTAGGTAAGAGGGTATTGACTTGGGACCTTCGGGAGAGACAGGCTTGTTAAAATTCTGTCAGGTTATCATTGCTGCAAACCATTTTGCAATGCATGATATTAGGCTGTAGAATTGCAAAATGTGTTGTTCCAGTTCATTGGTGTTGATTCATGTCACTACTATGTCAAACTGCAGTCTTCAAACTTGCTTTGACGTAACCCATTACATTCAACACAGGCCTGGCCTGCATTACATGTAATAAGATATGTTACCCTGACAAAAGTGAAAACAGACATGCTGTTTATTGTGATCTATCTGAAGCTAATTTCAAGTTGCTAAAAGTAATTATAATACTGTATTGATATCAGTAGATATGAATGAGTGCTGGAGGGTAGAAAAAAACGCATCTTTTTAAAAACAGAAATGTAAAGTGTTTGTGATGAGATGAAATGAGTAAAACAAGTCAGCAATCCAAAACATTTATGTCTTTAACTATATGTCTCTAACTAATAACTTTTTTCCTTCAAGATTTTAGTCTGTACTATAGGATTAAATGTTTGACTTAGAAACATGTCAGTGTGTATTTTTCTTTTTACACTGTAGGTGTCTCTGTTGAAAAGAGAGATGTACGGGAGAGGGTGTTCTCTTTTTGTCCAGTGCTGCTTTCTCATGGTACAGACATCAGCTGATACATCATATTAATGACATGGATATATGATGGAGTGATCTATTTACTGGTGGTGATAGTATTAACAACTCGGATTAGTGTTACTGTAGCAAAATGATGTGTTTCTCTGACGCAACTTTCAAGTATTCAGACTAAACTACGAGATCATCAACAGTGGGTCTCCTGTGGTCATTAAAACACAATCAAGATGGTTGGAAATCAATAACTGGTGATTTGTATCTAACCATTGTCTTGCACGTCTACAAATGAACATTGACTCTGATCAACTCACAGACTCTAAAGCCACATTTTCTTCTTTCTCATAACATTAGAAATGGGAAAATGGTCAAAAATGATTATATTTACCAAAGGAAAGCTCTGTCTGGTGAAAAGGTTGGGGGGGATGAAGATTTGCAGCTCATTTTCTTTTCATTTCAACAGGTATATCACGTCCCAGGGCTGACAGTGCCCCACCCACCCCAGTCAACAGAATGAGCATGTCTCCACCCCCTTCCATCGCCAACACCACGCCTCCTCACAGCCGCAAGCAACGGCATACAGTGGTCACCAAAACCACAAGCAAGAGTTCAACTGTAAGTCCAAATGTTAATTTAAACCGTAATAAATCGTAAGAGAAAAAGGTAAGGTCTCTTATTTTCCATGACATTACTTGCACTTGATTCACAAACAGAACAGGCCTAATACATTTGTGACACACAGTGTGTGTTTCACATGTCTGTTTTATGATATTTATATGTTTTGTTAAGTAACCCTAAACATGTTGTCAACAACTGTACCTCCATACCATGCAGGCCAGTGGTCAGCCAACCAAAGCATCCCAGCAGCAACAGCAGCAGCAGCAAACTTCGTCCTCCCCAACACTGCTGTCCAGCCCCAACCAGAGCAGTTGGGAGTCTCGGCCACTGCCGGCGCCGGCACGGCCAAAGGTCAACAGTATCCTCAACCTGTTCGGCCAGTGGCTTTTTGACGCTGCTCTGGTCCACTGTAAGCTCCACAGCGGCCTCAGTCGAGACCCTAGCATGACCGGTAAGAAGTGAGACGATGACTAGTAGCATTTCCATTAATGCATGGGCAGGTGGGTGTTATGTTGATGTTTGTTAGTATCTGTTTCTGTGGAGTTAGCTGTGGTTTTGGTGTCTGTGCTATTTTTTTATTGTATGTCGTTGGGATCTCCTTTCCTTTTTTCACCATTTTCTCTGAAACTTCTTCGTGCTTTGTCTGTGTGGAGGGCTTGGTTAGAAGTGGCCTACTATGAAATTTTCATCTGATTCTAATTCATTTACATCTACCAACAATTTAAACATGGCTAAAACTGCATATACACTTTTAACTGTATGTTAAGGCCTTCATACAGCCTCATTTAATTGGTAAAACCATCACTAGAGGAGTTGATGACAGCACATACAGTACTTACTATTTGGAAATGCATTGGCATATCATTGGCTCTCCATTTATTTTTCTCTTTTTGGTGTAGTGTCCTGCACGTGTCTACCATGTCTGATTAATGTTAGACTTGTATTTGGTCAAAAGTCATGTATTGAGGAGAACAAAAAGCAATTCATGCCTTGTATGAATTGATCCCAAAATATTGGATCTGCTTTGATTTTGTGTCTCTCCACTATTTCTGTTATCTTGCAGCCTCTTTTATCCAAATTCTCCTTTCTTATAAATCTTGTAAGTAGGAACGGCAGCTTTTTTTCCTCACTTGATTTGCGTTTCTTGACAAATCTTCCTGCATTTTACTTGAGTTCCCTCATGATCACTGCCATTATCATCATTGTTTTCTGTTCCCATTCCTTGTCATATATAAAAGTTCACCAGCGTTCTCTCAGCGTTTCTCCAGAGATGATGGAATGGGTTTCACCGACTTACCACTTGTCTCAATCATAACGTTGCCAGTTTGTGACGCCACCCAGTTTTAAGCTGTCATTTTTCTTTTGTTTGGGTCACACTAATCTTTATTTAGTTTCAAAACCCCCTCAAGTTCAGCATTAATGTTTTTGTTTCTTGTAATTTCCTTTTGTATTGTCAGTTAACTTTGGTTTTGATTTTATTGGTTTGGTGCCTCAATGCATGAAGTGAATGTCCTGTACCTTGAGTGACAGTCATAAAATTGCAAGGGAGCTGACACAGGGATTTTGCTTTGT
Organism: Ctenopoma kingsleyae; assembly: GCA_032353495.1. Lineage (NCBI taxonomy): Eukaryota > Metazoa > Chordata > Actinopteri > Anabantiformes > Anabantidae > Ctenopoma > Ctenopoma kingsleyae. Next base: position 5,478,976 of record JAUBNQ010000026.1, on the reverse strand, counting down.
GGTCTTGCAGCAGACTGATTAATTTTGTTATCAGCACACTACGCTACACTTGTGTTGTACCACTGATAGGTAGAATATCTATGGCAAACTCTTTGTGTCAGAGGTCCCTTTATTGAATGCATTTAAACGATGTGAGTGTGTGTTTGCAGTCATTGAAGTCTTTGTGATAGTGAATAAATGTATGCTTTGTGGCGCTTTGGTTTTTCCAATTTTGAAAGTTCACTTTTTGTTTATTATGCATATAATAGATACATGTCTATATTTGCTTGTTTCTCATACATGCATGAATTTGAATAATCACATGACAATTCAGGGTTCTTTCATTCTCTGTTGCTTCCCACTCTCTATAGCAATAGCTACTCAAGTGGGTCTGGAGTTAAGAAGGAAGGGTTCCCAAATGTCCACAGACTCCATGGTGTCTAACCCCATGTTTGATACCAATGAATTCCCAGAGAGCTATGAGGCAGGACGAGCCGAGGCCTGCGGGACTCTATGCCGCATATTCTGTAGCAAGAAAACTGGAGAAGAGATTCTGCCTGTTTACCTTTCAAGGTAACATAGTTAGTTTTTATTTGTTTACCATCACAAATTCTAAGTTAAACTGTGGGCATGTTATTTTGGTGTTTGAGAATAAGTAGATTTTTAACTATTCTAATACACTGGGTTTTTTTATTTTAGTAAAAACAAAGAAAGTGAAATATATATACTCCTTCTGTTCCTGCAGGTTCTACATGGTCCTAATACAGGGTCTCCAGATCTCTGATTTTATCTGTAGACCAGTTCTGGCTTCTATTATTCTCAACTCTTCCTCTCTCTTCTGTACTGACCTGAAGGGCATCAATGTGGTGGTGCCCTACTTCATAGCTGCTTTGGAGACTATTGTACCAGACAGGTTAGACTAATATTATCTTTTCATTAATGTACTTTGTGCTGATCTAAGTAGAAAACTTAATGCTTTATTTTAAATAGTTTTTTCTTCTGAGATCAATTTTCAGGATATTATTCGTTATTTTGTTATATTGTATGATAAGCTTATTTCTATGAGATGTGTTGTGCCCTTCCAGGGAGCTGTCAAAATTCAAAATGTATGTAAATCCTACCGACTTGAGGAGAGCTTCCATCAACATCCTGCTTGCTATGTTACCATTGCCACATCACTTTGGCAATATCAAATCGGAGGTAAAAGCTTTGGTATCTGACTTCTCTTTGAACTAATAATACAGTCTACTCATTTTGTCAGGTTTTTATTAGGCATTTTAGTGCAGGACTTAGTAGGGTTTGATTTTTTTAAATTTTTCTTTATTTGAAAAATGTAAGTTAAAGGTGTGATGCTGTGGGTTGTTGTTTTTTTAGATTTTCAACACCATGAGACCTGTTGATATTAACACGACAGTAAAGCAGGCCCATGTTGTTTTCATTATTTTCATGTAAACCAAATTGTTTACTTCACTGACTTTGTGTTCTTTAGGTTCTGTTGGAGGGAAAGTACAATGAGGAGGATGGATGGCCTCATGATCAGCCTGTGTCTTTTCTGTCCCTGAGGCTACGTCTTGTCAATGTCCTCATAGGAGCACTGCAGACCGAGACTGATCCCATTAACACACAGCTTATCCTTGGTACCTGCTTGCTTATATCTTCTTCATCCAATTATTTTGCCTCTCCATATTACTTGTGCTGACTTAAACTATTTTTCACTGTTAAAGTTTTTATATTGCTCTATTGTTAATCATTTTCTCCCTCTTAGGCGCAATGCTTAATATTGTTCAGGATTCAGCACTGTTGGAGTCCATAGGTACACAGACTGAAACAGTAAGGCTTCTATAACTGATAAACTGTTATTATTTTATGACGCTGGCTGCAGTGTGATGGACTGGACATACGTTTGCTGTGTTTTTTTGTGGTGGTAGGGGAGTATAGATGGGAGCCACATGACAGTGAAGAGTCACAGTCACAGCCGTACTAACAGTGGAATCAGTTTCACCAGTGGAGGCAGCACAGAGGCCACCAGTCCAGACTCTGAACGTCCTGCCCAGGCCTTGCTTCGAGACTATGGTAAAACACACATTTGCTTCTCATACACTAATATCTTCATGCTTGATGAATTAACACAGTAATGGCAGCTTTAGTCAGATAATGCATAACATGCTTGTCAGAGCATTATTTCCTCATGAGTAACACTTGCTGATCAGTGTAAAACATACACAGAACGCATTAAACATAACTTATTATATTAACATCTTTGTCTTTATAGCTAACGTGGTTAAAGTGATGTTCAGAGTTAAGAAGCGTTGGGTAAAATGTCTTTGTAGGTGATATAAAATTATTTGTTGCTGTGTTCCTTTGCGGTTAAATAACATTTTGGCACCGTGATATGTTGAGTGCCAGGGCTGATTGTTTTTTTTCTCTAATTGATTCGATGCAACAATGTTGCCTCATCAATCAATCAATCAATCAATCGTTTGTCTTTTTCTTAGGAGGGCTGAGTGATGCTCAACTGAATTAATGTGTTATGATGACATAATGATGTAAGGGGTTGTTTTTTTAAAATATATTTTAAGGAAAACAGTAATACGATTTCTCATTTAATTTGGGCCACAAAGACTGGCTGAGGTCTGAATGCAGTGGTTTAATAAGCTGCAGCCAGTTCAGCGTGATTTGAGACTGCTCGTCATAAATTCTGAAAGTCAAAGGCCTGAGTTATAAATGTGGGGACAGATCTGCATCTTAGAGATGCTCAGTGCTGAAGTGTCAACATAATCACTTAAACAGCACTTAAACATTATCAACGGTCTTTAGCCCTCCTGGAGTTACTTATGTAGAAACCTTTAAATGGATTGTCAGCATGAGAAATAATTACTCTTGGTGGAATAAATTGACAACATCACAAGTTAATAGGAAGTTCTAGGGGAACACCTAAAAAATACTGTGCAAAATCTATAAATCGTGCTTATGTCTGAGCAAGTTTGTTGTCTAATTTTGACAATACACATTCATTAACTATTATTACAGAAAAGCATGACATCAGTATAGATAATCGTTATCTAATTTTGTATTCAGTATTAAGTGATTCTTTAATTGAACAGGACAAAATGTATTTACTTACCTTTGGACTTTGTTATTCAAAGAATTAGGATGATTATATTGATAAAAACGTCGACATCTTCAGCCCTCAACATTGTTTGCAGTGCTAAATTACATATTCTCCTCTAGTGCATGTTTTTAAGTCAAGCTGTGTCTGCTAATTGGGCATCCAGGACATGCTGTACTCAAGCTTTGTTGCCTGAATTCTGCTCTGCTCTATTCTTTGCGGTGTTTGGTATTTTGGGATGTTATATGGTCTAGCTCTTCCAGATACAGCGGCAGGTTTGCTGGTGCGCAGCATCCACCTGGTTACTCAGAGACTCAACTCCCAGTGGAGGCAAGACATGAGCATCTCACTGGCTGCCCTGGAGCTGCTGGCTGGGCTTGCTAAGGTAAAACTAACATCATAAAGACTCATAGTGACAAATCCTGGATTTTTTTCTCCCGAGACCAAGGCTCACAGAAGATAGATAGATTTACTTAAAGTCTGGCCTGAAACTAAGCTGTTAACTTGATCTTAACACATGGTTTTATTTTTTCTAGTGTGCCTCCTTCCCTAATGAGAATCTAGTGTCACACAAAGCAAATGGTGTATTTGTGTGGTTTCTGTCAACTTCTGAATCTGTCAATTTTCCAAGCCCATTACAAGGGAGTTACCCTCAATGTGTAAACAAAGTACCATAAAATACCAGAAGGCGAGAAGCTTCTGTGTAGAGACTGTGGTTTCTCTGCCTCAAGTTGTTGTACAGTTTATTTTGAATGACATGTTGCCATGCTGAAATATGTCAGTTATTAAAATACATGATAATTAGTTTTAACGTGTAAAAATATGGTAATGTGATTTAATGTCAGACAAATGTGGTACAGAGGGTCAGACAAACACTGAGAATATGAAGTTATTTAAATTTAAAATACTATATTATATGGTATGGTCCCATCCAAGCAGGGATTGTTTATCACTATTACATAATTTAACAAGTAACATACATTTTGTAGTTATATTTAAGCACAATATATTTTGTGCTTATATATAATGTATGTAATGTACTAAATTCCCCTGTACTATGTTTTGTACTTGTCCAAACCAGGTAAAAGTGGGAGTAGACTCTTCAGATCGCAAACGTGCCGTCAGCTCTATATGTGGGTACATTGTGTACCAGTGTAGTCGTCCAGCTCCTCTTCAATCCCGAGACCTCCACTCCATGATTGTAGCAGCCTTTCAGTTTCTCTGTGTGTGGTTAACCGAGCACCCAGACATGCTGGATGAAAAGGTAATTTTATGAAGACTGGATATCAAATATGTCTGTGTCATTAGAGGTTAAGTATTTCTTTATTCTTTTCTTATCATTTCTTTTCTTACTTTTTTATATCAGGATTGTTTGGTAGAAGTATTGGAAATTGTGGAGCTGGGAATCTCTGGCAGCAAGTCCAGACAGGAACAGGAAATCCGACATAAAGGGGAGAAAGAGCACAACCCAGCTTCGATGAGGGTGAAGGATGCTGCTGAGGCAACTTTGTCCTGGTGAGACGCCTTAAAATGTATAAATAATGGAACAGACCTACCATTTATAGAACCACTTATTACTTTATCTTGTTATAGTTGAAATTCTGTTATCTTAACTTATATACTTACATACTTTTGAAATGACACATGCTGGCCTTCCAGCTGTGATGTCTCCTTCTAATCTCTACATATCTTGTCTTGCACTTTTGCCTACCACAACAGATCCACCATTTAAAAGAGCACCAGTAATGTTAATGTTGTTTTATATGCTAGATGGGCCTCCAACTGACAGTATGACAGCTGGCTACTCAGCTGTAGTAGTTAGAACAGCCTCCTAACATCACACACACAATCAATTATAAAAAAAACATTTGGCATTGCCAAAATGGCACATCAGGCTAAAATAACATTTCTGACAATCTTGCTGTTTTTCTGCTTCTTCAGTGAACTAGTTTCCCTCCAGTATTTCTGCTGTACCTACACACAGATGTCTGTTAGAGAAACATGTTTACCCATTGACCCAGTTTCTTCATATTTGTGTACACTGCGTTCTTCTGGTATTCCCCAGTATCATGCAGGTGTTGGGGGCCTTCCCTTCTCCCAGCGGGCCTGCCTCCACGTGCAGCCTGCTGAATGAAGACACCCTGATTCGCTACGCCAGACTCAGTGTGACAGGAGGCAGCAACTTCCGTTATTTTGTCCTAGACAATTCTGTCATTCTCGCCATGCTGGAGCAACCTCTCGGCAATGAACAGAGTCAGTAGTTAAACAAACATAATGTACTATTTGAAGACAATACTAATGTTTGATGATTATATTCCTCTGTATGTTTATGTAAATATTCCCTTAAAAGACAGTTTCTATATACAACAGTCACTTTTAATATTAACAATGTCTACACTGTATTTCAGATTAGAATTTGATGTTAAAAAATCTGCTTCTATTTCAAAAACAGTCATTTCTGTATGTGTCCACTACACTACCTCTTTTGAGTGGTAGTGTAGTACTAGTTTATTGGCATTTTAGGGAGGTGTCACCTTTTAAGTACAAAGCACTGGTACATTTAAATAATCAGTAGGATGTCTTATTCCTTCATAAATGAGAACCTCTCTGTCCTCACAGACCCCAGTCCATCAGTGACCGTTTTGATCCGAGGGACAGCTGGCAGACACGCCTGGACCATGCAGCTCTTCCATCAACCCAGAGGAGCTAGGGCCAATCAGAGGGTGAAATCACACTGTAGATTGCTGCATCATGAAAGGCAGCAGTGCTAGAACAATATCACCGTAGAAATATGTGACATGCTGCAATTGTGAATTTGTAAAACTTGACATCGGTTTCACTGATAACACAAGTCCATATTGCCGTCTACTTCTCTCCTCCCACAGCAGGTGTTTGTTCCTGAGAGCCGTCCAATGCCCAATAATGATGTGGGGATCAGGTACAATGTCAAGCAAAGGCCCTTTCCCGAAGAGGTGGATAAGATTCCACTTGTTAAAGCTGATGTCAGTATTCCAGACCTGGATGACATTGTTAGTAAAGAGGTGAGTTTTATTTCCTGTTAAGTCCTGTTACTGTATCTTGTATCTACAAATCCTTCTATTATGGGAATAATCTAAACCATGATTATTTGTTCTCGTGGCCAAAATAGAGCCATGAAATAAGTTAATTAATCATAATATCTGTTATTATACAAACTCAGGTGTGTTGTATGGGCTGGCAGGATGATTCAAGAACTGCAAATACACTGAGTAATTACTCACACGTGAGTTGTTAGATGAAATTTCATTTGGGTGTATCTTGGGGAAAAAGGGTCAAATGATCTGGTTTGGTGACAAATATGTGATGATTGTTTTGTGCAGATTCTTAATTCAATGCAATGCCCTTACAATAATTTGTAGCTTTTTAATGCCATCTAAAATCACAACCAACTGTGATCTGAAATATTAGCAAAGAAAATGAACACGTTTTACAAAGACTGATTTTATTGAAGGGCTGTTGTACTGGATTGGAATAAATTATTTAGGTAAAAGTTTCTCTTATTGTTGGTTTGATAATGTTTTCAAACAGATACACACCAGGGACACTTTGAGAGGTGATACGTCTGTATTTGGACTGTGGGACTTGCGCTTTGTGGGCTAATGTCGAATTTATTCAGTCGAGAGCCTCTGGAAATAGTTTTTAAAATAGTTCTCATCTCTGTCTTTTCAGCTGGAAGTTCAGCACGACAAGCTTCGTACTCTGATGACCAAGCAGATAGAGTATGAGAACACTTTGGAGCGGCACAGCGAAGAAATCTGGAAATCCAAACATTTCCCTGACCCACAGACTGACTGCAAACCCCCTCCACCCTCGCAGGAGTTTCAGACAGCACGCCTCTTCCTCTCCCAGTTTGGCTTTCTGTCTCTGGAGGCGCTCAAGGTTGGTAAACATAATTTGTCTCATAGCTGATGAGAAAATCTCTTGGAGTGACTTTATGAAAAACATGACTTAACTCTAATTTGTAGTTCTGCATTGTGATTCTTTGTAACTTTCTATACTGAACAAGAGTAATACAAGCATTGTTCTTACTTACATTTATAATATTGTTCTTGTTAACACAGTTTATTTAGAATGTGTTTATAACTACTCTATCATTAATAGGAGCCCAACAACAGTCGTCTACCTCCTCACCTTATTGGCCTAGAGTCATCCTTGCCAGGGTTTTTTGATGACATCAGCTACCTGGACCTGCTTCCCTGCCGACCATTTGACACAGTCTTTATTTTCTATGTCAGAGCTGGACAGAAAAGCAGCGCTGAGGTGAGAGAAATCAGGCAGATTGTTTGCAGCAAGACACAACTAATTGCATGTAAAGTAATACCGTATACTATATAATAGTTGACAGCTTGTCCTTTAAATCTACCTAGATTGAAAATGTACTTGAATTTGAACTTGGAAATATACCAATGTTGATCTTGTTACCTGTTTCACAAGACGTGCTTGTGAAAACCTCTGTAAGAATACATCTGTACTTGATTTTGGTGACCAGATCCTGAGGAATGTAGAATCTGCGTCCAGCGTCCAGCCCCACTTTTTGGAGTTCCTGCTGTCTTTGGGCTGGCCTGTGGACGTGGGACGTCACCCAGGGTGGACAGGACACTTGGATACAAGCTGGTCCCTCAACTCCTGCTCTGACGGCAATGATATACAGCAAACAGGTGAGCTATGAAGCTAACTCCTGCAGTAGATCTGAAGAAGTCTACGGAAGAATGACAACTGATATTTACCTACAAGTTGGATATTTGTGGTAAATAAGTTAATGTTGAATTGTTATTTCTTTTTAGAGGAAGCAGCTACACCTGAGGACACTGGAGGTTCAGTGTTTAATGGGGAGAAGCAAGTTTTGTACTATGCTGATGCTCTGACAGAGATTGCCTTTGTGGTTCCTTCTTTAACAGAAAATTCAGGTGAGTATTTACTACTGTCAGTATGAACTGTTATGTTCATTTATGCACTCAATACGTTTCGGCCAAGACGTCTTCAGCACAAATTACTGCATCAGTGTGACGTAAACTCCAAATAAAATACTAATACTCTTATACTCATACTAATATTTTGAGATACTGGACTTTTGATTTTCATGAGCTGTAAGCAGCAGGTGACTTGAAATATTTTATTTTATGTGTAATGTAATGTAATGTAATGAAGTTTCACTTTTTGAAATAAATTACAAAAATGTTAAGATGCAGTAGTATACAGTATATTGTATATCTAAGATAAATCAGGTGAGATATTGTATTTGATAAAAACCCAGTGAAGGATTCAGAGCTGACAGAGTTGTCTTTTGCACTTTGTTGTTTCCCAGAAGAGTCATCAGTGCACAGTGACTCTACAGTGGAGGCAGACACCAACACAGACCTCATGCCTGGTTTACTCAAACAACCTAATCTCACACTGGAGCTGTTCCCCAACCATTCTGAAAATTTGGAGTCTGCCAAAAAGGTAAACTTTGGTTTATATGAGTGTTACTCTGACATGTATGCTGATAGTACTTGATTACAGTTTCTAATTTTTTTATGTGGAAAATTCACTGGGTATTGTGCTGTGTCTTTAGCTAAGTCCTTTGGTGAAGACAAAGAGATCATCGACTGGAAAGTCTTTCCCACCACTGGGTCCTGAGACGAAGGTGTTTGTGGTCTGGGTGGAGTGTTTTGATGACATTGGTAGGCACATACTGCTCCCCTGTCCTTTACCTTGACACTGCTGATGATTGAAAATATATTGTCTCTCTCCATAGATTATACTTATTGTCTTTTCTTCTGTTCTCAGTTGGTTTGTCCACAGAATATCTTTTAGTATAAAACTGTAATTCTCTTAAGGATTAAAGGGTGTCTGTAGAAGTATTTCATAGTTATGTGACCAATAAATTCTGATACATGAATGTCATTGTTTTTGTGTTTTTAGAGAACTTCCCGTTGTCTGACCTCTTGGCGGAAACCAGCACGGGCCTGGAAGCTAGCATGAGCAACAGCACTTCCTGCAGGTATACAGATGTTTACACCAAGCGTTGAAACGCAACACTTTTTTGCTTCTTGCTTGGAGATCATAAGGTTCATGAATTGGTTTTGGTCACGTGCAAACACGAATAAAAACATTCTGTAAAACAGCATGTGACATGCAGAATAACGGGAGTGCAGAACAGGAAGTATGACATGCAGTGTGTGCAAAATCAGGCAAAGAAAAGGAACTGTGATAGAGCTGTGATGACACTTAAAGGGTGTTCAGTGGCTTCAAAGACAGCAACTGTGACCATGGATATCAAACCTCTAACATATTGAAATGGGTGATATTGAACCATACAGTATTAGTAACGCCACATTTAGGAGGTGAAGGTGTGAGGTCTGATACAACATGACAACTGTTTATTTATTTGGTGCCCTCTTCAATGATAGAGGCTGGGTGCCATTTGTGAAGATTGCTTAAGTTGTAACATAACAACTTCCCAATTGTTGCACATGCTGCAGGTCAGGGTTACTTGAGAAGGACGTTCCGCTGATTTTCATCCACCCTCTGAAGAC
>JAUBNQ010000026.1:5453644-5463663 GCA_032353495.1 Ctenopoma kingsleyae | reverse complement strand
CTCCCCGTCACCACATCCATTGGCATCTTTTGATTTAAGCCATATGGTGGAAGGCCAGAGAAGAGCGAGAGCGGGAAGTTCAGTTATCACCTGTGTCTTTGCATTTAATGCTGTTTCTACAGTAAACACTGCACTCGAATGGAGTGTCAAGATTTAAACAGTATTTTTGCCTATAGTAATGACATTAAAGTGATATTTTTATTAGTGTTCATCATATATTTCAGCTTAAAAAACATATATGAGTCATGTCTAATTGCTCTGTGTCAAAAAACATGTACGGAAACATATGAGCATGCTAATGTACGACACTCTGTATGTGACAGTACACGTGACACCCTTACCTAAACCTGCTGAATCAGTAGCTTAGATTGCTAAGTGAGTACATGAACATTCAAAACAAAGAGAGAAAAGAAACATCAGCCTACAGCACCAGTGGCAATCCTCTGCAAATCTCCCTGATATTGTCCATCCAGGATCCAGCTGAGCCTGCTCCCCTTCCCTCAGTGGGAGCTGACGCTTTGTCATCATGCAGCTCCCTGTGGTTCTGATAAGGAAGGTCTGGCCACGGGAGCTCAGAGCATATGGTTTCAGTAAAGATATAGAGTTCATCAGGGTGGGGGTAGTTAGGTTAGGGATGCCTTGGCCCAGTTTGAGAGGGAGTCCCTATCACTGAATGAATTGATTTTAGAATATGCAGTGATTTGTTTGATATAAGCGTCTGCTTATTTTTTTTTTTTTTACCATCCTCATATAGTTAAGTTAGTTAGCTCCTACATTTCCCAGAATGCCCTTGGACATCTTAAGACAGCATCTTAAGACATATACATAAAGTAAAGGGGTTAGACAGTGCCCGGTGTTTTCCCTGGTCAAGAAAAGTGAACTACACCTATGACTGAAAGCACAACATGGTTTGAGGTTTCAGTGCTTTCAAGTGTACTGATGTTGCTTTCCTATTAAGTTTTGGTTCTGTAGAAATGACACCGCAAATTGAGGGAAACATTAGTATTTATTGCTGTCAGGCTTCATTGAAGCTACTCCAGGGATATGTGGACATGACGTCATGTCAGCATTTAAGTCCTGAATACATCAACATAATCAAGTTATTCAGTATGTTGTTTTTACTGTAAGTAGACCCCCTCAGTTTCTTTCTTATCTGTAGGTACTAGATGGTTTGGTTTTCTCATTGGGGTTTTCCCCTGCTGTCCGCACTAGAGATTTAACCGTAGCTGATTGAATGGCATCTCGTTGTTGACCGCCCACTTCACTCTCCATTGCCTTATCACTGATTAATTTTCCACTTCCCTTTGTGCGATTCCACAACCTGCTGGTTCTTTAGCCCTCACGCAACATCACTTATCAATCGCAGTGATTGCAGTGACACACCGAGGCGATGGTTATCCAGCTTTGGCATTTCGGCCGTTTTGCACGTCACTCGTCCCCCTGGCAATTACTAGCGCCATCGAGCTCAGCCAATGTGCTGGAGTAAAGTGTGTAGTGATGGTGGGATGAGAAGAGGTGAGAAGGGGGTTGGGGGTGTGAAAAGGAGGATTAGAGGATTCATTTTGCTCAGTGTTATCATTGTGAATCAACTGCTTCCACTTCAAATGCAGTGGACGCAGCCACAAACGGACTCTTTCTCAATTCCAAGTTTATGATAATTGCTCTTTTTCTGCTTTTGTTGCTGCAAATTTGCTTCTTTGCGTCTGAATTGATCATCCTGTGGTGCAATAGATTAATGGGGATTTTCTTCAGGGCAGTGCTTTGTTGGTTTAATCCAGGCAACTGGATTTTCCCTGCCATGATCCACCAAAATGTAGACTATCTATGACAAGAATATGGTCAGTGGCGTCATACCCAGTGGATGTTGGGATTTTCCTTTAAAACCATAAAAATAAGGGGTTGTCATTTTGAAAGTTTCTTAGTGAATCCTGCCCAGAAAAGACAACAGTGAAATCATGTGGCCAATATGTTAGTCAGCTTTTGAGCTTCCTTACTGAGGAGTGGGTGATGGAGACATGGGTGCCCAGGTCAGTGCTGCAGGATAATAGGAAACATCTGGGAATCCTGTGCCCTGTGACCCTTGCTTTAGGCCACACACAAGTAGGATTATATGTCTCAATCTCATGTGTGCTTATGTGGATGAATTGTACTGTGTTTTTCTTTGCAACTGCATGTACACTACTATGTATGTAGCTGCATTTGTTTTCACACCTCTTTTTCTTCTTTTGCTGTTGTTGGGTTTTCTATATGTCCACCTGCGGTTACTGTTGGACAAGACTTGCTAACAAAACAGGATGACAAGTGTATATGCTCACAATCACATAGCACATTATCCGACCACTGGCCAGGAAGGCAGACTGCAGGAAGCTTCAGCTTCCTCTCCAAACTTAAGCCTCTATATGCCTCTTTCCTTACTTTTTCTTTTTTTTCCCCCCTCTCTGCTCCATCTCTCTAGCCCTCCCCACTTGGTGGGAAAGACCGGCATCAAGTTTCTCTGGCCTAGGGGGGTATAAATAGCTTTGGGTTCTAAGTCTCATCTTGGCCACAACGTTGGTGGTTTCAGCTCACTGCCACCTCAGTCTTGCTGAAGTCATACACACGCAGGCACACACTGCATATATAGGCAGCTCATGGAGTCCTAACAGCAGGTAGAACAGTTACTATGACAGACTCCTGGGGTTTTGTGAGGTTTTTTTTAATTATTACTGAGCTTTAAACTCTCAGTGGCTACATTTGATGTGAAGGATGTGACAGAGTGTCAACGTGCGTAGCTTCTAACTCCCAGATTAATCAAACCTTCAAATGCTGAAGGTGGTATTCAGCTGTAAGTAAGCAAGTAAAGTTTATTTATATAGTTGAGACAGTTGCTTGGACTCATGCTGGAGTTCAAGAGAGGGAAGTTAACATTTTGATTTAAAAATAATGCACCCTCCCATTTAATCAGTCATGCTACATATTATGTTCTATCATACAGGACAGTTTATTTTTGTGTTTGCATAAAAGACCCACAGCGCTACCCTAACCTCAGGTCAGTGCGTAAATCACAGACCTGCCTTTGATGCACACATGACGTTAATGCTTGAAGTTCCAACTGTGCACCCTTCCATCTCACTCTGGACAATTGGTACCTTGCAGTGCAGCTACTGTGCCAGACTAACTCATTACAATGCTGCGTGTTACATAAACGGGGTAAATGCCAGTTTGAAACTTAATCTAGTGCTTTTTTTAGTGATGTATGTTGTTAAGCCATTTCTCTGAGGCATATGACTGCAGCAGGAATTTTAAGAATTCAAGTTTAACAAGTCTAAACCACTGTAACACCCAAGGCATGGTGGCAAAAAAACACCCCCCCCCTCCACAAGAGATGCTTGTGAGCTGTGAATTAGCATATTATGAAGTAATTTTACATAATCAGTATGGATTGATGTCTTTGGAATTAGATAAATTGTTTTCTCTGACTAGTACGTCTCTGTTAGATGTTTAAGCAGTTGAAGTGAATATATTTGGGAACATGTCTATACAGTCTGAGGTGTGGAGGTAAGAACATCATGAATAAGAAGTCAGTCATGCATTGCATCAGCTCACGGATTTCTCTTTGTCATGGTCAGGTCATGCAATGTCAGGAATGCAACCCGGGAGACTTTTTTCAGGTGCACTTCCAAATAGAGATGCCATAATTTGTCATGAAAAGTTCAGGCAAGTGTTTTTCAAGAGGCTGATATATGATATAATGGGTGAACTGGCCTGAAAATTGTAAAAACGTGGCAACGTGAGCTCTCTTTCGTCCCCTTAGAGCAGATGACCCAGACAAAGTTGGGACAGATATTTTCTCTTGGTGTGCATACTGGGTGCAGTACTGTGCATCATGGTTTTGGGTACACTCTTGAAGTTGTGAATGACTGGAATGGATCGATACCTGCTCTCCCCTGGGAGCATCTTATTTGGTTTACAGACTGTAGCAGCAGGCTTACAGTGTTTGTTTCTATTCTTAAATACAACCAGATGTGTGACTTATTTTCAGGTCAGGGGTCATTTCTCTGATTTAAAAATTCTGGACAACAATACAACAACTTTACACGCTGTCTGTGGAATAAGAAGAACATGGCAAAATCTTTTGATAGATTTTAGATCAAGCCTGGGTTAAATTACGTGACAGGGTGGGTCAGAGGATATGTCTGGCCTTTATGCTGTCCACATGTCTCAGTGGGACAAAAAAGGAGTGTGTGTCTCTCTCTCTCCCTCTCTCTCTCTCACTCACACACACACACACACACACTATCATCCATCAAAGGTTGTGTGAAGTAACCTTGCAGTAACCTTATTACAAAGTTAATGTCAACCTTGAATTCTCACTTCCTCTGAAAGGCTGTCGGTATATGTGCTGTGACAAATCTGAAAAAAAGATGATGGTGATTTGTGCAGCATAAAGAGCGACAACAGGCCGAACTCTGTGACCGTCTGAGTGAGTGACAGTAGAGGTAGTGGAAGAACATTTACAGAGTTGAAAACTAGGAAGGCTTATGTTCTAATTGTCATGTTATCATCATCTCTTTGTTAAACATTAGCTGTAAAGTAAACCATTTCACTTTTACCATTTAGTAGAACTCACATGTTGACTTTGCTGTTAGAACTGTTCATCGCAGCTGTTGGCAAATTGTTGCTGACGTGCTTTTATTTTGGCATTCAGTGCGATGACATTTTTAACACGGCACAATTAAAGGCTTGAGTGATGCATACTTCATGCATACTTGAGCTGTTACTATCATAACTGTGTTCTCACACGCTGACAGGAAACCTTTTAGGAATTGGGGCTACATTTTAACACAGAGAATCACCACAGGCATGACACTTGACATAAAATGAGGATTTTACCAGGACTCTTTTCATCATGTGGTTACATGTAAGTCAGTCTCAGATTCCACACTCTGTTATCTCTCTGCTCTCTGGGTTGGAGTATTGTGAATGAAAACGATCCTGGCAGCATCACTTTCAGAAGTGGAAACTGAGAAGAGTGTTAGTTGCATCAGTGTCTGCTGAAAACGAGAAGTAGAGCGAATGTAGGTCAGTATTGTCAGTTGTTTCAGAGCTAGAGAAAGACTTTTTAAGACAAAAATTACTTTAAAAAGCTGCTGTCTCTCTGTCCATGTAATATTATACTCAGTCAGTCTGGTAACTACTGTTTGCGTCAGAACCAGTTCTCTATCAGCAGTATCACTTGGCCAAATGACCATTATAATGTAGAGTGGGATGCTAACTTGTTGTGTCTACTCCCACTGTTTATGTCTGCACAGCTGAATGCCAGGTCTGGCATGTTCAGTTTGGTTTTGTCACATACATAAAAGAAAACAATAATCTGCATTTCTTTTAATTCATCAGCTGTGTTACATCTTTTTTTTTTTCTGTAGCTGGAAGCGTCATGTGTCCCTGATGGCTCACTCAACACCCCAGTCACCACACTCTGGGCTTTGCAATCTGGTCCATGATGTTATCTCCAGATGACCACATGTCACCCTTTAACAGGAAAGCCATTTAGAAAAAGGACTCACAGACAGCTCTGCATTGGTTGATATGAAATTGGGGGATTCTTTAGCCAAGGTGTAAACAAACATGCCAAGCAGAGATAAAGTTAGACCATTTTAACACATTTACAGGTAGACGCAGATGTGCAGGTCTACATTTCAGGCTGCAATCAGTGTCTGTCAGTGTATCTGTTATATAGTGTCTATATATAATCTGTTTCTACTTGCATTAACACAACAGGAGTATGTGAGTGTTGTGTGCTTCTGTATTTTGTCCCTGTCAATGTGCAGTGAGTAGATTGTTAGTTGAGAGTGAGTCTTTAATTGTGTGATAAAAGCAGAATAACTATTTCAAAAAAGTGGAGATATCGCAAATGATATTTATAGCACATTAACGATATGCAGTTACTGTAAAAATGGGAGCATCTAATTAAATGAGATTGTGAAAATGGCTGCTTGTTAAAGTGGTGAGAAATGTATGCAGTAGTGACACCTTTTGAAAGAACAATCTTAATGGACTGAAGAAACATACTTATCCAGAGCCAAGCTTAGAGGTTTTTACCGCTGGTGTCTTGTATTTCACATATTCATGCATCATCCATTCATTAATCCAATGTGATGTGGGTTTGATGAGTAGGCAGTATTAAACAGGAAGTCCCTGGTCCAGTGCTGTATGCCGGTCTTCTGTGGTTGAGACACTGCCTCATCCCCTGTAGTGTTTAGTTTCCGCCCATGTGAGCAATTCAAAGAGCCATGAAGTTTAAAGTCCTTCAAAGCGGAAGTGAGCGAGGGGGAGAGAAAAAAACTGGACAAGACTCAAAGAAGACTTTGTGTTTTGGTGACTGGCTCTGCCAGAAAGGGTTTCTCTTGGAAGACAGCAAGGGACTGGTTGGAGGATGAAGGGGTAGCTGAGGGAGTTTTTGGAGGGTTTCGGAGAGATGTGAATTACAGCTTTGGAGAGAAAGAAGTCGGCTAAGGCTGGGATCCCTCATTGTGGCAACGCCACGGGCCCTTCTCTGGCTCTGCTGCACTCGGGCCACAAAAAGGGGATTTCTTCATTTATTTATTCAATTTCATGCCATGTCGACCCCTAAATGGCCTCCATTCCCACTCCAAAACTGCCCTGTCCTCCTTTGTGGCTGGCCATCCCAATCCTCTCTCTAAAGAAACAGACCCTTAATGGATGCATTGTTTTTAGCTTGTTGTTGTTTTCTCTTCGATGAGGAGGGGTAGAGAGTTTGAGGCTGGTGACCTGAGAAGTTGCAAAGAAAAGTCCACAATCTGTGGATCTGTGTTTCTGTTTGAGGGTTGTTTCAGTAGGTGTGGGAACCGAAGCAAATTGTAAAGGGGCTCTGAGGGCCTGGTGGAAAAAATCTTGACAAGTGTTAGAGCTTGTTCTTGATATACGGGGTCTCTTGTTAGATATTTGAATTGAGTGAGGTGGCTCGGCATTATTGCTGAATGCTGATGTAACCAAGGGAAACACAAAATCTTCCAGTTTGGTCCACAACTAGTTTTATCATGGTGAAGCTGTTAGAATGAGAGAAGTTCTTCCCTAAATAAGTCTCATTCATATGTAAAAGCAGCCAAGGTGATGATGACAGGCGGCTCTATAAAATGAATTGCTGATCTTCTTGAGTTTCACATATTAGTTAGAAATTTGCACTTCCTCTAATGACTCACAGGAAGTATATTTTTCTGCATCCTTTTATAATATTAATCGCGTTGAATGAATAATGAGTAATAGATAGACAGACATTTGTAAAACTAGTATATAACAATATTTGCACAGCAAACGTGACTGCCACAGATTTCATGTTCTCACAGATGTTAGTTTTCCCATAAATCCATTTTTAAACATGTATAACCTTTGCTGAAGATAAAGATCCAGGGATCTTTTGCTCCTGACTTTAAGTGACCCTCGAGTCAACCTCCCTGCCAGCAGTGTGACGACAGCTCAGGCAGCTTCAGCCCTGACTGTATGTCATATCCCCATGTTGCAATTTGGCTGAGTTGGACAATTATGACATTTCCCTACTTCTCTTTACACTGTCAGAAAGAAAAAGTTGAGAAAAGTGAAAATTTTAAGGCAACATACGTCAGCTAAAATTTGAGTTAGGCAATTTAACTAAATTCTTTAAGGCTTGAAGCTCTTCCATACTCTCACTGATAATTTCTTCTTTCTTTTTGAAAATCAAAGTTAACATAACTCAAGACCGTGTGTTTTATCTATTTAAAAATCTTAGTTTAATGAGCTGAGGTTCTTTTTATTCAGTAGTATCAGTAGATATGAGAAGTACCAGTCAGGTTATGATTTCTCAAGATGTTACTGCAAGTACAGGATCATTATTTCTCAATATTCTTAATAATTTCATTTGATGAGTCAACTGAACAATCATTTGGACATTTAGTTAACTTAAACGCTTTTAAGTTCCGAACTATTTAAGGTTCATAATAAACAATAATGTAATTCTAATTGTCATAGACTAAAGTAGACACAGTGATTTGTTTTCCTGTATTTCCCAGTTAAAAAACACAAGTTACCAGAACTTTGTACTTGATCAAAATATTAACCGTAATCCACCAAACGATGTAAGTGTTGGTTTTAGCAGTGATTTGTTTTTTGTGAACTATGACAGTTATAATAGTTCTGGAGCACAGCAAAGACTCAAACTTTAAGAACAGGAATACAGTGTTGGACTTGGATACATATTTGGCCCGGCTGCAGGTACAGCGCTGTTCAGAAGCAGACGAGGCAGACGTGAAGGCAGCAGGCTTCTTACTCCGTGTCCAGTGGAGCGAAACACTGAGCCCACACCAGCATATGGTCCATCTGTATCATCACACCTTACTGTCTAGCCCCTCTTTGGTCTGATAAACCTCAACATTTCGAATCTCCCCCAACCCACATCTGACTCTTTGGTTGTTGGTTATATGAGAGGAGTGTGCCACCAGACCAGCTATTACATGTCTGTGTAACATGTATAATAAATAATATAATAATAATAATATAATAAAAACTGCACAGACACACATACACTCAAAGGTTAAATTACTATGTAAAATGTCTGTGATTGTCCAGTCACTCTTTTTATGCTTATTGGCTCTTAAATAACATGCATGGCAACGTTAACCTGCTTAGTTAGATTGGTGTCAGATGCCATATCACTTTTGGCCATCAACTTTGTTTCATACACAGTTTAATATGCAAGTTTATTTGTTTACCTTCATTTTTATTGTTGAAATCCTTCTTCCTTCATGTGTGTCTCTAAAATACTACTCCTTTCTGTAATGCTGCAATTAGAACTACTCAAATAAATCAGTCTGTGGCTTGAGTGTGAAATGCTTCTTTGACGGGACCAAATATATTCTGGGCTAGACTCAAAATATTCAGAGCTAAAGCCCCAAATGATTAGATCCAATGATGCCACTGACATTATATGGGGAAGCAGGTCATCATGAATGCAGTGTTAGGTGGTAACTGATTTTGTAAATAATGGTGGCTTCACATTTCTGCCAGTTGTTGTCACTTTATAGCATATAATATAAGAGCATTATGTTACAGTTATCAGTCTGTAATTGTTGGTGCCTTAAAACATAGACAACATAGTCTCATCACGGTGAAGTTATGGGTAGAATATAGAACTTAATAAGTGTATAAAGGCAATTAAATCAAAAGGTTTTATTTTTATTGCGCAATATATATCACAAATGTACTTCACTGGCTTCACAATCTGTACAACAATGAGGAACAAATTGAGGTAACCTCAGGAAGAGCAACAGAGGCGGGGTCTGTCTTCCAGAATGGTCCAACACGCAACAGGTTTACAGAACAGAGCAGCAAAAATAGATTTACAATGTGGACAATCAGAATGACAGAACACTATAGAAAGATATGCTCAGTGAGGACGTCCAGCAGCGTCCAAGTTGCCACCACCACCGTGAAGCACAATGTGATTTACTTGTTTGTACCAGTTTGGTTGCATGCTAGAACAAAACTGTTCGTCTTTACTTAGAACACAGTTGAGTTAGTGACCTGTCAAACATACTTCCTTCTCACTAAAGCCACACATCCTGTCCAGAAGTTACATCTGGTGTTTCTGTGTCAAGAGGCGGTGCCATATTCTGCAGACTGTTTATTTTCCCTCCCTGCTGAGTTGAACCAACACCTATCTGCTTATAAACAATGAAAAATCTTGTAAGTGATTTGAGGTTTAAGTTGTGGAGGCCTTTGCTGGGTGCGATCGCTCTGTTTTCGCTTCCTGTTTGCATGCCACACATGCACAAGCTCACCAGCAGAGGTATTCGTGTTCACTGCTTTTGTTGCAATTTGGGTTTTTTATTAAACTTGTCAACATTTTTCTTGCACACAAAGTGCTGCAGTAAGGTGGACAGTGATTCAGCTCAGTGGGATCTCCCCAACCATACTTCAGCCTGCTCACGTGCCTGTTCAGGAAGTTGCACGTTTACAGTTTTATGTAAACTTAGCAGTTTCACACT
>JAUBNQ010000026.1:5434926-5446464 GCA_032353495.1 Ctenopoma kingsleyae | reverse complement strand
GAAAAATGGGGAGATTCATTTCTATTCAAAGTCAGATGTTGCCAAGATGGCCTGGGAGGATGCAGATGTAAAAAAAAACAAAAAAACAAATACACCACTCTGTGAGTTTGAATTAAAATAACAGTGCTTGTTTTGTCATTAACTCATTTCAGCATCACTGTTCTTGAATACAGAGAAATTTGGAATGAGCCTGTTTACGGTCATGGTATACTTAGGATTAGTCAGACTCTGCAAAGGTGAAAAAGTGACTCGTGTTAGAAAAGAAATCCGAGACATCAGTATTTGTTCTATTTCTGGGCGCATATATAGGTATAAGCACTGTGCAAGAAGCAACAGTCACATCATTATGCACTTGCTCAACTACACCCATTATGCCTTGACTCGACGTGATTCCTCAGCATGTGATACCACCCTTTCATCTAAGCTCCGAAATAACACACTAATGATGAAGAATTCAAATAGAGACTTATGTTTATCAAAGGGACAACTCATGTCTTGGAGCTATTCTGGGTACAACTGATGTCTTTCAGTCTAGTCCTGATGTTTAGAGTTGACCCTGTGGAAATTAAAGGTTCAAAATTTGGCCATGCCTACTTTAGGTGTGCCTGAATCTACTGAATTGAGGCGACATTTTGGCTTTGGTTGTAAACATAGCTGGAAATAGGTGTGCTTTTTTGTGACAGGAGTTCAGTGGCATGGTGTTTAAGAGCTACAGTGGTTATTTCAGGTACAACTACTAACGCGCAACCATATTCAGGCGCATGTAAGTGTAAACGGATACAGTGGCTACATTTAAATGTACAAAACACCCAGTTAAATATTTCAACCCTCTGTAACCTGTAACCGTGTAATTTTCTGGTCTCTTTTACAATAACTTGGAACAGTTTAGATGAGGTACAACATACCTCAACAAGCTGTCAGATATTATCTGGAAACATGTCATCCTGTTTACTTCTGGATTTCACAGTTTTGGCATGTTCATTGTAGGCGTAGCTAATAAAGGAGGAGAGCAGCCTTGCAGAAGACGTTTTCTGTTTACTTTAACAAATTCGTGACAAGCACACCATTGCAGAGTATGTTTATGATTTTTTTAAAGTTAATGTCTGTCCAGGGTCAGACTTTAAATAACCTTGAACATTGTGTGGAATTTACATTTCTGTCAAATGCTTTATAAAGCTTATAATTAAGTTTCTAAGTTTCTCTTTCAAAAGAGCAGCATTGCAAGAAGCAGCACTGTGTTATGCATCCATGCAGATATTTGATATTTAGCACATGAACAAAATGAAGGAGTGGCTCTGCATTTGTTACTGGGACTTTGTGACTGATGATTTAACAGAACAAATCTCTCAACAACAATAATAATAATGACATATTTTATTGAGCCCCTTGAGGAAGTTGTTGTTGGACAGTGCATGTCGGCTCTACTACTGGGTTTTTGTGTCTTGTCCAAGGACACTTTGATGTGTAGCTAGGAGGAACTGGGAATAGAAAATCTGACACTGTAGTTCACAGACGGCTGCGCTACTTGCTGACCTTGTGCAGATTCATGAAGCAGCACTTGTATTTATTCTATAATATGGACAAGAGTTCAGAATCTGTTGATGTAACCTCTACCTGCCTGTATGAACACAAACTAAAGTAGTAGATGGATTTTATATTTGCAGATCTTGACCCCCCTGTGCTCCCTTTCTCTTGCTGTGCAGCGTATTAACTCAGTTTGACAGTAACTGGGGTTTCACGCCATATGTCGGCACAATTTTTCCCGCCAGCGGTGCTTAGGACTGGAATCCCCTGCCAAAACGAGACCTAGGGTGTGTTTGTGTTCCTGCCTTCTTGTGTGGTAAAAGCTGGCCATCATTTACATTGGGCTGTTTGTGTGTTACTTGTGTTACACATCTATAAAAGATTATTAGAGTGAATGGAATTGAAGATTTTCAGCTGCTTCTCATTAACAGATCAGGATAAAGCAGAGACACACTGTTCTGTTAAAAGAGCTGCTTTGTTTGGCTGCTTCTGTTCAGCTGGGTTAACATGCAAAACAGACATACATGCACTGAACAGTGACAGTGTACGGGGGTTGAGTTTGTGTGCATAGGGGAGTAAAACCACATGCATAATTCTTTTGTACATCCGTTCCTGTACAGGATGCTGGCTTGTTAATCATTTGCATTTTCCAAAGGTCTTGTTGTATGTCATCATTTTGAGGAGCCACTAAAATTATTCAAACATGCTGTAAACCCGTTTAGCCTGATTGATTTCTAGGACTGAATATTGATTATTCCTTTGTAGTTTAACCAGGCTTGGTTTTAATGCAAAGCCTTGAGGCAGAAGTATTGAAAGCGAGCACCTGCAGGTTTGGATTTCACTTACTAGACTGTTTCAGATGACAGTTTCAGTTTCTAGACCTTAAGCTTAGGCCCCAATATGCACATGGTTTCACATCCCAATTATTGTAGAATAGCTAAGAACACACAATAGACTTCAGCAAGCTTGAGGGTGTGAATTCCACTGCAGCTGTATTGTGTATACATCGCTGTCTATATACTGCATGAATAATGCATTCCAGGCTACAGTATGTTCACTCACAACAGGTGTTTTATTACTTATTGTAAAGGAGACTAAGTGGCAGCTTGACAGCGGCTTCTTCAGTGTCTTGTGTTGTTGCACAGTGTGACGCTGTCACTTAGCAAGAAGAGGAAGTGTTTTGGCATGCTTTTCCACTATGATGTAGACTATTTTGAAAAAGAGAAGTGTGACAAATGATGCCGATGAAAGGCAGTACATAAAGATTTGAAAAGCTTTATGAAAGCCAGTATTCTTTCTGTAGTTGTGTGCAATCGTTGTTGCAGTTATTCTTCATTGTTAGTTTGGCATAGCAAGTGATATCACTGCTACTATTACTAATGCTAAGTAATGGCAGCTGTGGAAGTGCATTTTCCTTGCTATAGTACAAATGAATCTCATTAGAGTGTAGTAATGGTGCCTTCTCTCCAGTTTCAGCTCGACATTGTCAATCATCCTCCTGTCAGTTGTCTCTGTGTATTCCTCAGTGCCAGTAAAACGTGTAATTAAGTTGTTTTTTTTTGTTTTGTTTTTTTGCAGAAGGAGAGTTTCTCAGTATATGGCGAGTACTGCAGTAACCATGAGAAGGCGTTGCGACTTCTGATGGAGCTAAACAAGATTCCCAACATCAGGACCTTCCTGCTGGTAAAATACATTGTCCTCTGCTTTGTCTATTTTGTCTTCCCTTTTTAAAGCTTCTTTACACCACAAGTTATTAGGCCAGTCTTTCTTCTGCATTTTTACAAACTTCCTTCCCCTTCCTCCTGCTTCTATGGCTCTACTTTTAATTGTGTATAAAAAATCTCTCTGCTTTCATTAGGTCATGTCACATAAATCTTTTATAAATCATTTTCTGTAGTTGTGCTTGGACTGGGGTTCACATAAACCTCTCACCTTATTTTCTTCCTGGAATATTTACTGCCTTCTTCCTTTGCCCTACATTTCTTTCTTCCTGCGTTTCTCTTCTTGCATATCTCTACCCATCATCATCTATCAACCCTCCTCATCCATTTTCTTTCCATCATATCACCTCCAATTCCATGTTAACATTTCAATGAAGGCCAGAAACCTTAACAAGGTCAGGTGTTTCTTCCTGCCTGGACAGGATGCAACAACAATCAAGGTCACTTTTGTGTTAGTGTTTCCGCTGCCAGCTGTTTCCGTGTTTTAACACCTAAACCTTTGGGCCCTGGACAATGAACTGTCAATGGGCCCTTTGAGCGGGGGCCCAACCAGTGAAATCATCTGCAGATTCTGGTCCAACCAGCTGTGGAGTGTTGGCAGCTTTTTTGGGATTGGCTGAAAGATCTGAGGCCCTGCATTTGTCGCTGCCTGATCGTTTGCTTCCATGGTATTATTCTCACCCACAGTACTGGAAAAAAGTGGGATCATAGTGTTGCTGGTTGCTTTGACTTTTTGCATCTCAAGGCCCAGTCACGGAGTGGTTAATTGGTTTGGCCTTATGCAACATGCAATGCCTGCAAAAAAAAAATTCAGTACACAACATCTGGTTATGTTATCAGAGCAGTTACCAACCTGCTCGGTATATCCTTCAATATTGGATGAATTGTTGTGTTTTTCTTGTGTAGCAACCATCAACAAAATAGAAACAAGATTCACTGATTCACTAAAATGTAGAAAATGGCTAAAGCAAAGTCTGTTAGAGATGCATTTACTTGGCAAAGAACATATGTATCATTCTTTAGAAAAGCAGAGGACACAGAATGAAGTTCAGTTTTTCCATTTTTAGGAGGTGGAAACCATTGCAAATCTCAGTCAAAGTAATTAATGGCAGTGTGATATGTCTTGCCATTGGCTTCTTCTCAGCTGTGTTTAATTCCAGTGGAAGGGCTTTTTAGGGATTAAACTATTTCCATGCTAATTGAATCATACAGCGATGGGAGCTTCTGAAATTGTATGTAGAAATAAAGTGTTAATTGCCTTGGAAGAGAATAGAGAAGCGGAAAGAAAGTAAAATGAGGTCATAGTGAAGAGCAGAGGGAATTCTGGCTTCAGGCTAACGGATTACAAACAAGCAGAAGATAAGACAGAAAGGAAACTAGAAATTTGGACAGATATCAGAGTGTGGGGGAGAAATAGAGAGATACTAAAGAAATCTGTGGAATTTTAAAGTTGTGTTTTTGATTTTTGCCATAAACATGCTACCCAGCCCTGTGGTATTGTCTCTTGTTTAATTAACTGAAAAGCATTGCCATATGAATATAAAGCCTGTAATATACGAATCTTTTGCTTTCTTTCCCACTTATTTATCTGCATGTCCTCTTTTGAGAGTTCATCCCATCCAGTGAGCTCACAGCATACTCACAGTTCTTATGAAATACAAGGGGTAGACTAAACCCTGTAACATGACACACAAACAATACAGTGCCCTATATTGGAAAATAAATACGCTTCTGTCAACATAAATATCAAAGTACGGCTGAAACAGATACAGAAGTGTTGTTGCTAACAATGTAACACCAAACAAGTGCTAAAAAAAACATTGGTGAAAGGATGTGGTCATGAGTGGCAATGCATTTCCACCAAATACAGCTGTTGTGGTTTGGATTCATCAAAACCAAGAATGTGCACAGAGGTAACATAATTTAAGTAAGAATGTAATTAAATGAATAAATATAATAATTGTAGTAAAGTAATAACAATGATTGTAAATAAAGTTACACAATGATAGAACTTAAATCTAAGTAGAAATAGACTTGAATATAAATAATGATGTATTTCTTAAACAAAAGACAAAAGACTTGTGTGGTGATTCATGTTAAAAATCAATATACAAATGCCATTTAAGTGGCTGCAGTTGATCCACAAATGCAGATGATGCAGGCTTTTTAGTATATCTCTAGTATACCTACATACAGGTTTAAGCTTTTTAAATCTTACACTAGGTATGTTCAGTATCTATAATGTGCAATTACTGATAGAATGTTTTCTGGGGGTTCATGGCCTTTAATTTTCTCATAACATGCATTTAATATTAAAATTATATTTAATAAAAGTATAATTGAATGTGTAATATTGGTGTTGTTGTTTTTTTCTTCAGCACTGTATGCTACTTGGTGGGAAGAAAAGCACAGATATTCCCCTGGAGGGCTACCTTCTTACTCCCATTCAGAGGATCTGCAAATATCCTCTACTGCTGAAGGTACAGTACAGCTACCGCAGTGGTGAGATGGTGCTGCCTGTCATCAAATAATATCACCAGCTTTGTTTAGTTCAGACAACGTGAAAAAGTAAGCTAGCATGTTAGCTAGAAATCATTATAGTCGTAGAAACCGTTACATGTGCAGATCGTGAAGTATTTGTGCTGACTCCTTTTGTATTATTTCACATATTGGTGCAAAAACTTTATACCCACTGGCATTTTGAAAGACCCAGCCTTCCCCACCTACTAGTATTTTCGCTGCAGAGGTGGCGGGTTTGCGACTCATGACGAAGATGTTGTTGTTACTAAAGGTCACAGACTACTTTATGACTTTACTTTACGGTACTTAAAATAACTTATGTTTTTTAATGTGCCTGCCTCTAGACACATTTTTTAAAAAAAATCTCAACTGACCTCCTCTTTTTGCACAATAGGAACTGCTGAAGAGGACCCCTAAAAAGCATGTTGATTATCCAGCAGTGGAAGAGGCTCTGCAGGCCATGAAGACGGTCTGCTCCAACATCAACGAGACCAAGAGGCAGATGGAGAAACTGGAGGCTCTAGAACAACTGCAGTCCCACATTGAGGGGTGGGAGGTGAGAGAAAGAAGGACAGAGTTGGAGAAAATGAAAAAGGGTCAGGGTGAAGAATTGAGACAGTAGTCATGAGGGGGCTAAGTACTGTGACATTTAGAGAAACAGAAATGGCAAGATAACCAGAGTTAATTATTGAAAAAAGTAAAACTCCACAACCACGATCTCCATCTATCTTAGGAGTTAAGCACCATTGCAGCCAAATCATTGTGCAGAGCTCAGGGGCCACGGATGGGGCTTGGGACCCGAGCAAAGGGTCCAGTGAATTTTTCACGCCTCCCTCACTCACCACAACAGAGGCCTTGTCTTAGCGAGCACCAATGGGACAATCCACCCACACAGGGTGCCAAGGGGGATGCCAACGGGCATACTGCCCAATTAGAAGAGACTGAGGAAGCAGTCCTAATCTCGCATTCTCTCTCGGAGGGTTATATGAGGGGACCTTCGGAAGGGCTAGGGGAAAAAAATGAAAGATGGAACCATAGAGTGGACCCCTCTTGGGTATATTGACAGTAAAAGAGTGCTCAGACTATTTCTTGGTCTATCTTGTGAAAAATCAGCTGTGTGTGGTTTGTGTGTTATTTATATATCTATGTAATTGTTAGATGCAGCCTTAGTAGCACCTTGAGCAGTACACTGAACCGTAGTGTCTTGCTCAGTGTGTCTACTGTATTTACTGTTAATATTCTTCAGTCTTTGTTATGTGGACCTGAGGAGCTGGGGACTGAACACCCGAACACCCCTGTGATTGGTGAATGTCTTTGAATGATTTTTGCAGTCAATTTCTCTGCTCCTCTAAGCAAATCAGTAAAAGCCAGGGAAGGCACTTCTCCCCGACCCACCACCCTACCACACCCACCCATGGAGCCTTCAGTCTAACAGCATTAGTCTCGCTCTTCTTTCCTCTTTCCAGCTACTCTCCAGGTTAATGACCTCCAGCCTTACTGGAAGAGTCCACCAGTATTGCAGAATAAGGCCCAGGCGCATTACTGCTCGTCAGATGCACGGAGGATCAGTGCGTGCATGCGCACAGATACACCGGCATCATGTATTCACACACTTTCTACGCTTACACATACACTGTAAATGCAGGAAAGCATAGGCATGCCTGCAGACACACAGTGCAAGACATTCATGCATGTGCACACATAGGGACAAGCATGCCCTCTGAATTGTCATGCCACCATACACATCATTCCACCGTCTATCTCATCTTAGTGTGGTTTACATGAGGTTCAGTTGATGCAAAGTCAGAATACACCTTTAAGAAAAGCCCTGAGAATCATTTTTCTCTCTACGAACTCAGAAGCAATGAACATCCATCACAATATATATACTCATGGGAATCAATTATGGACGCTTCAGCGTGGGTGTGGCTGGCGGGGGTTTCCACAGATCTGGCCGTCTCTCATGGTGGATCCATGTCAGAAACATCAAAGACCGTAGTGAAGCCCATATCTGATGTGTATGTGTGCGCCTGCGGGGACATGGTGGGGAGTGGTGGTGGGTAATCTATAAACCAAAGCTGGGGGAGGTTGCCCTAGGTCCACACATGGGTGTATTTAGTTCCAGATGATTTGGAGGGGAATGATCCATTTAACAATGAATAATGATGTCTTTTAACTACATTATTTTAATTTTTTGGTACTTGTTTCTGACAGCTTTGGTGAACAGGATGAATATTCACTCCTGCTCATGGTTTCCTTGGTGGTTTGAATTTAGATTTTAGGAAACAGTCATTTACAACTCGGGCAGGAACATGTGCATGGTTGCTCATGCATGTACTGTATCTGTGAAAGCGGTTTCTGTTCCCTAGTCGGAAATGTGAAAAACTGAAAATGATTTTCTAAAAATAATGACGACTAAATATATAAATATTAGTAATTGGTCCTGAAGTGTGGCCACTTTGTGAAAAGGTTAATTAGATACCATGCTGCGGTTAATCAACGAAACACTTTTTTCAGCAGTTCCAGATTGACGTCAACAATCTTATTAACAAAGACTGAAAAGTGAATAGATAACATTTCTAAATATAAAATTTCAAATTACGCGAAGTTTAAAATAAGAAAGTATTTCATCTATCAATCTTGGATTTTTTATATAATTACAGTAATTAAATAAAGAAGATGTAGCATTACATGTCAAATAGAAAAACATGTTTGTTTCTGTTGTATTCTGTTGACCGTAAAAAGACCAGTGTCTGTGGTTTGCGTTGTCCTTCGCACTGCTCTGACAGAGAACCTGTGCTTGGTTTTTGCACTGTTCTATAAAGAGAATGGGTTCACTTGGTTTTAACAGCTTGTGGTATATTTGATAGCTGCAGAGAAACAGCTTTTAAGAACGACCAGATCACATCCTGTGAAGGTGGTAGGCTGCAGAAAACAATAACACATCTTCCTGAATGCATGCATTGGATGTCACACCATTTTTACTGCAGGGATCAGAATAAGTCTTACGCATGTCCACTCACAGTCTATACTATGTCATGACTGATATATTTTTATGAGTATGGATGCATGTGTGTATTTCTAGCTTGTGTTTACATCCCGTGCAGTTATTATTTTTCTGGTTTCCATTGGACCTAAATTGAAGTAGGATGAGATTGAGTTTAATCTTTCCCATCTTTGATGATGAAATGAAAACTAAAGGTTCATATAACAGACATAGTACGTAATCACTAGGTGATTCAATCTTCTGGTCTGTATTTGTTCTTCAGGGAACCAACCTGACAGACATCTGCACAGAGTTGCTGCTTCATGGAAATCTCCTTAAAATCTCAGCTGGAAATATCCAGGAACGTGTCTTCTTCCTTTTCGACAACCTTTTGGTTTATTGTAAGAGGAAGTCCAGGTGAGAAATGCAACATCCAGATAACTTTACACTAGATACTGCTGCAGTGTGCTGAGAATGAAAACGCATTGCAGAAATATTTTTATTGATGGACAACTGGAAGGAAGCCAGACAAGTTTCATTTATGCAAACAAAACAAAAACACTTACACGTGTGTGTAGCACCCATGCTTCTGCCTGCGTAAATGTGCATGTGTTACAAACACAAGCTCTTTTCTTACTACTGCACTGGCATCAACTGATGTTTTCCCGACTAAGTGTAACCACAGTGTTGTCCCATTTCCTAGGGTTTCTGGAAAGAAGTCCACCAAAAGGACCAAGTCTATCAACGGGCCCCTCTATGTGTTCAGAGGCAGAATCAACACAGAGGTGATGGAGGTGGAAAATGTGGAAGATGGAACAGGTTTGTATTTGCCCAGCAGCATTACCTTTGGAGACTGTCTATATGTTCATTCATGGAACTCTCCTGGGGCATTTTTCTAATCTCTTATGAGTGTCTTGTTATTTCTGATGCAATGTACGGTAACCCAAGCTCTTAATTTATTCACTTTGATATTGAAATTATGCAATATCAATAATAATTGCTACTTTCAATTTGCATACAGTGTTTTAGTTTATAAAACTGCCATTTAGAATTTAGTGGTTGGATATGAATCAGGTACTTGTTGACAGTTTGGGTGGAGTGTCATACTTGCACCTAGTTTCAAACAGGATGTAGCTCGCGATCTTACGTACCACCCTTTGATGTCAGCTATTCAGTAATGGGCTGAGGTGTTGATACAAATCAGAAGTGCAAAAGCAAGCCGAGCTAGGTGATAAACTCGATGTGCTCTCGTATTGGTTCAGATATTGTGCCAGAGATAAACGACTCATCTGTGGGGTGGTAGTGGTATGGTTGTCGCTTAGCTCACTTTGCTGTTGTGGTTTTTTGTGAGGCTGTGCGCTGGGCTTGGTACATGTTGTCCGCTGGTGTAGAAACACTTTGTCTTCCTCTCTCTCTCACATGTTTCCTCTTTTTTTTTTTCTCCTCTGCACTGGCAGAATATTTTGCAAGCTCACATGACCTTTTTTCTGCATGATCTCTGTTGGCTGTCACATATAGCCTGCTGAAGGGGAAACCACAAAGAAAAACATGCCTTATTCGTAGAACCGAGGGGTCCCACATTGAAATGCGTACATATGTGATCTACAGAACACAGATTGTCTGATTACTAAGTGTAACGGAAATGAAATGTGGGATTATGTGCTGAAGGTGTGAATCTAAACACTGCTAATAATTGATAATCCAGTTCATAAGCCATCCTACTACCTTAAGTCACTGTGTAAAAAAAATGACTCAAATAGCACTAGTTTGATTAAATTTTGTTAAAGTAAAAATTTCCTCTTTCAATGATTCATGCACCTCTCTGTGTTAAACAAATGCCACCTTGGCAGATCTCAGCCTGTACTTACGTAAGGTTTTACTAGAATCTTTTCCTTCCCGGTGGCTAAAAAGAAAGTCAAAACAGTAGTATGCATGTCTCACTCCAGCTCCATGCTCTCCCAGAACAGCTGCTCCCTGTGGGGCCCAAAGTATTACATCTATTTATATGACCTTTGAGCGTGAGACTAATGTACCCCATTACCAAAGGCCATTCATTATTCAATAGCTGCTCACCTGCAGCTAAATGGATTATAAAATTAGAAAGGGGTATGAGGAGAGATTCTGTTGAGTCAGTGGAAAGATGTTCTTTTACAGCTCCCACATTGCCTCATGTTTATCTTTTTAAATGGCTCATAAGTCTTCGCTGAAGTGGTAAATCCACTGTAGAGATAACTTTAATGTTAATGTATACAGTGTGATTTTATTATGCTCATTATTTTTTCCTTTACTTACCACTGACTGGATTTTATAAACAGGAATAGGCTTGACCAGAAAGATCATTTGCAGTAGTGCATTTTATTTTAATTAGATGACATGCTTTAATCATATCAATAACCCACAAAGTCAGTTTCAGCATAGGCCTGATTTATTGGAAAAACTCACTCACCCTACTCCTTAACAAAGTCTTAGTATTATTCATGATGACCCCTCTCCCTTTTTAAAAATTAATGTTTTATGTCTTGCAGCGGACTATCACAGCAACAATTACACAGTGACTAATGGCTGGAAGATCCACAACACTGCTAAAAACAAGTGGTTTGTCTGCATGGCCAAAAACGCAGAGGACAAGCAGAAGTGGCTGGATGCCATCTTGAAGGAACGAGAGCAGAGAGAGAGTGAGTAACACTTTCATTTCATACTTAGTATGTTTCACAAGTTCATTTTATAAAATATAAAAATGGCTCTTGTTGCTTTATTTGCTTTCTTGGCCTTTAATACGCTCTTTTT
>JAUBNQ010000026.1:5412678-5423426 GCA_032353495.1 Ctenopoma kingsleyae | reverse complement strand
CACATATACATGTGAAGGATGGATGAACACACAAACTGACAAGGTTTTTGATGACACTCATCAGCTCAAGATATAGAGGAGCTCAGCCACATTTTGACATGACACAAGCAGGGTGTGTCTTTTGTCTTTTTCATGCAGGTTAGATCTAATTACTGATGTTGTTGTGTGACTTGTTCTTTGCCCTGTAATTCTCTTTTGTGTCCTGCTTGATTACTTCATCTTGCATTTCGTCCTTCATTTGCCCCTCGTCAGTCGGTCTCTTTACCCACAAAAATGTAATATTAGCCTCTCTGTCATGTCGTCATATGTTGAAAGAAAGGGCATCATAAATTAGCCAAGTCTCAGTAACCACAGCGACCACATTGTAGTGGAGCGACTTGGGTTCTAAACCAGCATGTTGAATGTAAACAGCATTAGCAGTGTACTCTATCCACATGTGTTTTGCTTTGCTACATGGCTGTCTGGGTCAGTCCACTGAACCATGACTACTGCTTACAGCCTAAAATTGAATTGGTCATCTTCATCGGCCAAGTTTAAACCGTGCATCTCTTAAAAATAGTAGCTTAGTCTTGAAAGTAACCGTGTTTACGGATGCACAAAGATAAAGATGGTCACATATTTTCTAGTTAGGAAAATTTGTTTTTAAATTGAATTATATATTTAGATCCTGTGACAACCATTGCACAGTGGAACTAAATACTAAATTACATAATACTAAACGCTAGTGATGAATCAGAACGTACACAGTGCCGCGGCTTAAATTTACACAATTTAAGTTTTGATTAGTACATGACTAGGAGCTAATAAATCTCTTTTGTAAGTGTGTAATACACACAGCCACTCCCAGACATACAGTCATAGAGTAGCTTTCTCTTTTCTCACTTTTCGATTTGAAGCTGGCACTCACACGTACACCTACCTCTTACTGCCATCTGTTGAAAGCTGTCACCTGTTCTTTTTTTGTCTCACTCTTCTCTGCCCTTCTCCAGGGTCATGGCCTTTCTCTCCTCTCCTTGTCTGCACTCGTCTCGTCAAGTCACCCTCTTTAGTCTGTAGTCAGCACAACTGTTGCTCTTCACCTGGTTCTACGTGAACTCTTCGTCTTTTTCTTTTTTTCTGACCTTGATGCCTCCTGTCTACGGTGTCTCACTTTGTCTGTCTGTTCAGTTTTATTTATTATGAGGTTGTGTGTATGTGTGTCTCCTAAGTGGTGGGAAGATCACTGATAACAGATAACACAGCTAAATGCCTTTCATCTATCCTTGCTTACATCATTCATCTACACATCTGTCATGAACACCTGTTGCAGTTTGCCCTTCAGGCAAACTCAGTGTACAGACAACAACACCCTGCATTGGTCCTGTTATACAGCAGGGCTGAATACTTCCTAAGCCATAATGTCATTTGGTCTCTTTGGTGGGCATTTCAGGGTCTACAGTGAAGTGTAGTTACAAGTTTCTGGTTTAACACACCCTCCAGTAGAATAAGTTGTGTTATGATATTTTCTTGCCCCAGCCTCTATGATTCAGAGGAAATAAGTCATGTTCGAGTTTGTGTGAGGCCAGGGTGAGTGGGTGTGGCATGTGCGTGTAATCATTTTGTGAAGGTTTTTGTTGATCTGAGGGTGCCAGATGCTCTCTGAATCTCGGAACAGCTGGGTACCTTTAGCTCTCAGTGATGCCTGTGCAAGCCGAAATGTTACAGTGGTCTTACAAAGTCATTCATCTACAGACACACACACACACAATGTTAGGAAATGTCTTTATAAATAAAATATATAATAGAATATCACATCAGGGCGACATAACACAAATGTGAACCCCAAAAAGATGAGGGAAATATAGTCTATTTGCACCTGTTGCTATTGCATCCACAGCTAGTGCTTTGACTTGAAGCAAATGAAATCTGCCAGCCATCATGACTGGAAAATAACTGTGAAAGAGTGTGTGTTAACTACTTCCTCTCAGAGTGTTCCAAAGAAAGCAACACAATTAATGTTAAAGTGGCAGGAACTATTATTCAAGGAAGAAGTTGTTGCAATGAAGAAGTTGTAACATACTGTTATCGAAAGCCTGATTTCTTTGACTATATCAGAGAAACCCAAACAAAATTGTTATGCTTTTGTTCCCAAAACGGCAGTGACTGGAGAAGCATCCATAATGCGCTCCTCACCTGTTTAAAGTGCCCCATCTGTTGGAATGAGGCTCGGCACAACAGCGGCACACACTCAGACACGCAAAACAGACTGTTTCCCGTGTCCTCCCAAGAGTCTCTCTAGGCCTTGCATGCGCTAGCTGCGACCCAGATGTGGTTCGGCTCCAGATGTTTCTGCTAGCATCATTGGCTAATGAACTAATTAACCGTTAGCGTGTTTGCGTGAAGACACATTAAGTGGCAGCTCCTTATTATTCTGCCTGGGCAAACACGTGCATCTCTACAGGTCTTTAATGTTACAGATGAGCTGCAAACAGTGCTTGTGCCATCATGTAACACTTAATATTTACAAGGTCCAGTTTTCCAACAAGACCTTTCATTTAGCCAGTATGAGCACGAACACATTTTGGATTATTTGTAGATAAGTAACCATGTGCTAGAGTTTTTTTAACAACCTTTACATGAAAAGACTGAGATGTAATCCACTGCTATTAGTCTCATTATTGCCTTCTGCGGTAACTTTCTGATCAGAAGATGGTGCGTTTTTGTTTTTTTTTTTCCTCTTCAGTCTTGGAAAAGAGTGAGTTTAAAGATGACTCCCAGTTCTTTCGTTTCTATGCGGATGAGGAGACAGAGGGAACCAGCTCCAAGAACAAGCAACTTCAACGCAGTGACTTCAAACTCATTGAAAACATCTTGGCCAAGTCGCTGGTGGTGAGTTGGAATGCACAGACACTCACAGACAAACAGACACATGCATTTCCAAATTTTCTTGCATATAAATTGTTCATGCATAAACAAATTCTGCCCAAAGTGCCAGACTCAAATAGTATTTTTTTTTTGTTTTCTCTGAATACAAAACTGATAATAATGAAGAGAATATGAACATGTTTTACTACAGAAAGGGATGGGAAATTATTGCTTAACATGGATGAATGCATTCAATGATATTAATGGACAGTGATGGATATTGATATAATAGCTAATTGAAGTAACATAGAGGCATCTACTGTATCCAATTTGTTTAGACCTATGCGTTCTGGTTATTAGCATCACTATACACTCATGTAGACCCCCCTCCTCCTGGGAATGGTGGCTGCTTTGATGAAAATAAACACCTTTAAATTTACTCTGATCAGATGCATCTTAACGACTCTTGTCCTATAATCTACTGTGTTGAATTGTATTGGGATTAAGTCACTGGTGCTGCTGCTGAGACAGCAGATAAACAATGACAGGAGATGATTATTACAGTCTGACTTGTCTTCAGTTGAAGATGGACATTTTATTTTACTACACAGCCATGAAACAGGGACTAGTAAAAGCTTTGCTTTAATATGAAACATGAATATGGCTGGACAGTCATGATTTGTGACCAATCCAGACATTTTTTGCTGCCTTGTTCACTTTAAAACACAGAGTCTGATCAACACAAACCTGTCTCAGTTTTTCCCACTCATAAAGACTCTTTTAGTGCATGCATAGATACACTCCTTGTTCTTTAATACCAAGTCTAAGGTGATAAATTGACATTTAACAATCCTCGCTCATGACATGAGAAAACAGGTGCTCGGATCAACAAAACCCATAAGTGAAACGTTTAAGCACTTAGCCTGCAATAAAAATCTCATTTGGCAGTTTGCACTACTTGAAATTAGTTTCTGTGCTGCTTTTGAAGGTAGTAGATTTACATGATCAGAGCATATGGTTAACACATCTGCTGAGATTGTTTTAGTAAGAAAAATGCATGATTAAGGGAGGATTCCTAAATTTCTCTGAACTTTGAAACTTGAAGTTTGGTTTCATGCATGAAAGATAGTTATGTGCACAGGACATGTAGCATGTTCATTACGATGTATATGTATTAGCCACATAAAATAAGTTCTGGGCTGAGAGTGTTATCCGCAGCCTGAAACAGAAGGTCTTTAGGGAAACCTAGATGCATCACAGGGATCAGAGTGGAAAGAAGTCATGCTATCTGGCCTTCCACGAGAAGTGGAAAAGCCTTTTGTCCTTGATTTAGCAGAACTAATCCTACCTCCTAATAATGAAGTGAAGTGCAGGAACTCTTTATTTACCACAGCCCTCTCCCGTCGTGTAACAGCAGAGATCCCTATCTTATCAGGGCAATACAGCCGGATGATGGCCCCAGCAGCTTACCTAATGGAAGTCAGGCTAATGTGTTTGGTGATGACAGCATTTTGCTAAGCCTCACCCCACTTGGGAATACAGTATGAGAGGGAGAGAACATCATCAGAAGCAAGACACCTGACACACGATGAAAATCACAAATTACACATTTTCAGGCTCTAAGCTGTTGTAAGATGTTGATGGTTTGTATTTAAGAGTGGCGTTATCATCTTTCTGGAATGAAAGTGCATTATGTTTAATTTAAAAGATATTTACTGAATGTGCAAAATAGCACCAGAACATAGTGAGCCAGATGACATGAATATTGCATATAAAAATGTTTATCATTGCTTTCTTACTCATGATGCCGAACCTGTGAAAAAGCCTGGCAGTCTGTAACCAGTGTAAATGTGGGAGTAATTAGGTGATTTTCTCTTTTCTAGATTCACCCTGAGGAGGAAGACTATGGTTTTGAGATTGAGGAGAAAAACAAGGCCATTGTAGTGAAATCTGTCACCAGGGGCTCACATGCTGAGGTAATGGTCAACAGACACACACACACACACACACACACACACACACACACACACACACACACACACACACGCTGTATCTCCTTCCCACCCCAGGGCATTAGTTCCAGTAGGTAATGGCTGTCTAGTGTTTGGACGGCTTCTGTCAGTCTGCCTGTGATCCCTTTAGAAGGACTTTGCTCCTATTGGCTGTTGAGCCATTAGACGTTCTTATTCACATTGGAGCCACAAAAATAACACCTTAATGCCAAGTCTAATGCAAGCAAATTTCCTTTCTCTTCCTGTAATTTGCGTCATGTCACCCCACTCTGTCAGGACAGGTGACAAACATGTGGCAAATATGACCAGCAGCAAAAGCCTGTTTTTGCAATCTTTCTGCTGTTTTCATACTTGAAAATACAAGAAAATGTCCTGGTTGTTTGTGGAATTTTCCTCTTCTACTAATCCAAAGATTGAAAAACCTTTCCCCCTGCCTCTCAGGTTTAAATGGTTTGCCACCAGTTTCATTTAACCTTCATTTTTCTCATGTCTCTCTGATTCAAGTTTAATATTTGCTTTTTGGTATTTTACACATAACAGCAAATTTCTCCTTTTCTCAGTCGCTGGATTATCTTTCTTTTTCTCCTCTGCCTCCTTCCACCTCAGCAAATCCCCTCTCTTTTGCTCCCTCTTGGTCCTTTTCTCCATTTCTCTTCCCCCTCCTCTTACTCTGTTATTCATCCTACACAATAACAGGATTGCTAGTTGTGACACAGCCCGTGTGCCAGAACAGTGAATGAAGCTCAGCTGATTCCCATGGGGCTCTGAAAAGGGCTGAGAGACACACTCACACACAGGGGTCCTTTCAATGTATGATACTGTTATAGAAAGTCACGTGCAGAGCGGTGCCAATGCTGTGTAGTCGCACACACACCCTCTCACATTCAGATGGCTGTGACTCCTCCCAGTCACTGCTACATCCATCCTGGGCTGTTATCCAGAGTCGGGGCCCAGCGCAGCCAAGGCCACCCCACCGGATCTGTGCCCAGGACACTGGACTCACACAGCTACCATACAGAGGCGGCATTATTCCCTCAGTGTGATTGAAGATGTGCAAGATGACTGCATTTAATGACATGCAGCAGGCTGGGGTGCTGTGTTTATCATAGGAAAGCAGATTTTAGAAGCTGATAACTGACTGTGCAAAGTTGAGTATGTTAAATTTATTTGTGACGCTGTTACTGTATTTCCACATACTTATATGCACTGTGACTAAGAGAAGAATATAAGTAAAGTGCACCTCTGGATTCATATGTGCAAAACTTTGGAAACCTGGAAGTGTATGCAAACAGGCAGCGGGGCAGGAGACTCAGGTGTAAATGTCATGCAGCTTAAATCATATCTAGTAACCAATCGGAGATTGGATAATACATGACAAGACTGAACAGGCAATGAAAATATTCAGAGTAGTACACTCTGATTTCCTCTCTCCTGTTGTGGTTTGTTTATGCGGTGCTCCTTGGAGGCACATACTGTACTGTATACTGAAGAGAGAATTGATTGTGAGTAATACAGTAGTTAAAAACTTGAATCATACTTCATCTGAGATTAATGCTGCACATAGCGCAGGTCTCACTGTGTCCCAAGGAAGGTAATTTGTGTATTGAATGCAGTTCCCACCTGAAGATAGTACTGTGCGAGTGGGGACTTTAGAGGGAAGAAACAATCAGCAACCTAAAAATAAGAGCTTCTCTCCCGTCTGTCCGTCTGTCTGTCCAGATGGCTGGTCTGCAGGTCGGCAGGAAGATCTACACCATCAACGAGGACCTGCTGTTCCTCAGGCCTTTCTCCGAAGTGGAAACCATGATCAGCCAGGCCTTCTGCATACGCCGCTCCCTGCGGCTGCTGGTCGCCACCAAGGCCAAGGAGTGAGGGAACACACAGAAACACGCATCCACACACACACACACATGCACACAGTGTGCACTGGTCTTACTGGTGTTTTCTCTGCCAGGATTGTGAAGATCCCTGACAACCCAGACAGTCTCTCCTTCAGACTCTGTGGCTCTGCCCCTCCTCATGTCCATGCTGTCAGGAAAGGTGAGTAACAGATTCAACTGACTTACCGAGTCCGTTTAGTCACCACAATACTTGACTTTTATTTCTGGGGTTGTGGATGAATTTCACAATTACTGCATCATGTTTAGAATAACGTGATGACAATAACATATGAAGGCTGTGCACTTCTATAACATTGTCAGAATCACAAAAAAAAAGTGATGAGTTATAATGAGTGAAGCAGCAGAATCGTTCCTCCACCACCCGAAAATGCAACTCAACCACTGACAGATGTCTTGTCATGCAAGCTAGCTAATGTAGCCTAGAGCTGTAGCCTCAAGCACTGACAAAAAGAGGGGTGGTAGGCTCACTTCTTTCTGATGACACACCCACAGATTTATTTTCATTTGCAAAGTTGTAATATTCATCCCTGTCCTAAGGTCCCATTCCAGTGATCATATTTGATCCATTTTATCTGATTTAGTGATAACTTACTAATAAATAATCAAATAATAAAAAATTATGACATAGAAATGATGTAGTATGTAATATTGTGTTAACATTTAAAAAAAATCCACAGTTCATTTGTATGTATAATAAAGAATCATTAGTTGTTTAACAACTCCCAGGGAGATTCAGAATTCAGTTACAACAGACACACTGTAAATCTGTGAATTGATTTGTAAGGATCTGACTTTATTATTGTAACATCAATGATAGTAAAGGCTTTGAAGGTTTTTTTTTTTTTTGGTTTCAGAAAGACGAATAATTCTGAGTGAATTCAATGGAAAGATGAGATACCTGGCTCAGCTTCTAATAGATTTTTATGGCCACCTGTCAACCAGACAGCTTGTGGTCACATTTCAAACCCTTAATAGACCAAAGGCTACTTTTGAAAAACACACACACACGCACACAACACTCTGTGATCATAGCTAGAGGTACAATAGGCAGTTGAAAAGACACAAACACTTTTGTTCTATCTTGCCGTTGGTCCTGCTCTTTTTTTTAGAACCTCTCTCACCAGATGTTTTTATCACCTAGATTGATTCATAATAGGAAAATAAGACCTTTATGACAAGTTGGATCAGGGATGGGTCCCATTGTGTAAACCAGACATGAATAAGACACATACATGCACAAACATTGAGGAGAGGAGCTGTCAGGAGAGGCTTATTTGCTTTTTGCCCCCTCCTCTCCTTTCCCCACCATCTCCATGCTCAGTTCTCTTTTTCTGTCTTTCCTAATGTTCTGTATCACTTTTAGATCTCTGCTCTGTGTGAGGAACAGTTTTCCAGCTGAATCCAGAGTTTTTTTTTTCCTCTTCCTAAATAAGTCCCCCTGTGCGCTTTTCATGCATGGGTCAAGTACTCCCGTAGTTAGGTAATTGCTGGCACCCCGTGTGGAAGTGATTCCAGGCTTGGTATTTTTAGTTTCAAGCGGAAGATGATGGAGGTGTTGATTGGACTTCCAGGCTCTAAAGACATTAGTAGCTGCTTGTGGCAGAATGTTAGAGCACTGAACTGAGTCATTTTCTATTTTCCTGGAGTAACAAAACGTTAAGTACAGATACAGACCCAAAGGAGATTTTAAACTTCCAGCATTTACTCATTCATTTCCCTGGTTTTAAACTAATGTCTCATATACAGTCCTACTATATTTCTGCAACCCTGTGACTTTTCACCTCTCATTCTGTGTCGACGCGGTGCAGGTGGGGAGGCGGCCGGGGCAGGTCTACAGCCTGGCCAGGTCATCCTGAAAGTTAATGGCAGCAACGTCAACCGCAGTGACTACCAAGAGGTCCTGGAGCACTTCACAGCACTGCACACAGACCTGGAGCCTCCCCAAATGGTGAGGGGACACACGAGAACAAACTAACACACAGGGTTTTTTTAGGCAATAAACAATTCAAAAATAATTTTCCAGTCCTTGTGTCTGTTTTTACAGGTCTCACCGAAGTGAGCTGATACTGATAAATGATAAATAACTTGAAAAGAATCAGTAGTAGTTTTGGGAGTTGGGACCAGTTCTTTTAGTGGGGAAAGCTCACTGCATTTCCATTTGAAGAGCTAATAGAGCCCCAGTGACCCAGACATTCCTGATCTGAGATGGTACATAAAACAGCATTGGCATTAGTTAGAGCTAGAATTAGCAACGGCAGCTTTTAAAACCATCATAATCTCACACTTGCTCTTTTAAAGTTTCATTTCTGGATAATAATAACACGTTGTATGATGCCATGTTTCTCCGTTAACATTCTTATTTCAGTAGTGTTTGGCCCAGGGATATACAACTTAAAATACTATGTGTCGTCTTGTCATGAAAGCTGAACATCTTTCAGCTCAAGATTTAATGCTGCCCGGAGCAAAAAAGTAGCCCAAATAAATAACTGGCCTCTTTCCACTGAATTTTCCTGTTTGATTTAAATTCAGTTTTGTACTACACAGCCAATGTTAAAACTGCAAAACTGGTGTCTGGTTGTTTTGATGTTCCTACAGCAGCAATACGTGTCTCCAGGCAGTATTTCAGAAGACCGCAGACAGAGTAGGATGTCCTCCTTAAAACACAGTGTTGTGTTTTGTTTTATTTAGCCTGGCCTACTCTTCTTATAAATCCAATGAGCAGGCTCAGTTGAGCAGCCTTATTTTGGACTTGTTCCAGTAAATCTTTTGCTGGTTTATTAAACAGCAGGATGAATTGCCCGGATGTTGTTGATGTGTGCTGCTGCGTCAGGGTGGTGCTGTCAACCTTGTCAGGGGAAGGGTGTCATTCCCATGGGGCACATAAAAATACTTGAAATTCTGTGTTTTTTATGTGTACCCACATAACAACACTTGCCCTCTTCCCTTATCTCACCTGTTATGTTCTGTACCTCTTACTGTACGTTTGTTTTTTCTACTCACATCCCACTCACTTCCTCCGTCATTCAGTTCTGCATTTTATGTAAAATAATGATTTGTTGCACATTACAATCACACTTAAGATGACTGATCTAACCGGTATTCCCCAGTGTCAGTGGGCGTATCGTGCATTTGAGGACGTGGAAGAGCTGCATAGAGAAAGAGGTGCAAGAGACAAGGAGGAGAGCCCTTTCAGACCTTATGCGGTAGAGAATGGCTTTGACCATGAGGAGGAGAACGGCACCAATGGAACCGGTAAAACGCTTTGTCGTACTATTTTTTAGGAGTCAACGCTCAATTATTATTATTATTATTATTATTATTAAGAGAATCACAGCGTGTCTGTTCAACCTATAGCTATTTTCAGATGAGCTCTGGATCAGATTATAGCTACTGTGTTGGGAAAAAGCAGCTTCAGGAGTAGGTCATTTACTCTGGATATAGAAAATGTGAAAATGTTTGAAAGTCACGCAGGAGTCATTGGGTGTCATCTTGTAACATTTATTGTATCTTCTGTAAATACACCAAGAGGCCAAATTTTCTACAGTGTTGGTAGGATACTGTAGGTGAGAAATGTGCAGTACTATTTGTACCTTTAATTGTGTCATTACTAAAGTAGAGATATTCATCAATATTTCTGTCCAAAACTCATGATGTTTTGATACATAAGTCATTTAAAAAAAATGTCACAATGCTAAACTTGGGTTTTTGGAATTGAAAATAAATTGAAAAATGATCATCCACAGACCACCGGCTTGGAAAACTTTCCCTCTCTGACGATCTGCCTCTGGTTAGTCTGACGGTTGATAACATCCACCTGGAGCATGGCGTGACCTACGAGTACGTCAGCACCGCCGGCATTAAGAGCCACGTCCTGGAGAAGATAGTGGAGCCCAAAGGCTGCTTCAGCCTCGCTGCTAAGGTAGTTGAGGAAAGATGAGGTGAAGCTTAATTAAAGTGTTTGGGTTAGCTGGCAAGTTAATGTATTTTCATT
>JAUBNQ010000026.1:5388763-5412578 GCA_032353495.1 Ctenopoma kingsleyae | reverse complement strand
CTAAGGTAGTTGAGGAAAGATGAGGTGAAGCTTAATTAAAGTGTTTGGGTTAGCTGGCAAGTTAATGTATTTTCATTCTAATGAGTATGTTGCAAATCCAATACATATAAGAGAATGTACTCAGGTGTTTATCTATTTTTTAGCAAAATGTTGTTTTATTTTGTGAACAGTAACCAAACCCAAAGACAGAAGCCTTACGTTGCTATTCTACATCATATTTCTAAACTTTTATTGTGGCACTGATCCATCCTTCGCAATGGTTCTTGTCTCTGCAGATCCTTGACGCATTTTCTGGTGATGACAGTCTCTTTGTTCATAACTGCAGCCAGCTCATCTCTCAGAACGATAGAGTAGTTACCATGCCTCAGTACGAGTTCAGACAAATCTGTGACACCAAGCTGGAGAGTATCCGGCGGCGCATCAGCAGCTATCAGCAGGTACAAAGATGCATTTGTATCTTGTCTCTTGAATACACACAGTAGATGTGAGACTATTAGATCAGATGTGTCCCACTTAAAACAGGTTGTTTATTGACTTGTAACTGAATAACAGTTCACACAAGTACAAGTCTGGTTACTTAAAATCATCATTCATACCAGTATCATGTATCATCTCTGCACTTGTCAGTATATATTTCTTACTGGCTCTTATGGGAATGGCCATAAATTTTTATTTTGTATTTGTTATCTCTTTTTTTACCCAGTTTGCCCTGGAGCTAAGGAACAAAGTATGGCCCTCTGTCAGGCAGGCCGGCGCTCAGCTTCACCCACTGGGCTGCATGGACTTTGTTCCCACCAATTGCCATGTCAACTTGATGCAGGTCTCCTACCCCAAGAGCGCTACCTCTGCAGGAAGGACTTTCAGCATTCGCTTTGGGCGCAAAAACTCCCTGTTTGGCCTGGACCCTGACCAAGGTAGAGGCAGTACATACGTACACACACCTCTGTCCAAGATTTGGACATTAGTACGATCGCTTTCACATATCCTCTGCTTAATCTAAGCTTCACTTAGATCCATTCCCTTCATGATAATACAGCCTAACCCACTTAACACATGCTCAGTGATCATTTTGAGTACTTACCCTTATGACCATTTAAATCCCACAGCACACAGAAGGGAACACAACCTAAGCCTAATACAGTAGCCATACAGTCTGAGCAAGGATTCTCATAGTAAATTGGACAAGTAGTGTGCCATTAAGACTCCATTAGCCTCAGGCCACACTAATGAAAAGTGAATGAAAGATGTCAGCAAAGATGCCTGAAGGCAGTATAAGAATGTGTGGCATTCACACTGCTGCAACACTGCTGCTGCAAAGACCAAAAACCTTTAGAAATTCATACAAATGCAAATACAAGCATTCCGTCTTCTGTCTGTATGACCCAACTTTGATTAAGAACCTTAGAGCTCGGCTGCTGAACTCTCTCTACTTGAGGCATAGAAGAAAATGCAACACAGCTGTCTAGACAGCAAACAGTTAGCATTGCTTGCATTGTTCCAGGATGCCTTGTCCTCATCTTTCCTCTCAGCTCTAGCTGCCAGTCACACATCTGCCGAGCAGTTGTACTGGTAAGATTTGCAGCTCTGATGGTTTTCAAGCATGCATTCTACTGGCTCAGCC
Organism: Ctenopoma kingsleyae; assembly: GCA_032353495.1. Classification (NCBI taxonomy): domain Eukaryota; kingdom Metazoa; phylum Chordata; class Actinopteri; order Anabantiformes; family Anabantidae; genus Ctenopoma; species Ctenopoma kingsleyae. The sequence continues at coordinate 5,410,957 of JAUBNQ010000026.1, read as the reverse complement.
AGCCAACATCCATGGGGGATGATGTTTTCCCCGGTGAGAGTTGCTGATAGCTTTAGTATTGCAGTTAGAAACAGAATGAAATTACCAGACTTATTTCCTGAAATGATGAAACAAATTCCTCCTGCAGTGTGATACTCTGTGTCTTTAAAGAATGTGTGTATTGTACATAAAATTTATAAGGACGTTTTTATTTAATGTTAGGAACAGTTGTGTACTAACAGACACTCTGGGTTGGAAAAACTTCATCTGTCTGCATTTTTTGCATATCTGCAGTTATTGCAGCTTAGTTTGGCAATCAACCCAAGTAAACAGTTTTGCATCCTGCTCTGGCTGCGCATGTAACTTCCACGACTGCCCTTTAAGAAGTTGTTTTCCATCAAGTCCAAATGTAGAACAGACAAGAGTGTTACTTCATAGGAACATCTGGTGTAGATATTGTCAGAGCGTGAATTCGGTTTCATTCAACCAACAGAAACATGTTGTTTATTCTCTCTTGTCTCTTCTCTCGTAGCACAACTGAACCCCATGTCCCACACTCTGCACTGTGTGACCAGCATGGGAGCTCCCTCCTGGAATTGCTCTGGCCTGGAAGGGGATGAGGTGGATGGCAATGGGGATGTGACTGTGGATGGAGGTGAGGGGTTGATGGACAGTCGACAGGGTGGTCATGGAGAGGGCGGGCTGAGCTTCCTGCTCAAACAAGAAGACACAGAGGCCCAGGATGCCTACCTTCACTTGTATAGCCGCATGGACGTTGCTGTCAGGGAAATGAGGCAGTATGTCGCTCAGATTGATGTGTAAGTATTGCAGCTTTAGACCCCCTTTTTTTTTTATATAAATATGGATATTATTGTTCTGTTTCTTTGGGCCTATTCCACATCAGTCGCTCATCTTTATCCCTGATGACATATGCCATCTATCAAATAAAAAGAATGTATTTACTCATATGCAAATAGAAATATATTTTAATCTTCAACAGCTGGTTTTCAAATATTGACATTCCACTGGTGTTTATATGTGAGTGGACTATTTTTGTAGCCCTCACATTGAAATTGAGAGATATTTGCATGAAAAGCCAGGAGCAGTTATCCCCACATTGGCCTCCTGAGGCTGTTTGTCAGCCTCTCTTTGTCTGTTTGACCTTTGCCTTGTTTAAAGCTGAGGATTTACAAAAGGAACATTTTTCAGGCCCAAAATATTTATGGGCTGGTCCCAGTACTGGAACAGGGAGTGAAGCCAGAATAACATCAAGAGAAAGAGAGACGTAGTGTGTGTCTGTGCTGAGGAAGGGGTGTGACAGTGTGAATGAATACATTTGTACTGTATGTTGATTGTGAAGGCATCTATGCACATTGTATTTAAATTGCAATATAAGTTTAATTCTGTCTTTGCTAACCCTATCAACATAAGCAGCTTTAGGCATATTTCATGCAAGTGTTTTCAAATCTAATTTTGGAATTATTATTTTAGCCTACTATCATCAATCACTGAGCCCACGCAACTTCAAAGGGAGGGCGAGGAGCCTCCAGTCTACGAACCAAGTCAGCCATCTCCCCTGGCCCCCTGCGAGGACGGCTGTGACCAGGACAAAGCGGAGCAAGGTGGCATTAAAAGGGTTTGTTTTAAGGTGAACGAGGAGGACCAGGAAGACTCGGGTCATGACACAATGAGCTACAGGGACTCCTACAGGTAACTGGTTAAACACTGAGTCGCTAATAATATAACACAGATGTTCTAATGTTGCTCAGTCACAAATTAAAACATAGTGAAGTCATGAGTTCTCAGGCTAGAAAGCAAGATCTCAGTAGTTTATATACTGATGATATTTTGTTCAGTTTAATAATTTTGACTTAAATTGTCATAGTCGTTCTTTCCTTTATCGGTAAGCTGTCTTATATCAAACACAATTATTATTTATTTTAGAAAAACAATATATTTACCTGGTATAGCAGCTTTTTTACTAAAGAAAGGAGACATGGGACATCCTTGTCTCACACCTGGATTTCAATCTGTAAACTCTTCTTTACTATAAAACATAAAGAACATTCAGGCTCCTTTTATTTTTCAAATCTATAATGCTGCTCATCTCCCCCCCTGCTGGAGGCTTCAACTCTTTCCAGATGTTTTAGTCGAGATTTAGGGCTAAAAATTACTTCAAAATCTTTCGGTCAGATCTGGTTATGTCATTTGCTTGTTGTGAGTTCATTCAGATGCTTGTGTGCGTGTGTGAGTTTGCAGCTCGCTGGGCAGTGCTCCACTGAGCCCCACCCTCCACCACCCACTAAGATGTAGTTATTGGTTGCTGGTGTGGTGGGCTGGTGTATAATAGAGCCAGAAGTTTGGGGCGCGGCCTCCTCGCCCACTCTGTCATTAAAGCCCGGCCACAGCATGTGAAACACAACTACCTCACTGCAATAAAATGTAAAGGAAAATGTAGGCTGTTAAGGTACACGCACAGTGAGGTGTTTACTCAGGGTTTTGAAGCCCAGTGGAAAAAAAAATACTCAAGGTAGCAGTACAAGGCAGCATAGTGAATGTGGATGAATCATCTCACTTGTGAAATTTTTGGATGTGATGAAAAGTGCTTCTGTGTTTTAGAGGTAGGGGCTGGTATTTTTTTTAAATTTTCTTTCATTGCTGAAAGAATCAGACATTAAAGCCCAGGGTGGTGACAGACCACAGCAGAGCATAACAATCAGAGGTCACTGGCCGAGTACAGCCTGTGAAGAACAAAGACAAGAGAGACTGAATTCAACACACACAGATGAAAGAAAGAAACTGAGGACCTAAGAGTGGATGAAGAAGTCATAGTAAAGTCTCCATTTCAAATTCTAGTACATAGTGCCTGTCATAAATTGTTAAACTCTTGAGATGTGTATCTGTGTATGTGTGTGTGGCCTTTTTAAGAAGTTTGGTATCAGCCAAATCTAGACTGTGTCCAGATCCAGCTGAGATAGAAAGCAGCTCCATCCTGTCTGGCATCAGAATGTACCTCAAGTGACTGATCGTTGTTTCTTGCTTAACAGCAACAAAATAGTCCTGTACATCATCTCTGTTTCCCCAGAGAAATGCACATTCAAAATAAATCCAAAACAAATCTTTTCCTGACTTCCTGAAGCAGACCAAGATATATCCACTGTGAAAACTTCATGTAATACTACGCAGTACTCAATGCAAATGGCCCATGGCTACAGTATAAGAAGAAACCTCAGAGGTAGCCGTTAATTAGTTGTTGACTGGGATCCTGTGTTCCCAGCATGTTTGATGAATTCATTCTCACCTGTATTTCAAGGTGCGAAATAATCCCTGTGTTTATATTTAATGAAAGTGTGAACAGCGCCTGTGTGTGTACTTGTAAGACTGTATTTTCTGTAAGGACCAGCCTGAGTTTTATACCTTGGGAGTGTGGAAAATTTTGAAAACTGTGGACTGTTTGGTTTACGTTAAGGTCAGCTCTGCTACTGTGAGCAGTGGTACTCACACCTTTGGCAGGAGTTTGGACACAACCCACCTATGCAGAAGCAGATGGACAGAAGGGGAGAAATACATGACCCATAGGCAGAGAGGAAATTGTGTGTACTGTATATTAGGTAACAAATAAAGGGAAAAGGAAAGAGAGTATGATAAGAGGGAGTGGATTAAGGGAAAGTATATAAAGTGCATACACACATATACTTATATATAAGTACATATATTATATATGTATACATATACATATATTACTATGACCGTATGATACTGTGTTTGCATAAGTGTTATTACTAAAAGATGCTCATATTAAGTCTTTGTCCATAATTGTAGCAGCTCTGAGGTAGCCACTCTCCCTGCCTACCTTGACCACAGAATAACGTGGCAGGTGAAATCCACCGCAGACTCTCATTTTGTCCGCCAGCCAAGCCAGACAATAGTAAAAAAAAAAAAAAAAAGACAAAGCCAGTGATGTCGTGTTGTTGCTCGTATTCACGTGTAGTACATTTGTCATGGTATTTCAGCTTGTGAATCATTTGGAGCTCCTCTGAGGGGATCGCGAGCGTGCTCACAAATGATATATAATTTGAGTGACATAAATCTTCCACATGCTCCCAGCAATCATGTTGAATCACGACAAAAAAAAACACCAGTATGTAGAAAGATATGAGCAGCGCTAAATGAAATAATAAATAATAATGTGTTAGTGAGCTTCATTCCAGTATTGGACATAAATGCAGTATGTATTATCAGTCAAATGTTATGGACTTTATTGAATGTAACTCCATGTAAACCAGAGGTGGTTGTTATTGTGAGAAACATTTAATTACCGTTGGTCTCACATACTGTAAATCAGAAAAAAGCATTTACAATCAGCATAATTATAAGACACCGCTTTCTAAATCCTCTCTGTGGTTTAACAACGTAATTAAACCTTTTGCTTTACAATGCATTTTAACTGTGTGTTTTTACTGTGCACTATTACAGTGAATGCAACAGCAACAGAGATTCAGTGTTGTCGTATACCAGTGTGCGAAGTAACAGCTCATATCTTGGGAGTGATGAGATGGGATCAGGTAATGGATGGCTTGAAAGGGATATTTAGTTTTTCTATATGTAAATATAGTTGAACAAATCTAATGTTTATTCAAAAGACCTCTCACTGCCACTATTTAGTCAGTGATACATATTCTGTTGTTTTGCACATTGGATTTTAAGTGAAACAACGATCACTGCATATCCAATGTGGAGTAAAGACAACACAAACAATAAAAGCTAAAAGCTTCAGTGCCAAAGAAAATCAAGAAATAATGGATGTTTGCATAAGGACAGATCAGATAGTAGATTGCTTTCAGAATATCAAGATAGAAAAATACCATAGAGATTTCTCTGAGGGTGACTTTGGTCAGATATTTCAGATACATCATTTCGTAACCCTCAGAACCACATTTTTTGTGCAGTGAGCCAAGTATGTGTCCACTGCTGTTTATTACATTGTTTTTATCATTACTGAGTCTTAAACAGTTGCAATGATTTGTTAGCTGAAATGACCTGTTAGCCTTCATTCTCATTTACATTGGAAAAACAAAATTCATATGGTCACATAAAGATGAAATGCTGCTGTCCAAATGTGTTCTCTCCCCTCATCTTTTCGTTTTGGTGTTTCTTGGCTGATAGGGGATGAGCTGCCGTGTGACATGAGGATTCCCTCAGACAAACAGGACAAGCTGCATGGCTGCCTCGAGCACCTTTTCAACCAGGCAAGTTCTGGGGTTCGATTTGGATACAGTAAAAACTGAGTTAGCAGGATCTGTTGAACTTGTAGAATCTGTGCGTCCCTAATTGATTTAACCAACTAAAATTTAGAACATGCATTAAACCCTCCCACCACTGCCAAGCGGCTCAGCACAGGTTGGCAGTGATAGTAATCAGTCAACATCTGGGCTGAGTTACCTTGTGGAGCTCCTTCTGTCCTGTGGTCAGGATCCTGATTGTCTCTCTCATCTTTCTCTTGATTTCCTCGCTTTATTTTCTTTTCTCCATGATTCTCTCTTTCTCCTTAACACACACACAGGCTTTCACAGATAGGTCAGCCCATTCATCTGTCTTTTCATCTCTTCCTACGAGCACTTGATGTCGTTTGACTCCACGTGGGGCGCACCCTCTTTGGCTGCCATAGTTCTTTCCACATGTAAACAGCAGCTCAGGGGGCCTGGAAACAAGTGTTGTTGTTGTTAATGCTGAAAGACCCACGCCAGGAATTTCCAGAGCATGTGTGTGAGCATGTGTGAAGGTTTGAATGGCATAGAAAGAAAAGTGGTAGCTCACAGAAGGAAGAAATATGTGTAGACTCTGTGGGGTGAAGTAAAAAGCAGATCTGATTGATTATCTGACATTTTTTCTCTCTGTGTGCTCATGTGCATATATATCTTCTTTCATTTCTTTGCACAGGTTGATTCCATTAACAGCCTACTTAAAGGACCTGTTATGACTAAGGCCTGTGAGGAGACCAAGCACTTTTACTCTGACCACAACCAACCAGGTATACACTGAATTTATTTCTGTGCTCTCATTTGTGTGTGCCTGACTCACTGACGCACACACTCAAACTTTTTCTGGGTTTTATGTGAACAGAGTTTCGCCAAACGGACGACTGGACAGTTCGTTGCCGTCACCTTATACACAAGAACATCCAGGAGGACCCTTGGAACCTGCCAAATTCTATCAAAAACCTCGTAGACAGCCTGCAGAGATTTGTGGATGGTTAGTGGAACACGCTTGTACACACTTCTGTCACGTGCTTGTAAATAATCACAGTTCTTCATTCCATCTTGTTTTTCTTCTGTCCCTACAGATGGAAAGAACCAGCTTCTCCTGGCTCTTCTCAAGTGTACAGGTAGTGTTAAAAACAGTTCACAGTTAGAGAAAAGTGGTGGCAGATAATCATACTAGATCGAATCCAGTTCTAATTTTATATAAAATTATCAGAAGACATATCAAAAAAAGTCAAAGTCTCAATCTGCAGGAAAGGACTCATAACTAAGGTATTTTAAGTGATTCCAACAATTTAGAGCTTTTTGCAAATGAGATCATCCATCACACAAAATTACATCCAGTTCTAGATCACAGCATCTGCAGCTCCTTAAAACATCTTTAAAAAAAATTAAAGAAGTCAAATATAGTTCTTTAGAATTTAATGATCTTAAAAAAAATGCATGTCCACTTTTACATTAATAGTGAATCTGTAATGGCCCCAATACCAAATGTCACATCTGCTTTATACTGAAGATAAAGCAGATGTTCAATTTTACTTAGTTTCCAGGAAAAAAGTGTTTTCAGCACCATTTTGATTTTCCAGAAAAGGATCATATTCAGGTTGACACCACTTGTTTTGGATGTTTGTACAGAAAAGAGGTTTCTTGTTGAAACACGGGACACTACAGTCACTTTGAACTGTGCACAGTGGCATATGGTCCTCATTAATGGGAGATATCCTCTCAGGGGAGCCAGACAAATGGAATAAAGTATTGGAGCAAGCCCAACACATGTGTAGTGACTCCTGCCCACTGACCTTCTCACCTTTTTTACCTATGCATGTCTTCCTCTGCACCTGCCATTTTCATGCTGCTTTCACTCTCTAAACTCCTCTCGCCACAACCTCTCCACTTCATACCCTTATCACCTCCTACCGTCACTCCTTGACAAAATTTCTCTCTATCCCAACATCAGACACATCTCTGCAGCTGCGACGGGATGTGATCTTCTGCCAGGCAGCGACCGGTGCCCTGTGCACATTGGCCGAGCAACTGCTAGCAGCACTGCGGTCGCGCTTCAATAACGCCGGCGAGTACCAAGAAGACGGCAAGGAGACCAGCCGCAAGTGGCTGGAACAAATATCTGTCATTGGTGTTCTGCTGTACTTCCAGTCCGCGCTAGCGCTACACGTGGTGAGGACAGATTTGATATTTACATTCAGAAACGCCACTGCTATATATTTTGTGTTTAAACACCTTCTGGGGTGTATTTGGTGTGTATTCTGTGGTGAATTTCTGCCAGTGCAGCTGCCTTTCCAACTATCAAAACTGTCTTCTCGGTGTGAAGTCTGAGCTAGCTTTCTTTCTTTCTTTCCTCTGCAGAAGGAGGAGCGGACCATGTTGGAAGACACCAAGGCGGCCCTGTTGGACTTGGACAAAGTCACTGTGTTCTTCAGGCAACTGGAAGATGAGTGTCTAGTTGCAAGTAAGAGACTCCATCAACAAAGAAAGACTTGGTTCATTCAAACCAGACTACTGCTAATGAGCAGCTGTATAATTTGACCAAGTCTGAATAAAGTTCCATTATGTTGATGTATGGCAGTTTTTGGGGGTGAAATTGTCATTTTGTCGATGCAGATTTCATTTTTTCAGTGGAAAGCAAATGAATAGGGAGCTAAAACAACATTATAATGGCTCTCTAAATCATCTTAAACAAGGGCAGAGCATGCAGTCTCTTGAAGTCTTTATTGTCCTTGTATTCCAGATAATATGGTCCCTCCTGACACACTGTGAAGGGCTTCACTTTTAGGGCACTTCTGAGACACATGAAATACTAACACATGGATGGAAGCACCAAAAGATCTACACACAATGCTAAAAGTACATATATTACATTTAAAAGCAAATACATGGAATATGTGATATTCATCCATCAGACTCTAGTATACGCTGTAGCAGAGAAATATTCTCTTGAAGCATGAAAGTGACAAATTGATTTTGTGGTTTTCATTGCTTCTGTCCGCTCTAACCGTTCAAGGTCAGAACATTTATTTTAGTGCAGGCATTCTGGTTCACCCAGGTTGTTTAAAGTGGACAATATGAGCATCTTGTCTTGACATATATATATGTATGTATATAGTTTAAGGCCTAGGTGTTTTTTGTGCATTTAATAACCTCAGTATCTCTATTCACCAAACAAGCTGCAGGCTACCACAAGCATTAAAGCCAGCAGATATAAAGGACGACTGCATCCTGAGTCAGTTCTCCTTTCAGCAGCCTCAATATGGCCAGCAGAGATTGCACTCAAAGGAAAAGCACAACATGCACTTCCCATTTTAGGAGGCAAAGCAATGGATGAGGCCCAGATGCACAATTCTAGGTTCAAGCTCAGCTGCAGAAAGTATTTGGTGTACACATGCATTATTTGTGCACAAGCATGCAAACCAATGCCTGAACTAATGACTTGATGAGCATTTATACTGTACCAAAATTCATTATATTTGACAGGCATGTTCAGATATGTACATATATATACAGTTTAAAGATACAAATATCTTTACACATATTTTTATGGTGGATAAAAAATAGTTTTTAACCAATTTGCTTTGCTGAAGTTGCATATTCAGCTCAGACTGCTGCAACATCCAGTATTGATTTGTTAATAGCATCTACAGCAAGCTGGGCGCTATAGGTAGTCTAGAGCCATGTAAGCACCACAGTGTCTGAGGCCGCTGAGTTCAGCCTGAAGCATCTCAGCCAATTCCACTGGATTATGGCTTGATGGGCTTTCTAGGAAAGAGCACTGACCCACAGGTCACTCAGTAAAGGTCATTTTCTTTCCAGTTTATGAGAACTGCTCATATGCCACAGTCAGAAAATGTTAGGAGGAATCAACACCAGCCAGCTTTACACTGATGAATTGTTAATAGTCACGTATTGTTTGTAGAATCTAAAAATGTTACTTCTCTAGATGCAAGTGATGCGATAATGACTCTTTTAAAATGCAGCTGTTTTGGGTGTGTACCAGGCAGTGACATAAATCTTTACATTACATTATATACATCATATCAATGTCACTGCATGGTGGAATCATGGATCCACCTCTGTCCATTTGTTCCGCACATTTAGATGCAACTGCTGATATTTGAACAACATGTAAACAATTTTTTATTCTTTTATTTTTAGTAAAGTATGTTAAAAATTGCATTCCACCATCTTATTATGTACTGTATGTAAGAGTTGCTCACACTGCCAAAAATGTTAGTACAGACTTGTTAACCTCTATCCTGTCTTTGTGTGTTGCAGACACACCAGTGTGTTACCAGGTGGAGGGCAGCCGACAGGCTCTGAGGTTCACCCTGTACCTGGACAGCTGTCACTTCAGTGAGCTGCCCAGTCGGTTGCAAAACGGAGGCAGCCTCAAGCTCCACACCGTCCTCTTTACCAGAGGTAAGACTGGGCAAACTGGGACAGAGATTCTAGAGAAAGTGAGAAAACCTCAGGTGTATCGAAAGAGATAATAGTGGCAAGTGATGTAGGGTGTTTTTATACCCATACTTTACTTTAATGTTAATTTATCAGAAAATCACTTGTATCCCGTATACACACTGTACATATTATAATAATTTAAAGGCACACGGTTTTATGAAGCCTCTCACCCCATCACCACACGTGCATTCCCTGATGCTCATTTACTGAATTAGATTCAAGACTTTTATTGGCTATTTAAAACACTCAACAACTCACCCTATTCTTTGCCGCCATGCTCCTTCTATTTCTCCCTCAGTCTCTGCAGGACTAGCATGAGTGGATAGAATAACGTATGCCCGTGTGCCAAATAGCCATTGATTTTCCACAGAAAAGTGCCAGTTGGAACACTAATGCAATGAGAGGGCTCATATTGTGCTCATGTACTTCAGTGCTGAAGAAAGTGCTACAACCGCAGCTTCAGATTCATGTAGCTGATATGTGCTTCAACATCACCATCTACTGGAAAATAGTCTCGGCTACAGTTAGAGAAGAAATAAATTACACTTTGTTATTGCGGATGCTGTAGCTTGTGTGACTGTGAAATCTATGAGCACTATATATCCATTTTGATAAAGAAAGTAAAAGAAGGAGATTTTTGGAAATCTTCATTTTAAAAAATATTTTTAAGACAAGGGTAGGATTATATTTAAGACAGTTGGATTTGATTACTGTTAAATTCACAGTTAACATTAAAAAGAAATCCACATTAGAGTAATGCGAGTGATCTCATCAACGTGTGCCAGTGTGTGTTGATCTAATAACCTCTTGCCTCTTTTATGCAGCACTGGAACGTCCTGAGGGAGTGTCCCAGCAGGACAACATTACCATGGAAGAATTTCAGCAGCACATCAATGCTGTCTCACTAGAGAAGGTCAAGGCCTACTATCGCAGACTCAGGTACACTGCATCACAGCCCTCCAGTGGCTTACTCACTAGCACTGAGGATACATTTCACCTTAAAGGGAGAGTTCACCCTGTGGTGGTGCATAACCAAGCAGAAACTATGCTTGAATTGCTGTTTTACTTATAGCTATTTTCAAGGATGTAATGGCATCATTAATCCAGAGATGTCTGTAACAAAATCACATTGTGGTGGTTTAATGTGGACGTCTCATATGTGCACGCTAATTTCCTGGAAATTACTCATGTAACATCAATAAATGATGAGATGTGTAATGTAGCAGAAGCATATCCTACATAGTGAAGTACTGTTGATGCTTGATGACTCAGCTCTCTTACAAAGTGAGTCGGAGGAGAAAAATCAGTAGATTTGTGAAGTAAATAAAGAGTTTTAAAAACTGAAATAGATGTTCCTGCATCAACAGGGCTTTTTATTTGGAGAAGTCCAATCTCCCTACGGACTCGAACACCACAGCTATGAAGATTGACCAGGTAAATATACACTTATTTTCTTATGTTTCCCACAGTTAACACTGTGCACTTCTATTCAGTCTTTTACCATGCAGCATATGTTCTGTTCTTATAACTTACATTCATTTGTATATAATGTTGTGACTCAATATAAATGCAAGCACAGATACTGGGCCTTGAAGTTAGAGACCTTCGACCAAGCATTTCAAAAGTAAGATGAACTGGTGTATTGCTCCATCCACTGGAATCCCCCACTAGCCCTTCAAGACACCTCTATTAACTCCAACTAACCTCAACACATCATTACACATCAAACTGTTTCCATTTGAACCACAGTTGTGATTAGATTAGAAAGAGAATTCTAGTGCCCCAGACTGACTGTAGCTGAAATAGAAACAAGTGATTAAAACTTAATAAAATATACAGTAGTTTCAATATCTAGAGCCTTATTCTCAGGTCGTGTTGTCTTTCGAAAGCAAGACTGCAAAGACTTAAACCTCTTTGTAATAGTTATGATGGTTTTGTCCTGGTTCAACATCTTAACAAGTCAGTTATTCTACTTAATGTAGTGTTGAAACAATGGCGTGAGATAAATTCACTTGTTTCTAATACGAATGAAGTTGTTTATTTCTCTCAAACTGAATTGAATTAATTTTTTCTTGTGGAGTATTTTGCTTATTGCATTATACTGTCACTTGTCTTGAAAGAAGCACCAGAACTGGTGAAACTATGTAAGAAACAAGTGTATTTTTTCCTCCACTTGTTTTATAAAATACAGATTTTAACACTTAATATAAGTCTGATATTGTATTGTATAATCTTGTTAGCAGTCCATTTAACCTCTAAACCCTCTCTGACCTTCATTTTCTCACTCTCATAGCTGCTGCGGCCCCTCAACACACTGGATGACCTCTGTCGACTAATGCAGTCCTATGTCAATGTGCGCCAGAGTGCCCAAGGCCACCCGTCAGGTGTCAGCATGCTGTGTGTGTCCTCTGAGCTGTGTAACCGCCTGGGAGCCTGTCACATCACCATGTGTGGGACAGGCATGCAGAGGTCAGCCTGGCACCACGCCAACATTATTATCCTGCTTGTGTTGTATCACTGGCCTGTCAGGTGAAATAAAGATTAACACAGTGGAGAGGGGATGACATGCACCACTGAACCTCAAAAGTGCAGCCTTGACTCACTGTCTAAATTAATTTTAAGTGTCCAGCAGGTGCACATATGGACAAGTCTAGTAGTGTGTGTTTCTTACAGAGGTACATGCAGCACTAAACTGTGGCTTTTTTGTTTTTGTTGCAGATGTACGCTAAGTGTGACACTGGAGCAGTCGATGATCCTAGCCAGGAATCATGGCCTCATACCACGCTGCATCATGCAAACCATGGACATAATGCGCAAACAGGTAAACCTCAGATGCAGCTGATCTCAGATGAGTGTCCAATAAGGATCATGAGATCATGTAGTTTCTTTTTCTCTACGCTCAGTGGCTTTATATAAAATCTCCTGTAGTCCAACAGATGTGTCATAATGTCTCCTTTTATACATTTTATAGGAGTCTGTTCTTGTTGACATGTCTGAAATGCATAATTTTAATTATATGTGTATTACTAAGGCCACAGATGATGTTGTACTCTAGACTTTCTTTTCTATGTTTTGGTTTCTCAGTTTATACACACTGGTAGGCAGACTATTAAAAACATCTCTCTGAATATAATGCACTCCATTGCAACCCCACCACTCTCCACAATGCTAAAACGTGTTACAGACAAATTCAGTTGTCACCCTGTAACAGTGCAAAAGACTTAAAAACTCTACAGAGGTGCACGCAGTACAATAAAGTCTCACTATGGAGCTCAAAACATTTGTGTATTTTTCTACCAGGGTGCAAGAGTTGAGCTCTCTGCTAAAAATCTCAAGGTAATGGACCAGATGCCCCCATCAGCTCCAAGGTATTTCCTAAAACCACTTCCAGCTTGCTAATCAACCCATGCCACTGAATCACTTCTGGTCTAAGACGAAGCAAATTCCCCTCATTTGAAAATGTTCTTTTTTTAACAGGCTCTTCAAGCTCTGTTTGCCACCTTCAGATGGAGAACTCTAAGAAAACTGTCACGTCAAAGAACTCATCAGCGAGAGGGTGAATGTGGAAGAGTAAGATACAATGAGAGACGACAGAGAACAGAGGCTTCCACCAAGAGACAATGTTGATGGAAAGACTCTTGTCTGCCCTGTCAAACAGGGATCATTCCAACATGAATACCACTAAAGAGGCTACACAAAACTGAACAGATGACTATTGTCACTTACCTGGGTGTGAAATTGACACAGCTTGAAGCTCAAAACTAGTCATGTACTGCTACACTGGGAAACCATGAAGAAAGTAGTATTACTGAATTGACTGTGTACACAAAGGTGACGTGAGCAACTTGACAACTGCTGCAAAATATTAACAACATAAGTGAAAGGGAGAAGGTGATTTGATGTCCCCTAAAGACAACATCCACAGTGATTATGCTCATAACTGAGCTCTTATTATTAACTGGATTCACCAAGCTACCTGTAGCTGACTGTCATCCATTTTGCCTTGGACTGCAACTCCAGAGAGCTGTCCCATTTTGGGCTGCGGTTTGCCAGGGCTTAATATTTTGGACCCCAGGTGAAATAGAATACTTGAATACACTGGTATTCGTGTATGAAAGCAGACTGAAAAGATGCAGAAAGTCAAAGAATATACAGAAAGATGGACGTAGGGATTGAGGGACAGATTAAAAGATGGGTGATAGGTGGGGCTACTCGCCCTTCTGCCCTTTGCATGTGGTAACTGTGCAATTACTGTAGGTTTAGTGTGATACTGTATTACTGCACTGTATGAAGGATAGTTATTTATTGTGTCTGGAAGGAGCGTTTAATCACTTAAACTATATCAGGTATTAAAGAATCTACAAACATTCCAGCCTATGTAATGAACAGTATTTAAAGGACCAATGGCATGCAATTTTTTTTTAGACATAACTGCTCGTGTTTTACATTTTATTTATGTGTATGGAATCTAAATACATCAGGAAGTGTTACAAATATCTTCAGGGAGTGCAAGGAAGGGAAGATGAACAGAAGCTAGCTAATAAGAATCAGGACAAAGGAAGCTAAAACAAACTATACAAGGCTGTTTGTTAACCTAAGAAGCGGCCAGATTGACAAGTTAGGATATTAAATAATTGTTAAATTATTAATATATTAATTAAAATGTACTATTTGAAGGATTGCCTTCTATTAAGACATTGTGATGACTTTTAAATTGGCTTTTATGTTGTCTTGGGACTGTAGTATGTACTGTAGGTATTAAACGAAGCACAATGATTGGTCCATACAAGTTGCAGTGTTAGCAAAAAGTACTGTAAGAAATTTGCAGATGATGTAAACAAAGAGGTTGTTTCAGGAATGAATCCCAGTAACATTATCTTACTGAAGATTTTAATTTCTTGTACATACAAACTGTAACAATGTCAGAGCAAAAGATAGGATATGTTTTACAGCAGCAGAGTAATGCTATAAATTATAACGCATTATTTTTTATGAAAATAATATAGTATATAAAACATTTTGTATTCATGACTGTGTATTTGAAGAGAAGCCTTTTCTCTTTGCTGAGCGTAACATCACTGACAACTTGTTGTTTATGACAGTTTAAAAAGGTCTGACATGCATTTCAACAATCTTTCTTGACATGCTGCATTCATTAGGTAGATCATGTAGTCCATTTAATTTATTTAAAAGCAGTCTGGTTCCAAATGAGCATGTTGGAATAGTCTCTACACATCCCTGAGCAGTAGCATGGCCACTGAGAATTTACATCCATTAGCTGGTGGAAAGACAAAATATATATACATCATCATTTCCCAAATCAAATGTGCTCTTAATCTGAGCAGTATACATTTTTAAACTCTGAATGCATCATTAGTTATGATAACCTCATCTTAATTGTGTGTAAATTAGCTAATGACTGCAGCATGTTTGTGTAGCTGGACAAAGGAAAAATGTCACTGATTACACATTTATTTACATTATTCTAATGTTTCATTATTGTATATACTTTATTTGCAATTTTTATGTTGCTTGAAACTGTACAAAGGATCTTTGTTGAATCTTTCTAAAATTATCGTTGTAAATGCAATCTTAACAAGCTAGTAAATAAAATGTTCACAGTATGACAATGTTTTTTTTTTTAATGAAGAAGAAGTGCTGGTACATAGTGATCTGACAGAGGACGTGGTGTTCAGCATAAAAATTCCAATACACAGTTGAAGTGGTTTCCTTTCTGAAAGGACTGTTGGTGATCTCCTTTTAATCTTGTATTTTCCTACAGTGTGTCCTACACGTTTGTGTTGACTTTGGTTTATGGCATGTTCCTGCAGTTTCAGATGTATGACATCACTGAATGACACACTGAAAATGACAACATATCTTTGCCTGCACACACCATATGAGCAGACTGTGACTAAGTGCTACTGGAAGTGAACAGTAAGACTTCTGACTGAAAAGGTTTCTTTTTTTTTTCAGTCCACTTACTCATAATTGTGCTTCATATCACACTGCATGTCGTAACATCTCTAAATGATGGAGTTGAGACTATTTAACATCTCCTGTTGTTTAGCTAACCTGGTAAGCATTACCATGGAGAATTGGATGCACTCAACATGCTGCTGTACATTATTTGGCTATCATATATCACTTTCAGTTTGCTGCAAATGGATCTGCATCTGCATCTGCAAAGGCGTTTGCAAAGCAGGCTGATATGTTCCATTTCTTTCTTCTATGTCTCATCAAGTTACCAGTTACTGCATGTTTCATGCACTTCTGCTTACTCAGAGAATGCAAACTTTAAAACATAGATTGACATATTTTAGCTGCTCATTACCCTGTCTGAAAAATATGAATATTGCATGAACATGCATCATGAAATGAAAGCCTACCTTTTCCTTGCAGCTTCTTGGGTGGAGCGTAAGGAAGGTTATCTCGGGATAAATATTAGATAAAGACACGTCCCCAAAAATGTTTAGACAGAGTGCTCCAATTTATCAAATCAGACCAGATGTTATTGCAGTGTAAGAAGGGTAGCTGTATGTTCATATCAACTTTGCAGTATTGCTCACTACTGGGCCATTAAATGATTGCGGAGAATCACTAATTTGTTAATGACCAACGTGATCAGACTGGACTGAAATTCATGTGCATTTTTCCCCCGTGGCGCGTCTGGCAAATGCCCGGAAGGAGCTAAGGTAAACGCATACACAGTGCAGTTTCGTGTGGACATTGCAATTGGTTTTCGAGGGGGGACCGACACCGACTGCATTCACCACCAGCACACACCCCTCAGCACCGGTGATGCATCCCCGCGGCAAGGGCACGGACAACTCGCTGTTAGAGTCGTCTCGACTTTAGAATGGTGCAGAAATCTCTCAACGGCGGGGTTTACCCAACTCAAGCCGGAGAGAAGAAGCACAAAGTCGGGTTTGTTGGCTTGGACCCCGGGGCTCCTGAATCCAGCAGGGATGGGGCGCTGCTCATTGCGGGTTCGGAAAGCACCAAGCGGGGCAGCATCCTCTGCAGACCGAGGTCCAGCATCTCCGCCGGGAGACCCAGGCCGTCGAAAAATAATGCCAGTTATCGGAAACTGCAGAATTTCCTTTACAATGCGCTGGAAAGACCACGGGGATGGGCGTTCATCTACCACGCTTATGTGTAAGTGAGGTGTGGTGTTCAAACCAAGCATGTTGATTCTGTCACTGTGGCCTTTACTTTACTGAGTCATGAATTTGGTATAGCTGCTGTGGAGGGTTTTTTTTGTACACTGATGATCATGTTTAGATGGTGCATTCAATGGTTAAACGTTGTCATGCTGCCAGGCGGCTACAGCCCGAATATAGGAGTGGTTTAATTTCACCTGCATTAGTCCTGCTATAACTTAGGCTGTGTCATGCTGACATTTTGGATTGTTTTTTTTTTTAAATATATATATAAATTTCTTCCCCTTAAGTCTTTATAATGGTGTAAGACGTCTACAATCCGTTTTAGCCATGTGCTCACGTTTTTCTTTATTACGCTTCCCATATGTTGCGGCAACATCAGATTTCAGCACCGTTGTCTGTGGACAGCTCCGGTCCGCGTCGGTACTCCCACTAATTAACGTGCAGCACTGTTCGTCTGTTCAAGCAAAGGGAGTGTTCTAGGTAATACCGGCGGAAACCAGACAGTCTGGGAGCTTTTGGAGCTTCCAGTGATGCCATTATAAATATGTAGGTTAATGATCTGTGACTTCTGGTGAGTGGTCAGCATTCAGGCGAGCAACCACCAATGGCAACAACAACCTGTAGGGAAAAGCCTTTGTCTATTCTTACATAATAAAGAAGCACTGCAGCAGTTTACTGATCCACTTAAAGTTGGGTGACTTACAAGACACAGATTAAAACAGAACAGTCATAATGTGTGCAGCAGAGGCCAAGGTATCCTGAACTAGATTCTTCATTTTGCATAACGCAACCAGTAGTATATTTTCATTAGATCCCACCTGCCTCATAAGTAGCATGTCTATCAGACTGTGTGGTATGCAGATCTTCTGTTAATAATGCAGTCATCCATTGTTAGTATTATTTTCTGAGGTAATGAAACTCCTCTAACTGTACAAGCAGATATACAGAAATCCTAGAAAACTCATCTTTATTTGTGAAATCATTGTTGTTCTCCCATGCTAATGAGGTGAAAAGATAGTTTACATTAACATATTTACAATGTGTTAATGTAACATGTTCTATTCTTTAAAGGTGGACAAACTGCAGTTAGCAGTTTGCCCTTCAACTATCCTTAAATGCTTCTAGTTCAGTGATACCACATTCTTGGTACTGAGGAGTTGAAATGGCCACAGCATTAAGGAATTCACTGTGCAAAGCATATTGACTCTCCTGAGACAGCTAGATACCCAGAAGTAATCCCGTGCTTTAATGTGAAACCGCACACACACACTCACACAAGCCCTCTGGGTAGTTTAAAATATTAACAGAATACTATAGCAGCCAGCTAAAACACCCTTTTCACCATTTGTTTTGCTTTTGTAGATAGCTTAATTGGCTGATATCACTCAGATTATGCTATCTTCATGTAATTAGAGGCATAATTATTATTATTATTAGCCCATTTTCTTAAAATTCTGCCCAGTGTTTGCATCATTCGTAAAACTTTCATCAGTGCAACATGCAGGTTAAGGACCCTGGCTGGTACATTTTAGATGTAAAATACATCTTCAGGTTTGCTAGTGAACACACCTGACCAAGCAATCAACCAAGCTTGACTGTGAACATTTAAAACATGGGGATGAGCTTTGGAAGTGTGTCGTTGGGTCTGATGAGACCGAACTTGAGCTGTTTTTGCAGATGGTGGTGAAGGATGGGAGAGGCCTTCAACCCTACCCCACAGTCAAACATGGTGGTGGCAGCATAATGCTGTGGGGCTATTTTGGGGCTATAGGGAACCTTGTTCTTGTGCATGGGATCATGAAAGAAAGAAGACTATGTTGACATTTTGAAGAATAATGTAAAGAAATTTCCTGCCAATCTAACTTTAGGTCACTGCTATGTCTTCCAGCAAAACAATAACCTAAAGCATATACCCAAAGCTTTTTGAGGGACACCAAAATCAAGGTCCTGGAAAGGCCCATTGAGAGCACAGATCTCAGTCCTATTAAAAATTAGCAGTCAGAGCTTGGGGTTAATGTCCATGCTCAAGCTTAGTGGAGATAGTCATACACCTGTAGTTGCAGCAAATCCACATAAAGTATTGCACAGCACCTTTATCTGCACAGAGTAACTACACCTCCTTTTCATTTGTCTCATCTATGCATTATTCATAGTCACCACACTTAATTTACTTTCCTTACTCATTTTATTCCTAGACAGATGATTTATACCAGTATCATATGCTGATTTCAGTCAAGTCATCATTCTTCTCCTTATCTCTGCTCTAAATGACAGCATTTGGCAAACAAAATCACCCTGCTTCCTTGAACTTTGCAAAATGTGCTTGTGCTTTGACAAAAGCTATTTCTATTTGATGAGTTTCAGGCAGGTGTTTTGTTCTGTGGTCTCATTTGTAATGCATGTGTGAATAATCAATATGTGGAACATAAGTACCTATATGAGTATTTTCTGTCTTGCTGCTTGCATGTCTCTCTCACCAACTCTCTTCCTCTCTCTATCTGTCTAGTTGTCTGAGACCAATGCCACGCTTTCCCTTTAGTGCTGTCTCTGGTCCAACATTAGTTAAAAGAAGAGACACAGTGATCCTCATTTTTCACCGATTTTCATTTCCAGTTAAGGATATTCCTGTGGATCTACAGTAAATCTGAATCTAGCATCTTGTAAAATGCAGCACGCTGTGAGTAGGTTAGAACAGGAGCAAAAGAGAAAACTGTGCAAACCTTTTACGGCAGCAGCAGCCTGCTGTCAGAAGGGCAGCTGCTGTCTATCAATATAATTTTTTGACAGTTCAACAGCATTGCAGGTACTCATTTATCCTACTGAAGGTATGTTCCTGCACTAGTACAGAGACCAGAGGTACTGTTGCTGATTTTGTGCCAACAGGAGCCTCATTACTGTGTGTCCCCTAGCAGGGAGCACCAGCTGTGTGACAAACTTGAAAGGCCTCTGCAGCTGTAAGATGACAAAATGTGTCAGTCCTGCACCAGAGTGGAACATAGGAATATTACTGAAAATTACAGTGAGCAAGGAGAGTGGGACAGACAAAAAGAGTTTGGAGGATGATCAATCAGTGAAATAAAACAAATGTTGTTTTAAAGTTTCTTAAAGTGACTCAGAAAGACAGATTGAGTACATGGGCCAATTATTCTCTATTCTGCTGAGCTGGCCAGCTGAAGACAAACTGGGGAAGAAATAAGGCAAGGACAATAGCAGACAGATGCTGGTGCCAAGTTTGTGAGATATGATCGAGTGGTCTGTTTTAGGGGGAGAGGGCTCAGCTGTGAGGAAGTGGAAGACTGGTTGCTCACTACTGTAGGTGGGTTATGGCATGGGCAGATTATAAGACAAAGAGCCCCACGGAATAGAACAATAAAAGTCCTCCGTCTCTTCTTGGTAATCTTTCATCTTTGTGTCATCATTTTTCATCTCTTCTTGGTAATTTGTCATCTCTTCATTGTCAGTTTAGTCTCTTCGTTATCATCTTTCATCTCTTTGTGGTCGTGATAATCCATACATGGGTAATGATTGTTGACACAATTTGCTGACTCTTGTCTACTCATGGTACTGGTACACTATGTTTGAGCAACTTTTGGATTTGACAAACGTTACATGTGTCAGCTTCAAATGTTTTAGTCTTTTACTGTAAATTCTGTATTGGCAATAATGGCAGGATGTCTTTCTACTAATAATTTTTTTTAAATGTTGTGTAAATGCAGATCCAGTTGAGTTCACTTGCTGTGTTCACTTGACTCTAAAGATACAATAAACATTTTATAGCACATACAGTTGCACATTCAGTATATAAAAAGTCTACTCTTTTCAAAACAGCAAAACTTCTTCCAAGTATTACTGCAGTGGACTCTGCAAGCAGCCACTCTGAGCTTCATCAGGAATACACTGACACCAGTGAGCTACACTAGTAGGGTCACTGGTGTATTCATTGACACAAGATGAGTCAGACAGAACATCATCATCATCAGACTTCCCTGAAGAGCCCACAGCGTGGAGAGTGTAGTGCAGGCACATGATCTTTACAGGCACTATTTGCTTAATGAAAAAATCCTTTCTTCATTATTTGCTCTGCCTGAGTTCGCCGCAGTCTAAATTTAGCATGATGAGTATGTCTGGGTAGGCAATGCTGTGCTGAGCGGGCAAATCAATGGTTCTTTATCTGCAGCCCAGGAGGAAATGCAGGCTTTTCTGCTTCCAACAATAGTCCCTCTAACCTGACTGATTGTGTCTGAATAGTCACATTCCTTCTGATGTTGTTGGGCTGTCTCTGGCAACAAGTTGATGTGATGTGTAGATGTTTGTCAGCTGCAACAGCAAATGTGATTTTCACCCTAACTGGGTTTTTATTGAGGACACTGGTGGCAAACCATATGAGATGGTGTAAAAATAGAGCTCTGGGGTCGTGTGTATTTTCATGTGAGTAGTGCTGCATGTTGTATCAGGATATTATTGTAATTTATCATTGAATCTTGTATTATTGGGTCAATAGAGTGAAAGCTATAGTGTCACTATTTATTTTACTGTAATAATAAATCAGCATGCTGTTGGAAATTTACTTTACCTGCTAATATTAGTTGAATTTCTGTTCCTTGCCGCAATACGTGTCAAATTTTCTTTAACAGCAGATTGGCACTTTCACACAACTTCACAGTTTCTATCATTCAACTTTAGACTATTCATCACAAATTCGATGAATGCATGAGGAGAACTTAAGTTTCTAACCTTAACATTATTTACAGTGCACAGACCATCTGGTGGAGAGGTGTAAATAAAGTTTCATTCTGCTGATGGTGAAGAGAAGAATAAGTGACTGGCTGTAGAATTGTGTGACTGCTTTAGGAGGCACATTCTGCCTCTCTCCCTCAGCAAGTGTTCTCATTAGTAGGCACTGGTGAGCTTGGCAAGATTGGGTCAAGAAAGTTGCATATACTGATGTACAATTAGATTACAGCCCACTAGCTTCATTTCATTGTTTATGTGTATATAAGGAAGTGAATATTTCTTTTACTGTAATTTTGTATAGGACGGAGCCCTTGGTCACTTTGGTATTACGTGATGCTTATTGATTTTTGAAATGACAATAACATCCTATTACATTGCAAAATATGGTATAACATTTAGAGCTAATTTTATGCAGTTGTATGTTTTGTGACTATATGAAATGTGACTATTTGCTTGGAGAGTTAAGTTAATAGCAGTGTTATATCTTTCTATTAAATGTGAAGCATTTGACTGACTGCCATTAATACATCTCATGGCTGAACTGCAGTGGAAGATGGAAATGCCACATCTCAGGAGGTTCACAA
>JAUBNQ010000026.1:5294165-5349087 GCA_032353495.1 Ctenopoma kingsleyae | reverse complement strand
TGATGTAAATTAAGGTAGATGTGTAGTTTGATAGCGGAACCAAAGTTCGTCTGTTACTGTTTAGTCAGTGTCTCATTGTCAGTGACACTGCATGCTTCATGCGATAGACAGAGAGAGAACTGCTTTGTGTTTTACAGAGAATTATGTTTAAGTTATGTTGCTGTGTTTTGAAGAATGATGAGTTTTTGGAGTGAAAATACAGTTTATTATCCTCCCTACAAGTTAAAGCGGCCAATGAGCTATGTTATGTTGTCGTTACATTATGTTTAATGCTGCTGAATATTAGCGGACTTGCTAATTAATTAGGTAGTATCTATAAACATTTAAGTGAATGTGATTGTCCAGTTTGCGTCTTATAGTTTTACTAAGCAGTGAGCTGCTTGACTGCATGTTCTCAGTTGAAGGAGACAGGCGAAATGTACTTATAGTAAATAGTAAATGACTGAAAACACATACTGTGTATTTTCACGTTAATTTAATATTTTAAAGCGGTGTGATGCATGATAATGGTGCTTTGGTTTATACTATTGATATATGGTTAGAGTGCATCTGAAAACGAACTTGCAAAAGTGCGCCCCCCCCCCCCCCCAAAATAATTTCACCAACCGCCACTGATTAATACCCAACAGTAAATGAAATAAAACACATGACAGCATGACTACTGCTTTTCCTGCACATTTGGTTTAATGGCGTTTGTGCCTATTGATCTTCACTCAATATCCAAAAAAATACTGACCCCAAACAGCACCAATACCATCATCTGGTATCAGCCTGTGTGAAAGAACTGCACTAAATTGCAATCGTTTTGGTTCGAAAGAAAAATTTCCTTGTCATTTGAGTTACGCTCATGTAACCTTTCCAAAAAAATCAACAGACGGTGTACTCAGTGATATTTTGTTAAGGTTGTGTGTATGTGCCTAGCAGATGGTGTTCACCCCACAGATGTTGCAGGTGCCCCACGTTTGGTACCTGATCACTGGCCATCTCAGCTTGCCCCTGAGGCTGTTACAGGTGTATTCATTGTTGGCATCCAACTATGTCAATATCTGCCTCTGCCCACATCATTCGGGATTGCTTCAACATTGATCCATTGCTTTAGGGTTAGCATGCAAGCTAGACAATAAGAAAACAATGTGATAGTAAAGGCAACAACACTATTATTATTACTGTTATTATTTAAGCCTGATAGCATAATCTTTAGAGAAGCAGTAGATATGACTGACAGGTGATTTTGGCAGACCTAGTAGCCCAGGTGATTATGCATACATGGGATGAATCCCTGTTTCTGTGTGGGTTTGTGTGTCTGAAGGTGGATGCATGTTAGAGTGTAACAGAGACAGCTGTGTGAATCACTAAGGAAAAACATGCACTGTTGAGTGCAAGCTGACCTGGTGATTTCAGATCCTGCGGCTGTTTCAGGGAGCTCTCCTCATAGAGACTGCCTTCAGTGGGAATACATTCGTCAGTACTACAGATGCTTCACTGGGTTTTGGAAGCGCATGAACAATGCTACAATACACATGTGATTCAGTCCCCTCATGACTACTGACAGTTACGTAGCTATCATTAAATCTATAGCTCACTCTCCCACAATTCTTTTCTCTTGGCTATGTTGACATGGGGTATCTATCGTAAATCATTTTAATGACTACAGAGTAGCATAGTGCATGTGTAGTGTAAGGATTTAGACCCTTATTTTTATTGAATAAAGGAAACGATATAATTGAATGTCTCCAAAACAAAACTCTTGTGAGAACAATGTCTAAGACATGGTGATTGAAGAGTCTTACATTATGAGCAAAGTCAACTATAGAATGCATCGTGTTAAATATTGGATCACTGTGCTTAAAATTGTGAACACAAAATAAGTGAAAATGGATTAGGTGAGGAAACTGAAAATTTAAAAAAATTCACACCCACTCCATGTCATCACTGGCCACCTGTGTAGAGGTGAGAATGAAAACACAGTTTGAACTTCTCTCTTTAACTCTATTTTTCCATCATTCTGGACACAGCTGTTTCTGTCACTTATGTGGAAAAACACTGCACTGCAACACTTAATATCTTCTAGAAAAGACAATCTAAAATTGTGGCATCCCCATATTTAAGTGATCTCCCACTAGGTGGTGACTGGCTTGTGTCCCTGCCTTCAGGTGTTGTCTTTTTTTTTGTCATTGCTTTCTTAGCGTGGGTTAGGGTTATAAGTTATAACGTCAAGTCCTTGTCTGAGTAATTTACATAAAAATCCAGTAAAGGTAATGCATTTAAAAAAAACATCAGTTAAGCCTTAGTAGACAATGTACTGGTAAATACTTGATAGTTAAATTGCCTGGCCAAAAAAAAAGCAAATTCACTAAGCAAATAAGTAAGCGTCTATCTTTGTATTGGATAATTACTGCAGAGAATAATATGTTTCAGCTGGCAGCACAATGAGGTCAGTTGCTGAATGTACTGAGTGACCAGGTTTTTCCATCAGTGGATGTTTTTCTTCCGTGATAGCACAGGGAAGAAAAAGAAACAGAGAACAATAGCGCACACAAATCTACAGGAAGTGACATCACTGACGGGTCCGAGGTCACATTAAGAAAAAAAAATGAACAAAATAGAAACTGCCTAAAAAGTTACATTATACAATTCAAAGGAACAAATATGTATATATGTGAAAAAAACAACATTAGTTCAGACACAACAGATGCATGTTTGGTGAAATATAAACCCATCACATTTACATATCTGCTACATGTGGGTACATTGTTTTTTCTTTTATCCTCTTGTCTCTCACAACTCTGTCTCCTACATGTTCTCCCCAGGCGCACAAGGGAATGACAAGCCGAAGCATTTTATCACCATTAGTAATTTAGACTTGGCAGGGTATCGACTCATTTGAAGCCCTAAAGCTAAAACCCAAGTGAAGTTTTTAGTTGTTGATGCTTTAGCCAAAGAAGAGTTTCAAATGGGTGTGTATTTTCCATTTTTTTCATTCATTTATTTTTATCTTCAGTAATTAGTGAATTGAATCTGACTAAAGGTTGAAAATCATGACATATCCATAACTATGGTATAGACACATAATTATGTTCATCACTATAACAAAACAGTGCAAGGGGTTGCTACATTAAAATGTGTGTAATTTAAGCTTTTACACAAAGTAATGTACGCCTCTTCAGACTGGGGCACACTTACAAGAGTGAACTAAAAGCAACAACTAGACTGTACTAATTTTCACCGTTATCTCATTTTTCAACAATCATAAACTGTACCATCCATATTATTATCCCAAAGGTGCTATTTTGTGGCAGATGGACTTGCTAGAAGTTCTTTTTTCACCTCTCGTTCAAAAGACTTCTTCAAAGATGAAGACGTCTCTTCTGATCAACTGACTTGGACTAGCAGGTATATAAACTGGGGTTTGTTATGTTGACAAAATATTATCAAGTTGGTCAGTGAAAATACTGAAAATCATGTATTTGTATCTTTGTTAGATAAATAGGCAAACTGGTTAGTTCCATTTGTTGAAGATGTTTCATTTAATCCTACAATTGTCAACCTTATGGCGGTGCAAGAAAAAAGTAATAGGAATTCATCAGTATAATCAATAAATATTATAAATAGGTCAAAACTGATCTGCTAGAGGAGTTGGAGGTAAATATACCTTCCATGTACCGTATGTAGTGTGAGATTTGTGCCATGGCAATTCATCCAGTTGTCACTGGAACTAAAAACAACAAATGTCAAACCCTTAGGTGGTTTCTGAGGAAAACTCTGGACCACAATGGAGGCATAACAGACTGGCATCCTTACAGTAATGCCACTATGGCTAAAATGTATAGACATAATAGCTTTACTACAGACTAGCTAGTTCAATTGTAAGGAATATCAAATGCCAACATGCTGCACAACTTGCCATCTGAAGCAAAGGTCAAAGCATGTGTTTGGGTATCATCAAGTCCTTTCCATAAGGACAAGTTGAATTATTAAGGAGGCTGCTGCAAGAGGTGACTACTGCTCTTACCTTTTTACCATTGGAAAAGCAAGAGCACAGATGGTCCACCTCATCACTTGAGGCAGCTATAGCTTATATATGTGTATATATGGATGTGTGATAAACTGTGTATATTACAAAGCGATTTACAAACCTATTTATGCACCCTGGTCTTTATAGCAAGAAAAAAATCCTTGTCTAGTGCCCGTCTGCTGCTGTGTTGTCCCACTTACAAATTCCTGCTGGACTCCTGTCAGCAGTCCAACTAAATAATCGGGTATCAGATCTTTGATGGTAAGAACGTACAGTACATCTGTGCTTATGGCGGCACACTGGTGAGAGGAATCTCGTCATCTGTCAAATCACTGTTAGTCATCACTGGATAAAGAGAGTCTTTTCTTTGATTAGGAAAAAAAATCAATGTGTGCACTGCGGGGGCTTTACTCTGTGGGCTCATAGTTTATTGAAAAGAACCATATTTGACGAAGTCTTCTGTAGCAGCAAAATATATCTCAGCCTGGACATCTTTTGTTGCACTCTCATATAACTCAGTCAGAAATAACTGTAAGTAAAAAGATGGGTTCTGGCTTAGCAAATCTCAAGTATAAATGACTTGACTTTTATAAAGTCAAGGGTTTTTAAGTATCTCCAGTTCTTTTTCTGTCTGTCATCAAAACATGACATGTTGGCATTTATGGGGGAAAGTTAAAAAAAACAACAACAGTAAACACACCTCAAGCAAATGCAACTGTCTCAGAAGATGACCAGCCTTGGCACTGAGCTCTGCTGACGTATAGAAGCTGTAAAGGAGACTGGCAGTGAAGCACGGTGAGGTTGCAGCGAAGGAGGAATCTCTGTGTATAAGACATTACATGGAGAAAACATTAACAACAGATGATGCTCAGTGGGGGTAAGATAGAGGGAGGGGATCTGGACATGATATGCTCCTGGGAAATGGGACAGAGATGAGATTGAAGAGTATCCAGAGGTCTTATGACTCATTGGCACTTCTATCAGACTGGACTTTGACAAGCATCTATACACAGGCTGCACACACAGCTGATCGTAACACAGCTTGCATACAAATAACTGCTGTGCAAAAGCATACACACACATGCTCTCACACACACAGTCTGACAAAAAAGTTCACGGTTTTTCATGGCAAGAAGTAAAATAGAGACAGAAAACTGGAAAAGAAAATAAGTGGGAGGGAAAGACAGAATGTAAAGAGAGAAATGAGGTGTTAGAGTGAGTGTGTGTGTGTGTTTGAAAGAGAGAGAGAGAGAGGAAGATGAGGTGAGGAGGCGGAGAGATGAGAGGCGAGGGAGGGAGTAATATAGACGGGGAGGGTGGAGAAGAGAGGGATAAGCCACACTTGATGAAGGATTCCAGTGGAGCGAGGAGGGACTTTCAAGTGTTGGATCAGGAAAAGTAGACTACAGGTCTGAGGCCCTTCATACTGACATTCAGACCGAGCAGGTGAAGGGAACAAATGGACAGATGGAACCAGGAGGAACACCAGGTCGAGTGCTGACACAGACTGATGTGACCTCTCCATGGGGCTTTTTAACCTGAACCTCCAGAACAGAAGCTTTTACAAGACAAAATTTAAAGGTTTGATCGGCTCTGTGGATGACTGATCACCAGGTCTGAAGTCTAGCACAAGGGAGTTCACTTAGAGTTGGATGTTACTGGAGGCACTATGGATATGTACACATGTTTGACCTTACTTTTCATCACTTTTCCTCTACAAGGTAAATAATTCCCTTTCCTGTCAATAACAGTTGCTTCATTCTTTATTTTCTTTGTCAGTATATGGGACAAAGTAGATGTCAGAGAAGGGGGAGGGAGATGTATTTTTAATTTTTGCCTTTTTTGGTAGAGCAGGGCAGGGTATTTAAACTTTTAACATCTCAAATTGTTTTTTTTAATTCATTCTGTGGGGAAAATATGGGCTCATGTCCATAAGTGCTAACAATGTTGATGGATTTACTTGTGTATTTTCATTATCATATTGTGCCATAAAGGTATAATTTCGTTTATTGTTTTTTTTGCTTGAGATGGCATTGCAGTTTTTGAAGACAGAAAGGGAGTGAAGAAAATACTAAACAGGCAGTGGCCTGACTTTGTGGCTTTTTATTGAAATAAAATAGGATTCACCCTCTTTACCACCTCAATTATTTTTGTTCAGTCCCCAATGAAGCTCTAGGGCCATTAGTCATTAGAAAGACAAGAGTTTTTACTGAAGGACTGAAGGCTAAACTGACAAGATGAGTAATACAATCACTGACAAAAACATACAACCTTCAGGACACAAACTTTTGTACTGTTTTTCTGCTGTTTCATTGGATAAGTGCCTCTGCTGTTTAGTGGCCTGATTTGCCCGCCTAGTTGAAGAGCAGCATTCACTTGAGAGAGCATTGATCAAACGAACAGAAATGGGTCCAGTAGCTCTGACACATATAGTTAACTAACATGGATGAAACTTTTTAGCTTATGTATTGTGGAAATATACTCAAATAAGCATAAAAAATATATTTGCCGTATGTTTTATATCAAATTGTTCTTTTCTGTGTGATCTGTATCAGTATATGACTTTGAATTGAGCATACTGGTTAACAAATAATGAAACAGCATTTAGAATAGGATATGAGTATTCTCACAGAAGATCAGGGATGTTGGGAGGGGTGTGTGTAGGAGCTAAAAAGTTTTGATATAAAAAATTATTTTTTTGTTTTGTTTTCGCTATTTTAAATGAGTTGTAACATCACAGTCTTTACCTGTGGAATTCAGCACATACTAAAGCAAACTCATTCAGTAGTTACCTACTTTCCCCTGTACACATTAATGCTCTGAGGCACACATTGTCAGAAACAACCCATCTAAACCTATTAGTTGTAAGGCTGCTCGCTGAGCGGATGTGCTGAAACAAAGGTATCTCTGTCGGTTTTGCTCACCGAAATGTAGAGACATTTCAAGGTTATTGGGTGTCTGAAAATGTCATACAGATACAGGTGGAATGAGAGAGATGAGAGGAGGTGGGGAGGAAAAAGAAACCATGTCCATTTAATAACATATTGATTCTAAGCTTTTAAAAATTGTAGATGCCAGTTTTCAGGCAACTGAAGGACAGCCCATCAACTGTGATTGAGTGGGTAGGAGGAACCGAGAGAAAGGCCAGCAGCATGACAACACCTGTGTCCTAATTTTAAGATTAGAAGTTATACAGTAAGAGCATGCCATCTTTACTCAGGGAAGATACATAGATATTAATAACCCCCTTTGACACAATATACAAAATATGAATTATTTGATTTAACAAAGTGATTTATTAAATGCTAATAACATTAAAACAGCTATGTTTGCCTAATTTTGCAGTCTCAGTCAGACTCAAGTTAAAATGAGGTAATAGAAACACTACCGTTAATAGTTTCAATTATCAATGAGCAATTTAAATATGATTCTCCACATACAAGAAAGTGTGATTGTCAGGCATAATGAAATATCAGTGAGGGTGGTTAAAAAAATCACAGCCTGTAATTATGTGCCAATAAATAACCCACACAGATGCACAATGTCCAGAACAGAAAAAATATTGAATATGAAAAAGGACAGGAACACTAAAGACTTTATACTGTTCAGACCTTGGGACATTCCCAGCACCTTTAATTGTTCCCAGACCTCGTTAGGTCATCCTCAGTGCTATTTGAGCTGTTTTTAAAAGGGGAGAGATTGAGTTGCTCGATCTCTCAGTGAGAGAGTGGTGAGACATCCAGACAATTCGCTCCATCAGCATGTCTGTTCAGAGACACAACGGATGTCCTCAGATTCAGATTCATCCTTCCTCTTTTTGCTTCTCTCATCTCCTGACCACCTCGTCTCTGTTCGTCTAATCTCGCAGATACAGTCTCATGTAACCATACACCACCTGTATAATAGAGGTCACCCTCCTTTTAATATCCACTCTGTATCTACAATGGATTCATTGTGATGGCAAGTCTCATCTGATAAATCCATTATAGCTGAATATATTATAGATGGTCAATATAAATTTAATGCGTTTTGAAGCCATGGTTTGTATTTCATACATAAATATGAAAGAAAAACTGGTCATAGGAACATATAGAAGGTCACTGTGGAGTCTACAAGCCACTGACATGAACACAAAAAATTTCCAATATTTTATGCAAAAGGGTTACTAAAGGTCATGCCTTAGGATAAGTCAGCCTTATATATATGTATATGTGTATATGTCTAATTTCTTATTTATTTTAAAGTTTCTTCCCAAGTTGGACCCCGTGCCCATGCTGAAGAGAGACTGCTTCAGGATTTGTTTGCACATTACAATAAGCTTTCCCGGCCTGTGGAAAACACATCAGACACAGTGCTGGTCCATTTTGGACTGTCTATTGCACAGCTTATTGATGTGGTGAGTAAAACCTCACAGAATTGTTGTGAACTGTGTAAAAGATTATGTTTTATACAGTTTTCTGTATGATACAGTTTACTGTCCATTCATTATGATCATAATAGCGTCCAAATCAAAGCTACACCAGGCAATTGATTGATTTATTTATATAAATCATTTCTCAGCGGAAATGAAACCGCTACAGGATTTGTGGTCGAATTGAATTATTTTCACAAATTAAATTCAGTTATCAAATATTCTAACTCTGGCAGTAAATGGTTAAAGCTCTCCTCAACAGCAGTGCAAAGACAGATGGTCTGAACACAGTGGATTACAGACCCTGAAGAGTTTTATACATGGATTTTACACAAATGATGTTGCAGACTTTGACTCTGTTGACTGAGGTAAAACTAACACCCACTTGGAGCCATGCCTGGTGTGGCTTTAAGTTTTAATATGCACAGCCTGCATTCCTGTAGGTATGATTCTCAAGGTTTTTGACACACAATTAGGTGACAGTGCTTGCTCCACATGCCTGGTAGTGAGAGTCAGCTCTAGGTGAAGTTGTCTTCTTCTACAGTGTTTTCACTGACTGTCTTAGATGTTGGTGGGGAAGAGCTGGAGAAAGCAGAGCAACAGATTCAATACAATGAGGGTGTTTTTTGCATGAAACTCTGCCTAGTATTTTTTCCTCCAGTATTACACAACTAATCTGTCTTTATAAATAGAGGGCTTCCATTTTGATTTGTTCTAAAACTGATTCATATGCACACATGGCAAGTTTGAAAACAATCTGTGACCAGGAAATTTGATGTTCATACAAAGTCTAGCATTCTGATGACACAACACAGTTCATTTGGAAGAAGATGACTGTCACAATAATTTTTCTTTTCTGTTTATATGAAATAAGGATGAGAAGAACCAGATGATGACCACAAATGTTTGGGTCAAGCAAGTATGTAATTATAAGATAGAAACAAATACTAAAAATATACCCAAAAAGATAAGATCCAGTATAAAGCTAAAGTATGTAAATTTGATTCTTTCCTTCAGGAATGGAATGATTACAAACTCCGCTGGAACCCAGAGGAATACGAAAATGTCACATCCATCCGTATTCCCTCAGAGATCATCTGGAGGCCTGACATTGTCCTCTACAACAAGTAGGGATCTGTATAAATAAAGCATGTAGAAATTAATTTTACTTTCACACATGGTTGTTGGTGAGATACTAATGTTGCTCTTTTCAAGGCAAACATCATCATACATCAACTAATGTTCAGATTTGGTTGATTCTAACTCTAACAGATGGTATGACTGGAGGGAAAACATGAAGATTCTGTTAGCCAAACATCCTGTCCTGTGCCAATGTCATAAAGTAATTTAGCTAAAATAAATGTGAACAAGGTCAAACCTAATGGATGTGGTTACAAACAAAGCTGGGTACATTGTATAAAGCAATACATTAGTCTGAATTAGAAGATGAAATGTAATTGGAAGTGTTTCAAAGGTCTTCAGATAAGATTTATCCTCAGGTAGACCCATGCCTTGTGTAGTCCTGTATTTATTTCACCATAAATAAGGGAGATCAGCTAATGAAAAACTGTATCAGAAACAGCATGGCACAGTTTGTTGAATACATATGTCAAACTGTCGACTCCGGGTTTGTAGAAAGTAAGAATGCAAGGTATGGCATAGCAATTTTATTTATCAGTAATAATTCATGCAGAAGGTATTTCAAAAACCTCTACATAAGATATTGAATAAAACAAAACGGCAGGAAGTGAACAACATAAGTAGCAGGTTTTGAAAACAGTCTTTGACAGACTGTAAGCCAGTGTTACTGAGGTGATATGCTCAGAGGATTTACACTTTTTAAAGACCTGAGCAGAAGAGTTGTGAATGATATGAAGTCTGAGAGTATTTTTAAAAGGCTTTGAACAAACCAGATATAACGTATAGGTGAGGTGTGTTGTTTGAGCTTTATTAGGTCAGAATGCAGATGACATTTGTTGATGATAAAGAACTCCAGAGGGCTATGGCAGGCAGGCAGATGTTAATCAGGATAGATAAAGTCAAATGATCTAGCGGTAAGGAGGTACCATGGGGTATCTCTCTGCACTGACAGGTTTCCGTGACAGAGATTAGAGCACTGACTTCCAATATTTCTCCTCAGGCATCCACTCTTTAATTTAACTGGTGATACAGACATTTAAATGTGAGTGTCATCAGCATACATGTGTTGAAATCCATTATAATGCAAACATTAATTAATGACTTTAGAAAAATTGGTAAAAAAATCTTAAAATCAATCTTCACTTACTAGCTTTTTCTGGAGCTTTCAAATGAGTTTGTCTGACTTATCTCCATGACAAGTGAGAACATTTTTTGTTGTGGACAATGATCGTTGGTTGAAAGCCCCAGGAAGAAGCTAGAAGGTGGACATCAATTAAGCTAAATAGTATTGGTTGAAGAAGTTAGCAGACATAAACTCTTAAAATTCGACTTTTGATGAAGGTAACAATGACAATGACAGTACATTTTTCTAAACATGTTTCCACATCTCTCCCCCTTTTGTATCATGTTTTTCATCTGCAAGCGCTGATGGAGACTTTGCAGTAACTCACCTCACAAAGGCACATCTATTCTATGATGGTCGGATAAAGTGGATGCCACCAGCCATTTATAAGTCTTCATGCAGCATAGATGTCACCTTTTTCCCTTTTGACCAGCAAAGCTGCAAGATGAAGTTTGGCTCATGGACCTATGACCGCGCCAAGATTGATCTGATCAGCATGGCGAGTGACGTGGACCAGATGGACTACTGGGAAAGTGGCGAGTGGGTTATTGTCAATGCAGTGGGCAAGTACAATACTAAAAAGTACGAGTGCTGCACAGAGATCTATGCAGACATCACTTACTACTTCATCATCCGGAGACTTCCGTTGTTTTACACTATTAACCTCATCATCCCTTGTCTGCTTATCTCCTGTTTGACTGTGCTAGTGTTTTATTTGCCATCACAGTGTGGAGAGAAGATTACCTTGTGTATCTCAGTTCTGCTGTCTCTAACAGTGTTCCTCCTACTGATTACTGAGATCATACCATCTACATCACTAGTGATTCCACTGATTGGTGAATACCTGCTGTTCACCATGGTCTTTGTCACGCTTTCCATCATAATTACCGTCTTCGTGTTAAATGTACATCACAGATCACCACAAACCCATGGCATGCCCCACTGGGTGCGAAGAGTATTCTTGGACTTGGTACCTCGAGTGCTCTTCATGAAGCGTCCTCCAGGCACAGCAAAGCAGCACTGTAAGAAGCTTATTGAGATGATGCACCGTCCAACTACAATATCTGCAACAGGTAACTCACAGGCCTTTTGGACAGGGTTAGAGACAGGACTGAGACAAATGGGACAGGTAGAGAATATGCTACCAAAGACTCGGTCTGACAGTCCAAGCATCCTTGTCTGCTCACCATCTCCACCTTCTTCTCCTATTGAGGATGGCAAAGAGGGAGATCATCCACTCAAGGCCAACATTTTTTGTCGTTCCACATCTGGTCAGTATTCTGTTCTCTCAGAGAAACAACCGCTACGTAGACAGAACTCAGCTGCCTCATCTACCTCCCAGTTGTCCTTGCCTCCCACTTTGCCACTGGGTCCACTTCGCAGCCTGTCCAAGGAAGAACCTAATACACTGGCCCCAAATGGCCGCTCCCACAGTGTTGAGCAAATGTGTGATCAACAAAAGGAGCTTGCTCAGAAAGCTGGATATCGTTGCCGTTCACACAGCTTCCAGTACTGCTGTCTGCATGATGATGAACTTGGGGTCATTGGGATCGCAGGGCGGGTGAAGAAACAAGCCCCCACTGATCACCTAACAGAAAACCTCAAAGCAGAGTCCACTAAAGATGAAAGCACCCAACACGACATAATGATTCCCACTATTTCGCCAGCTATGCAGCGAGCCATAGAAGGAGTCCAGTACATTGCTGATCATCTCAGGGCAGAAGATGCAGACTTTTCTGTGAGTTGACAAAAATTATCATTATTCAAGCAACTAAGTAAAAATGTTTATGTAGTGGTAATATTTGAAGTATGGATTCAGTACCTCTTGATACAAACATGGTCTCTTCAGAAAATCCACTATGGCTTCACCACTTAAAAATTTCAATCTGAAAAAACATTTTAAAAACCTGTGTATAGGGAAAATGGTCTACAGTATTCCATGTGATTCAGTCCATGTGTGGTTCCTACAGTAAAATACAGTATGCATCTGTTTGCTCACTTTGTAAAACAAAGTGTAACAGTACCTTTGAAATTGCTGTACAGGACCACAAAGCAAGTGGGAAGGACTGCTGCATTAATCATGGGACCTACTGTAGTGTGGATAGTAGGCTAACAATGCCAGCAGCATTCTGCGATGCAAGCAGCATTGTTTTTGGAATGACAGGATGCAGGATAGCCATTATAGGAACATGAATGTATAGATCAGTATCAGGTGGTTACGTAACAAGACAAAAACAAGAAAATAGTGATCTGATATTTATGTAGTGGTGTAGTGAAAATGTATTTTGGTTTTGCTGTTTAAGTAAATATTGTTGAGTGTCCAGTACAAAATAATGCATTTGTGGAATTGGAGAATGGATGTTGACTTCAGCTATTGTTACTATTGATGATACTGTTGAAAAAAGGACCTCAGTAATTTAACACTGAATATTTAATGACAGACAAAGCAAAGATTGACTGACATTTAGGAGGTGTCTTCTTCATAATGAAAAAAATCAGCCATTTGAGTGAAACCAGTCAAGTGTAAAAACTGACAGCTGGTAAAAAAGAGAGGTGGTGTGGTACAAAATGTGAAATGTCTCCTTCTCCTGTTTCTCCTCTCTTCTAGGTGAAAGAAGACTGGAAATATGTGGCCATGGTCATTGACAGAATATTCCTCTGGATGTTTGTACTGGTATGTATACTGGGATCTGTGGGACTTTTTCTTCCTCCTTGGTTGGCTGGAATGATTTAGAAACTCAGCATCAAAAGAGAAATCCAAGAACACTAACATGAACAAATGCTGTCTTATATTATTAAAAAGGTTATTGTTACTCTCAGAGGGTTACACACAGAGAAACAAGATGAAATATCTATCACTGATTCCATTGGGGATATAAATTCTTTATGGGGGCAGAAGGCCAACAGTGAAAACATCCTTCTGCACCACTCCATTTTGACATTGAGCTTTGTCACTTAAGCTGTCACTCTCAAGAAAACAGTGATAAATAGATCTTAACCATTTTACAACTGTGAATAACAAGGAGACAAAGGCATTGTAAGCTATACAGTGTATAAGTTTGGCTTTAATCCTAATTATCATACCTATAAACAGCACAGCAGTAGCTCAGTTGGTAGTGCAGTCTTCTATGAACCCCAGGGTCAGTGGTTCGACTCCTGTTTCCTCCTGGCGACATGTCAAGGCGTCCTTGGACAAGACACTGAATCCCATAGTAGTGGCGTCATCTACAATCTGGCAGCTGTCCAACAACAATTTCACCAAGGGGTCAATAAAGTATATTATTATTATTTTATTTTTTTATAACAATAGCACAGTTGACAGTTGGGGCTCTCAAAAATATCTGTAAAATAATCTTGATTTTGTGCAAAATGATTCATCAGATTTTAGTGCTGGTGTTTCTGGGAAGGATTGTGCGTGCTTGTGATGCAGTGGTCACTGCTTAGTTAAGCACACATACGGTTCTGTGATTTTGCTAATGCATTTCTTTCAGCCATCGTCTTTGTTGCTTCTACAGCAATTTGGTGTTAACAGGGAAAGATTTTAAGTCACTCTCCTGTCCTGCATAGCTGTTCCCCACCAACACCTAGCCACCTAGAAAAGGCAGAGGCACATTTAATTTGATAAATGAGTAGAATGGGAGTAGAATTGATTGATCACCCAGATAAAATTTTTAAAGTCTTATTAAAAAAAATAAAATATAAAATAAAAGTCTTATTTTCCAGGCTATAATATTTCATTTTATGCATTGGTATTTTAAGAAAAAGGTGAAAATCAATAAATAATATATTAGTTTTGGAGACATTAGGATTATTATATTAAATAAATAAAGCCAGCATCAACAAGGCATTTTTACAAATATCAAAAATGTTTCGCATTCCATCCAGAAGGCTTTATAAGTTATGACTCACTGGCCGAAGGTATAAACCTGCTACTCCAGCCAGTCCGTCAGAAATGATGAAACCTTCTGGATGGAAGTGAAACGTTTTCAAGAACTTAAAAACAAGACCAATTGTTTGTGGCATTTCGTCCATTTGATGGATGGACATGAAATTTGGTACAGACATTCATTTTCCCCTCGGGATAAATTGTCATGTTAAATATTCAATTTGTCCAATACGTTATACTTTGGTACTTTCTTATGACTAAACACCTGCAGAGTTGATTCCCATACATACCCACCAACTTCAGCTGTACTTTGGGTTTAGAGCCCACTGGCAGGCATTAACATGACACTTGTTAAACTAAGAACAGCAAAAGGTATAGCTGCTAAACATCAGCATAATAACATTGTCATTTTTATTCCAATGTTAGCATGCTGATCTTAGCATTTAGCACAAAGTAGGCAGCCTCACAGAATCACTAGCATCACTGTAGACTCTTGTGGCATTTCCATCACAAAATCAGGTAACATTAAAATTGTTGGTATTGTAAAATCTTACAAGCGTTTTAAAGATTTTAGATTAATGGTTTGTACTAAAAAGAGAAATATGTCAGAATAGTCATGTTTAGGTAGTTGTTTTAAGGAATTGTTGTTTCAAAAGATAAAACCTGATTGAGACAGTTTTCATAAGAACTGTTGAGTTTCTTTATTGAAAATGTTTATTTTTTGAATTTTTTTTATGCATTATATCATCTTTATGTGCTTAAACAATAGATATAGTAGATACTACAAGCACTTTGACATACATAAATAATGTCATTAAATAACTCTGAGCAGTTGACTGTGGTGTTCATAACAGCATACTAAAACAGTCATCTATTTCCTGTTTACTTTTATTTTAAGTTGTATTGAAATGTGAATCCTGTAAAATTAGTTTTTTTCTTTTGTTTTATGTCTGATATGTACATAATGTATTTACCAATTTTCTTTTTTCAGATGCTTTACCCTAGTATACTAAAGTAGTTTTGTTGTGACTGTTGTTTTTCAGTTTTCATCAATTTTATGCGCATAAAATAAAGCTTTATGGAAAAGGGATTTTGAATGTATGGAATAATTTAATACAATCACTGAATAATTTATATGATACTTTTAAAAAAAGTACATTGACAAATATATTGCTGAATTAATGGAGGATTGAACTACAAGGTATAAATAACTGCTGAAACAATTGTTTTGGGGCAAGCCAGCATCTACAAGGCATTTTACACAATATCATAGAGTATAGTCAAATCTGTAGAAACTTTCTCCACTCCAGTTCCACTAATGACTTCTGGTGGAAAATCACAAGATACAAATTTCCCTAATGTGTATTTTGAAAGTATGTAACTGTATTATAGTCAAAATATGATGTTTTATTTGTCTTGTGTCTTAGCTCAGTGCAATTTATGTCCACATGTTGAAATTGTACTCAGGTTTTCGAAGTCTATTCTCAAGTTTAAAAAAATGTTACTTTCTATAATAAAAAATTAGCGAAAATGAGCACACTAACACAATGTAGTGAAAGTGCTTTCCATCATCTGAAGAACATAGTCACCATCCAATCATTGCGTAGTTTTTCTTTATGTAGTCACCAAAAATAAAAAAAAGTATTAAATAACTATTTGCCAGCATGTGATCCACTCTTTTCCAGATTAAGCCTGCTGCCATATATTTGCATCCTGTTGTCACACCTAATTACAAACTCATTATTAGAAACACAGGTACCACATAGAACATAGATTTAAAAACATGTAATGTTATACTTGAATACCCAAAGTGACGACCTCAGATTTGACCTTGGGCGACAAACTATTTTATTTCCACTGGTTCAGCAGAAGACCAACCATTGATCGCCACGTAAAATCACGTACAGGATAAAAAATGGAAACACAGCACTTTAAACAAGATGAAATACCTGCAGCACTGTGTATTTATTCATTGAATTCAGCATGAAAAAAACTGCTGAAAAAAGATTGAATGATGGTCTGAAATACAAAGCAGCTTTATAGTTCTGTTGCATCTCCAACTGAGTAAAAACAGTTTTAAAAAAACGACAAGCTTAAACTAGCTCTTGTCTACATACACAGATTCATATAAGGATTTTCATTTTCATTTATCCTTCCAGTTTTCTCTAGGAACACAATGCTACAGTACATTGTGAATTGAATACTAGAAGAAAATGAGAAGAGGTATTTATGAAACCATAAACAAATTTCCATTAAATGAAAAGACATGTTTCTCCATAGGGATTTCATATTCATAATTTCAGTATTAAATACTTGCAAAGGCAAATTACAAATGACATCCATAAAGGTCCTCTCTATGGGAAAATGCCATGCCTGTATGGGAAGTTAATTACAAGTAAATGTTAGTCTACCTTGATAAAAAAAAATTGACCTTCAATGCTTATTTCAATTAAATGATTGTCTTTGCATATGACAGGGCTTTGATAATTAAGTTCGATAAGGAGAGGTATTTTAATTTAATCACTTTGACTAATAAATGTATTGATTATGCTTTGCACATAATGAACCTGATGGTAATGCTGCTAGCTACTCTGTACTATATGCACTGTGCAATGTACAGAATGTAAACTATACTGTACATGTACTTTTACTTTCATATACATTTATTTCCAATAGCAGGTATATTAATTTAATATAAATAACACCCTATATTTATGTTTATGAATGACTATGTATGCATGATAAAACAAAATAGCAGAGTGTACTGTATAATTAAGAGAAATTATGTCTTCACTATGTATAGTCAGTGTGTACTGTACATAAGATGGGTTATATGTACTGTATGCAAATGTATGCATGCATTGTTCTGTTGTGTTATCTGCTATAAGAAGCTGAAACAGCCTCTTGTTACTAGCGGAAGCAATTACTGTTTGCTAAGCTCATTGCACTCAATTCAGTCACTGTTGTTATGCCTCTCAAGCATTTCCTTCTCACATGCCACATGTAGTTTTCCACTTCAAACTTCCATTAAATCAGGCAGATGCTGCTCTCTAGAATGGCATGTACATCCAGGATTCAAAGCCAACCGAGCAAAGCGGCAAAATACTTGTGACTGGCAAGATGACTGACTAACTAATGTGTTAATAACCACATTTTCTTTTGAAAAAAAGAAAATACTGTAAATCCTACTGAAAGAGTGAACATTTTAATATCTGAACTAACTTGAACGTGACAGTCTCTAAATTAGTCTTTAGACTATATAGTTATAAACTGAGCTCATAAACACATAAGTGAGGGAGCAGCTGTTTCTTGATTGGACACCCTCAAAATGAAGCGACTTCATTTAGTGCAGGCCCATGAAGTTGGAGATACGACAGGATCTCTGGAGTTTAGATGCTGCTGCTGGCGGTGGTGGAGTCCAGCCAGTGCGTGTCCCCAGACGTCATGATGATTATGGTAGTGATGTGGAGGAGGTGGGTTGCACAATAGTAGATCTGACAGACGTGGGCAGATCATATTGACTAGCTAGAGGGATGCTGGCAAAAAGATCATCAGGATTGTAAATTGTAAGGAGTGTTTGGTGGAAAAAGATCAGAATCAGACTGTTCAGAATTAATTGACCGAGGAACAAGGCCATAGTTTCATTTAGTTGTGTGAATTGTTAACTGCAATACATATTTTATTTCCAGTTTAGACTCAACCCAACCAGTTTTAAAAAAAAACAAAAAAAAAACACATATTGTTAATGTGGAATAGGCAAAAACAGAGTGAGGATTCAGAACTAACACTTCGTGCCTTGGAACTGAAACTCTGGGGAAATAATACTTCAAGCTGGAGGGTCTGCTGAGGTTGAGGCCAGGTGATGAAACTTAGCTCTGGGGCTTTACAGTCAGCCAGGGCAGGTGCCTGTAGCCCCTAGCTGTGCTCTACTACAACTTTTCCAATTTGAGGGGATGAACACTCCAAGCAATTTATGATGACTTGAAAATTCATAAAAGCTTGAGCGACCTCAGCTGTAGTTTGTGTTTTAACGTTAACTATCAAACGTTAGTGTTCTATAGGGCCAATCCAAAACAGTGAAGATGCAGCATCAAACATTACACATGCTAAACAGCAGCATGTTGCCATTGTCACTTTGAATCTAGGCTAATGTTAGTGTTTATTTTAAAGCGCCATGCTCAACTATAGCCTCACAGAGCTATTATTATCGCACACAGACATAATAAATAATTTAATGAGTTCAAGATCATTCTTTATCTTTTACAAAACTATCTTAACTCAAGGTCTACTTACTGCTTACTGTTTTTCCCTTAAGCTTTCCTGGTATCATGGTCTTCATCGGCTGATGGACTTTTCTATTAATATGTGATGCATTCGAAAGCTCGGGAAAGCTAATAAAAGGATCTTGAACAGGGATCAGTCTACTATTTCAAAGATCAAGGTTAATCTTTCATACTGGTGCGTGTGCCAACGTGTCCACAACGAGTCCAGTACAGTAAGTGCCGTGGATGAAATTACAGTAGAAACTGAACTTGCATATCAATAGATCCATCTTCATGAGCACACAACATCCAGACTTCAGCTGCTCGATCTGGTAATACAGATGAATCCCGTGACAAAATTTCAGCACATTCTAGAATTAGGGATTAGGGATTTAAAACTTCCTGGCGCCTCTGTCTATGCCATGAAAAATGACAGTAGAAATCCATTAGTTTTCTTAACATTTTTAAAATGCTATCCGTACATATCAGACTGCAAATTTGTACCAGATGTTACACATTCAGAACCTAACCCCTGTAGCCCAACAGCCCCTAGTTCAACAGCTCAGCATGAATTCCCAAGTAAGACATCTGTCAAGGCGACCTCCCAATCAATTCTCCCATCACACCTTCTTAATCACATAATCCAGGTTCTGATAAGTGCTGATTAGCGGTGAAAACTCCCCTAATAGGCCTGTCTGAATCCATACATGACACAGATGTCTGCAGGAGTGTGCCGTGCATACAGACATTGTGTAGACAACACACCTACACCTGAACACATACACACAATAAATCTGCTGCTGGCCCTCGGAAACTGGAGGCTCATAAATGGATTGAAGAGTGAAGCACAGACCCCAGAGGGATCCCAAATGAACACACACACACAGACATATGCACACACCGCATTTTGCTATTTTCTGTGACAATCAGCAAATTTAGTGTGATCCCTCCAGTCACCAGCAATCTGAAAGTGCTGCCACTCAACAGATCAGAGCATGAACTTACCTCAGGGCACTGAGTGGAGGGTTCATGATTTCAGCATGTGCGGCTGCCCTCTGCTCCTCCACAGTCCATCCAGAGACTTGACGGATGGCTTACAAAGTCTTTCTCCCAGCTGCTCTTATTGCTTTAACATGACATATTACAATATCTTTCCCCTTAAGGACAACACAATAACTATGACATGCTGACGGTCACCAGTTTTCTAGCTGTCTTTTATGCACTCACTCTAAACTTCAGCATATTTTGGCAGGCCTGATTCTTTTGAAAAGCAGTCATTAAAAATTTATGCACCTAGCTAATACTAAAGTTCTGTTTTCTTTTTCTCATGCCAGGTTATATTCAGATTTGAAACTGCTCATTAAAAAAAGGCATAAAAAGATGATGTCCTCAGCCACAGCTACCTAACATCACGACTTCAATCTTTACATGAGGGTCTGAAAGGCAGCACAGTGGATGCAGTCAATGCTTGAACCGCCCACCATCTACAGACAATGTGGGACAGGTCTATGAGCAGACAAGCTGCTCTCCAAATTCATTATTTAATAGAGAGGTTATGGTCATAGCTTCAAAGATGCTGTGTGAAGTAAGAGGTGTGGGTGAATGAATTGACTTCACTTCAAAACTCTGTAAAGGTCTCCTAACTCTATAAGAATCAGTCACAAATCCAAGTCAACTTGTACAGCACTAAACATCGGAGCAGCTTCTGGCGAGAATGACAAACCTCTTTCAGAACAGTGCAACAAGGAACACGTTAAACATTCTGTGATTGAGAATAGTTTACACTGCAGTATAGTTGTGTAAAGGTGTATGGTTAAAGAATACTGTAAGGAACACTAGCATCTCCAAACATAGGATGTTTAGTACATATGAGGAAAATGTTACAGTACAAATTACATTTTTACATTTTCAACTGTACAATTTAAATCCAAACAACAATACACAAAAAAACTGCCTAGTTCTTGAAACATATATGAGAAACAGAAATGATATTCAGCATATGTTCCATTCTAAATGAAATAAGCTCTACTGCCAGCTTGAATCCATAATGTGGTGAGAAATAACGCTAAAAAATGTCTTAAAAATTCAGTGTAGCAAGTAACTGACAACAGGCAAAGGACAAAAGTTCATTTCAGGCAAGCAGTGCTTCACTTTATCCTCCAAGTCTTTGAGAGAAGTGGGCTTAGAACTCAGTCATCTTCTTGTGTGTGTCAGCCTTCTTGTGCTCTTTCTGGATGGACAGCTCCTGGGCTTTCTGCTGGGCCAGCAACCGGCGGGCTGCTGACAGCTTCTCTTCCAGATGCTTCACTATGGATGCATCCCTTTGCACAGACAAACAACAAATAGATTACGAAGTGAGGAGAGACGAGGAAACAAGTTGGTTTCACCTGTACTTTCGAAAATAAGTTGGCCATGGAAGCAAGTATCTAGCCTCAAATCTTCACACCCCATTTAGTTTCTCACAACTCCCACGGTCTTCCTTATATATTTCAAATTAACTATTTTACTAACTAGTGCTCATACTTTATAAGAAATTATAGTTGTGTAAACCAGTCTTTTATGTACATATGTGATTTTGAATGTGTCGCAGAACTTAGCTTTCATTAACAAACATCTTGGTTTATTTAAGGGCAGTTCACAGCCTTG
Source organism: Ctenopoma kingsleyae (assembly GCA_032353495.1). Taxonomy (NCBI): domain Eukaryota; kingdom Metazoa; phylum Chordata; class Actinopteri; order Anabantiformes; family Anabantidae; genus Ctenopoma; species Ctenopoma kingsleyae. The sequence goes on along the minus strand of JAUBNQ010000026.1, from coordinate 5,327,604 downwards.
CCAGAAGTCAGATTAGACACGTAAATGTTGAACTCAGTACTGACCTGCTTGTTTGTCTGCTGAGTGACTCAGTCAGTTTCTGAATCTCCCTCTCTGTCTGTGACACCCTCTCAGCAGCTTGAAACAGCTTCACGTTCAGATTCCTCTTTGTGCTTTTTCCTCCCCTGTAAGCCTCCACTCCAGTTGCTGTTGATAGTGCAGCAGCACCCCCCTCAGCGTGATCAGTGCTCTTGCCTGCAAGCTTTTGGTTGAGAAAATCAAAGACAGTTTGGCGCCCTCCAGTGGTGACCCGAGGCTTCCTGCATTTCTTTGGGCGTCCCGTTAGTGTACCATCTTTTGCTGCCTTGCTCTTTGTGCGTCTTTGGGTGAACTCGGCACACTGGTCCAAAGAATTACCTTTGGGTAAGACCACTGCCATGACTGGCTCTACTCGTCCCTCCTGCAGCTTTCCTAAGCCTGAAAAAACAAAGAATACTAAGTGAGGAAGACAAACACGTGTCTCTATATCATCATTAATATCAAACCACTCCTAAGCAATCCTGATCCTATCCTGTTATGTTAACCACAACCTTACATAAACGCCTTTAGCTGAATTCACCATCCCTAATACACTAGTAGCATGCTCCCTGGACTTGTGTGAATGACCTACTAAACAGCAAATATTATGACTTAATTAATGTAAATAAGATTACATACTGTATGTTTAGACATAACATGTGCAAGGCAAGGTTATGTGCTTGTAGAAACTAGAGCTTTGATCAAGGGCAAAGGCAGAGGGGTTTTGGAAAACTAGCATGGTGTGTAGACTGGAAAAAACCTTGGATTGATCCATGAAACCATCACACATCATGGCCACAGTTGGCCCTACTATGATAATATTGATAATGTCAACAACAGCCTGTTGCCTTTACAGCAAACTGGAGTGAAAAAATGTAAACTGAGATTTTGACTAAAGCAGTATGACAGTAACTTTTTATGTGAAAACAAAATACTGCAAACTACATATTACTATACAACAAGGTATCTTCAGAAAATGAAAAGTAGTTAATATTGTACACTTGCACTTACCTTTGCCATATTCATAGCCCATTTTGAGCATAAGTTTGGAGCCGATGCCTCTGGTATGTGCCTCCCAACCACCAAAATCTGCAGTATTTATCATAACTGTCGATTCTATGTCAGAATCCATAACTGTAAAGAAAATAAAAGTATTTTTGTAAGGGAGGAAATACATAAAAAATGCATGTAAATATTTGACTTCACCTAAGAGTAATTACAAGTCCATTAACTTAAGGAAGCTTACAATTTACCAAGGACAGATTTTTTTATATATAGGTCAAAATAGATCAGGTCATAATATTGACCTGGGAACGACAAAAAATATTTAAACGCACCTTTTGCATATGCCAAGTCATCTGTGTCCGAGTCAGAAGAGAGTGTGTCATCTTCTCTCAAAGGCGGAATGATGCAGTCGGCCTCAACCACAGCATCTTTGAGCAGCAGTGAGTCAAACTTCACAGTGTAGAAGCCACTATCTATTTCTGTATTGAGAGAAAGCATTAGAATAAGCAAAACCTGCAAATTTCAGGTTTATTTTATTTATCACTGTATCTTATTTTTGTCACGCTGTGTGAAATATTCAGTATATGTAAGTTCAGTTTACTGCAAAACATATCAGAGGTTACTATAAAATACACCACATGAGACCTTTGATTTTGGCGGGGTACCAGATGCCATCCTCATGCCGAACCAAGCAGGATGAGCCTTCTTCAAGATTACTGAGATCACACTCCATAAACTCTCTGAGCTCAGACACATACACGACTTCACCATGAGAAAACCTTCATAAATAAGAAGAAAATTGCCATATGAAGTACGAATTAAATAAATAAGGACAAGAACAATAAAAGGACACATAGAAAATAAAAATGTATCTTGTATTTTAGACTGTGGCTCTGTAACCCTGATCAGGAAAAGTGTGTGTAATGTGGACAACTGGTGACGCTTGCTGGGTGATAACTGCTATTACAAAGAAGGCAGATAGACAGTGGGCAAGATCACTTAATGCAACAACCTTTAAAAGATTTAAAAACAGTGGTACTTTACCTGCAATTTTCCTGGAAGCGACATTTGTCCTCTAGGTAGAATGGGCAGGGTTTCATAGACTTCTGCGTGGGGTACACATATAGCACTCTTACTTGTGCCTCTTCTCCATCTGGTGTTTCTGACCCTACAACCATAGCATTGTGATACTCCAGTGTTCCCCATGTTGTGCGGTAGGGTGCTCTTACTTTACTACCACTAAGTGCATCGTCTTCTTCTTCTTCATCCTCCTCCTCCTCTTCTTCGTCTTCTAGCACACTTTTCCCCTCCTTGTCCCTTTCTTTAGTATCAGAGCTATTACTTGACGACTCCCCCAGTTCAGGGTAAAAAGCAGAAAACTCTGCATTCAAACTACCATTTGCAGTGTTTGGGTCAGTTGATTCCTCTGAAGTGTTTGTCCGCAGGTCACTGCTGTCTTCGAGACTGGCCAGAAGCCTGCTCTTTTTGACAGACACCAGACTGGCCTCAGTGAGCTCTATCAGCTGACAAAGGTCCTCTTTTAGTTTGACAAGGTCTGACTGCTGGGAGGGGTCCAGGCCAGCCGACAGGGCCAACTCCACCTGCTGCAGCTGGGCTCCATAGGTAGCGATGGCTGCCTCAAGGGTTTCTTCATCCATATTAACACCTAGGACCAGATCGTGCAGGAACAGAGAGCATCAAGGCCCCAAGACACCTGAGTAAAAGATTTAGTGGGGTCAAGTGAGCTTAACTCAGCAAAAGAGGGACATGAACTGATAGGGCTGTAAGTAATTTCTTCTTTTACATCACATAATGACACAGATTGTACTTCCATGAATTATTCTTGGTGTGATATTTTGATGACCATTTATTTACAGCAGACTATTAATGCATTATTTGGTTGATTTTGAGAAGGTGTGAATGGTGGTAAGTGACTGTGGGTAAGAACCAGCACTAAACTTTTTACATTTTACTGTAAAAGGGTCTGCTTCATGCACTGACTGTATGACATTGGGAGGAAAAAAACTCGTATACATCAGCTTTGCCCAAAGATTTAGCTAACCTAGCTACAAATCGCTAAACTAACTTAGCTAAGAAACAGAGCAAATATTTGCTAAATGGTAGCCGTCTTTAAGCTAACTTTAACAACAACAGTTATATTGGTATTACCTTTGTATTTAGGCTTGTTATCTGATATCCACTGCACCAACACAAAAAGTTACAGCCATGAAAAGATACGGTTAGTTCAGGAATTAAGTGATTCAATTTAAAACGGACACTACCACAATCAAAACATGAACCGGTTCACCATCAGCGCAGCGAAGCACATGTGGACTTCCGGTGTGAAATGATTTCTTTATTTCAAAATAAAACGAATATTTGTAGACTGGTTTTGAAACGATGATGTAAGGATAATTTAAATGAAAGCTTTGCAGCGCAATGTCATCAAAGTTTTGTCAACCTGAAACTTGGCCAGCCTTCGTAGACTAAACAGTCACTGTTGTCAATTATAGATCCCAAGTATTTAAAGGACTCGATTATTTTTACAGTCTGGCCATGTATTACAGTGCTGACAGAGCTGGTACATTAAGGCTACATTTGCAGATGTAGATTTCAATTACAAAATGCTCTATAACATAATAACACAGTTTTGTCTCTATTATAAAAGAGTTTGCTGACCCTTTATTTTTTATTAATAACTAAACATTTTTTCTGTCGTGGTTTTCACCTTTGTAAGTTTGTTAATAAAATCTGAATTAGATTTGCACAATTATGCTATAAACGCCATCAAATTCAATACTGTTTAAAATAAATTAGTATTGAAATATGTTTTTTAGTGGAGTTTGTACTTTTGTACTTCAGTAAGTATGTACTTGGTACTGAGTAAACTGGTTCTCTAGTACTGTAGTTTTATACTGAAGTCCTTCTAGAGTATTGAAATCACTATTTTATATGGTAAAGCAATTGAATCAACTGACTGTTAAATGAATTATTAGCAAAACACTAAATTATCTCTTAATTTCGGCAATTCATTAATTTCTTTCTTTTCAAACTAGTTATTTTATTTTGAAGACAAACATCTAAAACAGGAAGTCTCTTTTAGTTTACGTCAAATAAATGCGTCGTCGGTGCATCATTATGACGTTACTTTTAACTACAGTTTAGTAACTCCATGCCATGGTTGCTTGTATTCTTGTGTGATTTTTTTTTTATTTTTCTGTTTAAAATTATAACTTCTCTATGGGCTTATTGTCCGACGCAGTTCATGCCACTGTTATGAAGGTAGGCTGTTTATTAACTGACACCTGAATCGCAGCATGTTTTTGGATGCTGTCAGCTAATATCAGTGCTGTTGATGCACTACTGTTATGGTATAGAAATGGAGTTGTACCCGCTTCTTCCTCTTTGTTGCAGTAGGCAATTGAATAATAGTAATAAGACTTCAAAACAGCATTACGCATATACCGTAACCAGCTTAATATTAAGGGCAACACACCTAAATCCAGATATCAGTGCAGAGTATACTATGCCAAAATAATATTACTACCACAACTATCAACTACTGTACAGTTTAGTATCTTATGCTTAAATCAGCATTGAGGAGGGGAGTGGCAACATATAGAGATGATGCTTGTTTTAACTACCAACCTGTATCCAGAGGTTTGTTATCTAAATAAGCGTACAGTATGTGTTGGTTACCAGTCAAGTATATTTTAGTCAAAAAATTGTAATACAAAATAAAGCTATCAAGTAATATCTTAAAGCCTTTCTATTCAGCGTGGTATGTGACCAGTGATAAAATGTAAATTATTTAAAATCTAAAAACACATTAATTGTGTGTTATGCATGCAGAACTTGAAAAGTTATCTAGTTATTGTGTGTTATCCTCACTACAGTGATTTCTGCTGTGATGCCTCCAGTCATGGCTCAGATCAGTGATCCAAAGATTGCTTTTGCCTACCTACGTCCAACCTGTGTCCGGCTCACTCAAGAGCCTACTCTGACCAATGTAGAGACATTAAGTGCCCAGCTGAAGGAGGTCAATGATGCAGCGTTGCAGCAGCTCCAGGAGTACATCCTCTTTCCTCTACGCTTTGTCCTTAAAGTCCCCGGGCCCAAGAAGGAAAAAATGGTGCAGGCTGTGGCAGAGGCCTTGAGTTACATCCTGGAGAACACTTGTGTGCGGACCTGGGAGACACTCCGTGACCTCCTCTCTGAGCTCTGCCTCTGCCTCTGCTCTCCAGCTGATCCTGGGAAACCTGCAGAAATGTCAGAAGAGCTGAAATTGGCTCTGCTGAGGTGTCTGGATGCCCTGTTACATGCTCCTTATGGTGATATCGTCTTTAAGTTCTTTGAACCAATCATGCTGCCTGGACTGGGAGCTGCCATATCACTGCTGCTAGCTTTAGCAGAGAAGGATAAATCTCGGGAAATACAGGCAACAGCATTGAAGAGCCTCCAGGCATTGACTTTGCAGTGTGACTGCGCTCAGGAGCATATAGTCCCATCCACAGAAGAGCGTCGTGCTGTAGGCACCACTATGGCTTCGTTCTTGCCTGGAATCACTATGGCTGTAGCCAGAATCATTACAGGAGACCTGAGACAAGGCCATGCAGTCACAGTCAGAGCCATCAAGGTATGGTATTGAAGATCTCCCTCCCTAATTATGCAGTCTTGCTTTAAACTGTGTGTATTTTCACTAGATTCCACACAAGTATATATGGATATTTTATTGTTTCAATTATCACTGTGTATCATTAAAGCTGCAACTCAGTATTATTTTAGAAAGAAGTTTTTTTTGTAATTTAGGATCTAAAATTTAGAAACTAATAACAAAATGACTGTTAAAAGTTGCTAGGTTGTGATTTTTACAAGCAGCGACATAACTTTGCTTCATAAATTAATTAATAGTTAATCAGTTATCGTTATTTTAATAATTAATATTTACATGATTTGAGTTATGGCCCTTGATAGTGCATATACAGCTTTAGAGACTCTTCCATGCTGCATATAACATTTAGGGCAAAATGCAGTGTCCATGTTACTGTTCTTGGCATTGCGTTCCCATCAAAACATTTTTGCCTGCTTACGCTTGTGTGTGTTTTCCCAATTAAGTTGTTTGATCAAATGAGATCAATTCATTGTCTTTCAGATTTGGTCCAGGACTGTGGGACTTGTCATGGAAGACTCCCAGCTTCAGGCCAGTGAGCCCTGGATTAACCCCTCACCAGACCTGGGAAGGATTGCGCAGCTGGTCGTCCATCGAACAAAAGAATGGGTGAAGAGCACAGCAGGGAAACTGGCTGTGCTGCTGAACAAGATAATCTCCTGCACATCAGCCCATCAGCACTGGAAGGTTCGACTGGAGATGGTGGAGCTGGCTGACCACCTGCTGGCCAGGTGTAGCCAGTCACTGGGAGAGTGTGTGGGGCCACTGCTAGAATCACTGATGGGATCAGTAAATGACGAGGAACCCAGAGTCAGAGAGAGGTTTGATTTATTGACAGTTTTGTTAGAAAGAGCACAGTTAGCCAAAGCAATATTAATAAGATGTTTATTTAAACTCCTTCTTTCTCCACTTTTTTAGGTGTGAGGTTGCTCTCAGAGAGATATCACAAAGGAATCAGAGCTGTAGCAGCAGCAACAGCAGCAGTAATGACACTACTGAAAGTAGCAGTACTCAGACCTTCACTGACGTGCTTTCAGAGAATCTCCACTCTTTGGCCACGTCCCTGCCTAGACTGATGAGGACATCTGATGACCAGAAGAAGCTGTTTGTCCTCAATGTGCTTCTGGGTTACTTAAAAGTCCTGGGACCATTTGTCTCTGTGGTTCTGAACTCAGCTGCACATCTGGAGAGAATTTCCAAAGCCCTGATGCAGGTAATCTTCACAGAATGTGCTAGATAGTCTTTGTGAATGTGAATTGGGATGTGGCTTATGGCGGCAGTTGGGTTTTTATTGTATACAGTGATCATTAATGTGTTTCTGTCACTCTTGTCATATAAAAGAAAAATCTGTTCAGAATCATACCTGTTGGAAAATGTACATTCTTGAGTTACAGGGTTTTGCCTACTATCATTCAATCATTAAACATAAACTGGGTTCTAGTTTTTCAGTGGTGTTGAGTAAAAGTTCTATGCTACTTTTCTTTAAGGTAATATAAGGCCAACAATATAAAGCAGGTGGGTCATGGTTGGTGTGACAGTAGAATCACATACAGTACACAACACGTGCGCTGAGAAGAAACCGTATTGAATTTTTATTAAAGTTGATCACATCGTGGACAATACTTGATCTGTTTAATATAGTCACTATCGGAGCATCAGAATGATTCATCCCTAATCTTAACATACAGAGTTTTTTACTTTACTTTACTGTTACATATTTCTTGTATTTCTCCCTCACTACGATAGCATTTATACCTTTTTTTTACTTTAGCCGCATTACAGTTTGAAATGTTGCAGTGTGTAAAAAGAGCAACAGGAGAACACACACTGCTGTCCCTTTAACTGTCCATATATCACTGTACAACTAGTGTGGACATATAAGGCAAAATGACACAAACATAGCTTATCATAGCATTATTAGAAAAAATCTGTTTGCTTTTGCAGGTGCTGGAGCTGGATGTGATGGACGTTCGCATTGTAGAAGAAAGAAGTTACAGTTCAACCATAGAAACAACCTCTCATGATTCCTTCACTGCTCACATACAGAGGAAGCATTTTCTCTACTTCACTGATGAGAAGATCTTCTCTGTGCTGATGGAGATTTGTCAGACATTAGGTATGAGTAGTGTTTGATATGAACATACGGGATAAGCTGTAACAAAATGATCTTTTCTCATCAATATGCATCTACTTTATAATAGTGCATTGTCCCAGTTAAATAAAAAACAATTTATAAACAGTGTAGTTAGCTAGATTTTAAAGAGTGATATGAATACCTAAGAATTAAAACTGGCTACATTTGTGTGTATTTTAGTGCCCTTTTTGTGTTTGACATTAATTGAAAGTTTACTTCTCAGTAAAACAACAGATAACCTTCCCATTTTCTGTCTTTAGGTTACTATGGCAATATTTACTTGCTGACTGATCACTTTCTGGATCTCTACCGCCAGTCTTCAGCCTACAGAAAGCAGTCTGCCATGGTGCTAAATGAGATAGTCAGGGGTGCTGCAGGCATCAACGTGGCAACAGAGGGTCAAGGTTTGGAGGGTGAAGTTTGGCGATGCTCTGCCACACAGGAAGACCTTAAAGCAGCAGTAGTGTCTGTCATGGAAGAATACACCAGTCTAAACAACTGGCATTTAATCACTGTCAGTGAGGAGATGGATAGAGACCGACAGGACCAGCAGGTGAGGACAGTTTCAAGCCTGCAGTTTTAATAGTTTTGATGATTTTGCTGAATAATTTATTGAATTTCTTACTGAGAATTAAATTACAAGTTTGATACTACTCTCACATCTGTATGCTACATATGAAGCATATTGAAAAATGAGTGGCATTGACGTTTTCATTGAACTCTTGTTAACACAAGAGTAATACTGTTATCACATGTTATACTGTAGATGTTCTGAGTGTTGTTTTGCCATTTATTTACATTTTGTACATCTGTGTAAATCTGCAGTCTACAATTGTGACATTAGATTATTCTTCTCATTCCATTTTGCAAATGTTTTTGTCACAAAAGTCAGACTACTGCACCCAGACTACACCCTCCAGGCTTTATTGAGAAACATAACCATATGAGCCCATAACTACAGTATGGTCTTGAAGTGAGCACTGTGTGAGGGGAGAGTTGCCCGGGTTTATGGCTGAATTATTGAGCTGACAGACCGAGAATATATCTCAGAGGCCCCAAAAACACTGGCAGCCTCCGCTAGTGCATAGATAATATATGCAGCTCTGGAAAAAATAAAGAGACCATGATTTTGCTATTTAAAAGTATATGTTTGAGTAAAATTAACATTTTAGTTTTATTCTATAAACTACTGACAACATAACTCCCAATACAAATATTGTCATTTAGAGCATTTATTTGCAGAAAATGAAAAATGGTCAAAATACCAGAAAAGGTCCAGTTTTTTCAGACATCAAATAATGCAAATTAACCAAAACAAAACAAGTTCATATTCATTTTTACACAACACGTTACTAATGTTGTAACTTAGGAAGTGTTCAGAAATTGATATTTGATGGAATAACCCTGATTTACAATCACAGCTTTCATACAGTGGTCTCTTAATTTTTTCCAGAGCTGTATTTATAGTGTATTGATTTGGATGTTGGATTTTTGTGATGTTGCTTTAAATCTGCCAGTTGGTGTCTTTTTCATTTCTGTCTCTTTTTTCTGTCATAATTAAATACATTTACAGGTACATGATGATGTGGAATATGGTGCCTTGGTATACTTTTAGCTACCCAACAGTTTGGCATACAGTGTACAGTATTTATGACTCCTCATCTTCTGTTCAACTTTATGTTTCTGTTCATTCAAAAAACATTATCTTATTTTTTCATCTTAATATTGACCTATTCTATCTATAAAACTACACCACAGTGTAGAGGAAAAGCTCTATGCTGCATGACATTGACATTTGTCGTCTCTCTTTCTGTAGCTGCTCAGCCCACCCAGACTCTCCTCCATAACCAACAGTGACATCAGCAACACTCATGCAAACACCCTCCAAGTGATTCCTTCTTCATTTGACTCCCTGTCTACTACATCAACCACATCCACAATCCACCAGCTCAACAGCAACATTTGGCAGCTGTGTATCCAACTTGAGGGCATGGCCTGCTTTGCTCAGGCACTGGGACGTGGCTTTCGTCCCCTGTTGATGACATCACTGTACCCTGTGATGGAGAAAGCCGGGGAGGAGACACTACTGGTCAGCCAGGCAGCACTGGGCTGTATGTGGGACATCAGTAAAGCTTGTGACTACCTCTCCCTGAAGGAGCTGATTAATGAGAACTCAGACTACCTGCTCAATGACATCTCCCTCAACCTGCAGAGGCTCAGCCAACATCCACAGGTACATTTGACATGGTTTGGTGTTGGAATGTACAGTCATAGACTATAACGTTAGAAAGTGTGTTAAAATATGTAATTATTATGACATTACAGTAAGATTTTAAGTGTTTTTCTGTGTGCCGATTTTTCCCACTTTTTAGGACAACATGATTCACTATTGTTGGATTCATTCAAATTATTGTCAGGAAAACTAAGATTTCATTAACTATACCCTTTTTTATCTTTGGGTTTGGTGACAATGCCAAGTTAATCAAAGGTTAAAGTAATCGGATTCACTCTAGTCCAAATCATGTGCCTCCAGTTCACACCTCTGGAGTTTATCTTCCAGGTGAAGAGTGTAAGGGTTTGCATAAGGTGGCTGAACATGCATTTCATCATATTCCTGTCTTGTTTGCCAGGCTCCACGGGTGTTGACAGTGATGTTGACTCACTCTGACTGTAGCCTACTGCCTCTGGTCAGGGACATTGTTCAGGATATACTGATGGCTCTGGACCTCAGCTACGACCACACTGCTGCTCTTTTCTGCTCTGTGCTCCATGCGCTCATGAAGGCACTGGGTGAGATTTCAAAAGTCATGTCAACTCCTTTATCATTTATTTGGCAGGGAATCAAAATGACACTTTAAATCGGTTAAATTATGAGTTTACTTTTCCATAATTGTTCATATGTTATTTCTGAGGGTTTTCTTCACAGAAATGTAAATGTTTTCTAAGTGTTGTGAATATTTTTGTATGATCAGATTAGAGGTCATGTCAGAATGCCAGCTATCAACACTAAACCATTTATTCTCATAGTCCCTAAAATGTCAAAATCTTATTGCAATAGTTGCAGAATCGAGGTAGGAAAAATTGAAAGTTATGAAATATATGATGTGGATGTGTATGGCTGGAAAATCCAAGAAAAGTTCTCATTGTTTTTTTTTTCTGTAGCAAGGTGGTTTCCCTCCACCTGTAATAGGTCTAGTGAGACCACCGGATCCAAGCAGACCTCAAATGACCAGGAAGTGCTCAACATCCGCCAATTCCTGCAGGATTACCAAAAACAGAAAGAGCTGGCAGAGGGTATTGGAGTAGAGGAGGATGGCACTGAGGACCTTGGTAATATAGAGTCTGTTTTTTATAGTGCTACAAATCATATTGATGTGCAGGTTGTAGTAATTCACCTTATCAGTAGGGAAACAGAAAAACAGGTTATAAATAACAATAAAGCATTAGATATAATATGCTGTAAACAGCTGTAACATAAAATTGTAGATGGGATGATCCATCACCAACCCATCCATCTGACTACATCCTCTGTCTTTTCAGAGGTCCCTTCTCCCACAGAGTCTGAGGATGTTGAAGATATTGATGGTCCTGATGTGAAAGCAGAACTTCCCTCCCACCTCAGCATCACTAAAGATGTTATGGAGCGTTGCATTCATCTGCTGTCCAACCCCAACCTCAGGGTCCGACTCAAGGTATGCTGTCTGCAGTGTGTGTGAGGAACCTTTGGTTTTAATGATAATCATTGTAGTAAGGATTGTTTATTTATTATTACATATGGATTTTTTTTAAGTCCTTAGAAAAATTAGTTTGAAAAGACTTTCTTTAGACATCCAGTTCCAGATTCAGATTGGTTCACAGGTCAGCAGTGATTTTACTGAAGGTAGCTCACAAGTTGGCAGTAAAGAGTCTGTCTAAAGAGTAAACTGTACTTACACATACTACATTACAGTATATTCAAGCATGCTCATAGTGAAAATGTTAACGGACATATGTATACATATAATTTACTATATTCACCATCTAAATTTAGTGTGATGCAATGCTAATAATTAGTGGAGAACACAAAGTACAGTTAGAAAGTTTGGCCATCAACAGAAGTGCTTGACCGATGAAAAGTTTGACAGGTTCACGTTGATTATTCCAGTTCATCCTCTGAGCAGCATGAATGTCTTTATTAAACTTCATCATATTATTCGCTGTTAACCAAAAGACAAAACTGCATCTAAAAGATACCTGCACACATGTGTCGCTGTTACATTCTCCACAATACAGTGTGTGTTTTTGTCCTAAGGTATTGGATGTGCTCGAGCTATGTGTGTGTGTTCTGAGTGAGAGGGAAAATGAACTGCTGCCTATGGTCCATCGCTGCTGGCCTGCTCTGCTACAAAGACTCACAGCTGATGACCCTTTAGCTGTCCTCAGAGCCTTCAGCGTACGTACAACAAGTATCTCATTTCTTAAAAGAGGTAGAACTGCTTTCCCTTTGAAGAGAAAATTGTTAATTTAATGTCTTGCTGGATTATTTAACCACATCTGCATCTTGATATTGTGTAAAAGTACACAAAAAGATTATTAAATAACTTTTTAATATGGTGTTGCATCAAGCCCAATTCTTTATGTGCAGCAAAGGAACAGATCTAACTACATTTTTATGAATTTAATGTAACATTTCATCCTGACTGTTTGTATATCTTTTCTTTGTTACATTTCCCGATAAACTGATAAAATTAGACGTTATAAGACACTGTAACCAACTTGCAAACATTACATGCTGGGTCTCTCTGTCAGGTGCTGTGCACACTAGGTGAAAAATGTGGTGACTTCCTGAGGAGGAGGGTTTCTAAAGAGGTTCTTCCCAAACTGAGCTCTTCTCTGGCACGGCAGGCTCCAGTCAGTGCTAAGGCTGGACCTGTTTACTCACACACCCTGGCCTTCAAACTGCAGCTGGCTGTACTACAGGGTCTGGGTTCACTCTGCCAGAGGCTGGACCTGGGTAAGAAAATACAAACACACAAACAGATAAAGTAAAAAGTAAGTGAACATTTTGGAATAGCCTTAAAGATGCACAGATGTTCGTGTAAGTTATAATTATGAACAAACAAAATCTATTTAAACAAATAACGCACAACTCATTGTATAAAAGTTTGAGTTTGCTGTTCACAAGATGGATCTGCTGAATGAAACCATGCCTTACGGAAGACTTGCAATCAAGAATTGTTGCTTACACTAGGGATACAATAAGCTCAAAGAGTTTTTTAACCTAAGTGTGTTATATTACTTTGTATTATTAATTTTAAATGCAGAGCTGTAGTCATAGCTTTTTGACTTTATATTAAAAGAGACTGAGTCTAACTGCAGGGCTCATACATTCAGACATCTCTCGGACTTCTATCCACCAGATGGCAGTCTTGTATAACAGTAAAAACTGTGCTGGGGGCGCCTGAGTATGAATTGATGTGTCTCATTTCTTCTGCTCTATTTTGTGCACGATCCAGTGTTGCATCTTTATATTTTGATTATGGAAACAAAATATTCAGTGCATCTATTTATGGATACTATTACAAAAAGTTTCTTTTTGGTGTGTGGCAATCTCTTGTATTTAGAATGGTGCAGCATTTTCCAACAGTCAGCTCTGTCATTTTGTGCTACTGAATTGGTAGTAGTTGCACACACCATAACTGCTGCACACAGCTGTTCTCCTTCAAGCCCCATTTTAGCACAATTAAGCAAGACATGCTGTTAAATATGCTCATCAATCAGCAAGTCAATATGCCACAGGAAACAAGGACATTTAATTGATTAACATGGAAATGTAATGTTTTTTAGAGTTGTCTTTTTTGTACTTGCACCTTTGGCACAGGGAGTCAGTGCCAGTGTCTTACCAGTGATGTATTTATGAGCCGTTAGTCTATGTTTTCATCAGCCATTGTCTTCATTAAGCATTGATGTCCCTTTCTCAGTAATACTCTGTTGAGATCACTGCAATTTGTCCAACGCTGCTACACACTCAAGGGGAAACACAGTGTACTAGAACTAAAAGTAAAAAAAAAACCATCATCGCGTAGTGTTTTCCCCCTCTATGTTTTGGGTTTTTTTCTTCACTGGCCACTTTATTAGGCACAGTCATGTACAATTTAATTTACGGTTACAGTTTCTGAGCTTTTGATGAAACTGACATAAAGGTGATAAGTCTGCTATATGTTTATTATTGAGGTCATAGTCAAGAAGAGTTTGGTTTGGCTGTAGCAGCAATAAATCAGTATACAGAGGTTTAACATACAGTGTTCACATATTTAAGACCACACAAAGTTTGAGGATTTAGAAAGATTAAAAAAACAACTTATGATATGTAAAATGATGAGGGAAGTTTTAAGATTCTTACTTAAGCACATTAGAGTCATTGTCAAGTTAATGTGTTTGTACAGAAGGTCAGATCCCCTCATGTTTTACCCTGTTGATTGAGCCATGTGGTCAAATGATGCTTTGGTGGATTTGATCTGCTGATCAGAGGCATGTTCAATTAACTTAATAAGGCATCAGAGCCATGTTAATGTGTCAGAAGTGAAATTGCCGTTCTAAGCAAAGAGGAGATTTTGCTTCCAAGTTGTTAAGCTGATATTATCATTGTAATGAAAAAGTTTCTATTGAATTTAAAACAAATGCAAATAAGTTATCTTTTTTTGTAATTTTAGCCTTTATTTGATACCTTTGACAGTGGAGAGGCACACAGGAAATATGGGGAAAGAGAGAGGCTGTTGCATACGATAAAGGTCTTCAGCTAGACTCACATGGGGATGTTGCAGTTCTATGGCATGCATGATAACCATCCGGCTACCAGTGCATTCCAGAAGATCTTTACTAGTTGCTTTTACATCCTCCTGTAGGTTAGATTTATAGAGCTTATGGTTTTGGAAATGAAAAAATGCATGAATGAATTTTCAAAAGTGCAAAATGGGATTTTAGGGTTGACTCAGGCTCTAAGTTTTCCTCCATCACCTTAAAAAACCTAGGATTTGAGTTTGAGTAGTGGTAACTCTCCTGCCTTGTCCCCAACACAGTGGGATGTGAAACTTGGAGATAGCGTGAACCTCACACACATTACACTCTCCTGCTGAAGCTCATCACTGACAGATGAAAAGTTAGCAGCTGGTGACACCATGTGTCACAGAGATAGCAGGTCTGTCACGCCCCAGGCAGACAGTAGAAAGAGCAGTGGTGAGAACAGAAGAAACAGACAATCCAACTGAAAAAGAACGGGTAAAAATTGTGAAATCAGATACTTTTAAAATGAAATTAGATTCAATGATGAAGATGTACAGTTCAAACAACAGCTCGGCTTATGTTCTGTTTACTCTGCATTATGTAAACCATATCTTCTTCATAAGGTCACCTTGTTTACTTAAACAGCTATAACGGGTATATTCCTTCAGCAGGAAAAATGTGCGGGGGAAATCTCTCTGAGAATCAGATTAAACAGACCTCATTTATTTTTTGTGAATATATATAAAAAAGAACATTTTTTTTCACTTAGGAAACTCAGGAAAACAAATGTTAAGGCAGACAAGTATTTAGAAACGGTGTATTCAATCTTAATCCCTTAACCTTTAATAGTATTTTGGTAGAAAATACTAACAAGCCTACACTGATATGTACTGTAATAACCTTGTGTCAAAATTCTCCTTGCATTACGTGAAGTGAGCATCATTTTCAGTAGAGTTGAGGGTCTGTGGTTTGGGTTCACAGAGGGTGTGGCATGTGATGGAGAGATGGTGCATGGTGTGGCACTCTGAGCAGGCATTGAGCATTACACACCATTCTTGCATTTATAAATTCATAGACTGCCCTCAAAACCTGTATATTGGATATGTTAGATTCCCATTACTTTTGCATCGGTGGAACTTTTGTCAAATTGGGATTTGTTGTTCCCTACACTGTATGTGATAACTTTGTGAACATTTAGTGCTAGAGTATATGTCTCTGCATCCTCCTGACCTACTTTGTGAAGAAGTTGCTGCATTTCTGTTTTGGTTACCGGATCTTTTGGGAAATTCTTCCATATTTTTGTTGATGTTTGTATTCATTTGTAGTCTTTGGTGGACCAACAAGAATATTACAGTGCTCTCCCTCTGTCTGTTCCTCATTATACCTTTGTTGTGAAGTCTGGTGTCTCAGATAGCTGTGTAGGAGTTGTGCAGCTTATCAGCACTTTAGTGTGTGGTTGACGCTACATTTATTTGCATGTTTTTGGTGGTACAATGTTTTAAGTAGGACTTTTTACCTGCACTAATCATGGAAATAACATGATTCCAGATGAAGTTACATTTTCCAGAATTTGTTGTCTGTTTAAGGTTCAAATAGTCTTTTCAAAGTAAGCCTCAAATTTAACATTTATTATAATGCGCATGCTGAAGATATCTGTGTGCAGTATCTACATGCTTCTCATTGTGAAGCCAGTTTAGTAGTTATGAAGCAGCTTTCATCTTTCTTTACTTTTTATTCTTTCTCTTCCTGTGGTGATTTTTATTCCTTATTTAAGACAAGTCTTGTGAAACGTAAAGCACTCTTAGTATGAAAAGGTGAAAATGCATTTTGTGCATTAGCCAGGATATTTCAAACTTAGGTTAGTGCACACATATCTTGTATAATTATGCATTTAATGTCGCATAATAACACTATTCACCTTTCTTAAGGCTGAATTACACTTTAATGTCACTATAGGAGGTGGATTTTCTTTTTCGTTATGTTTTGAGTTGACGTATACTTTCATTAAAATGGTTCTCCACTTGCCGTACGGATGCTTTGGTTGATTATATAGCAGCAATTATGATTTGAGTCGAATGGAGACAAAAACATGGCCATGAATTGTATTATTTGTTAAACGATAATTGCAGTGTATTACACCTCACTTCTTACTTTTGTACTTTTGGCCATAATTTTCATCATTTATGATGAACACTGTCGCCAACTAATTGCTGGGTTTGGGAAACGTGGCGACATTGTTACACTGGAATGGCTAAACACACGAGAAGCCAGATGATTAGACATTGCTGGGTTCATTATCTGTTAGGTAAATTTAAACATAAGGTCCCTTTTAAAGATATGATCCGTAAACATTATTACAGATGGAACTGCGGTGTGTTTCTTTTCCTTGTGAGATGTTTTAGTGCCATGTGATGGTAATTCAGGTTAACAAATTGTGTCTTGTCAGATACTGGATTGATTGCCATGAAATTTGGTCAGAAAAATCCCTCTCAGGGTGAACTCTAAAGAACCGTCCACATAGCACCATAGCCAGTCAAAATTTCCGTTTAGTGCTAATTAGCAAATTTCTCCATGTTAAATTGTGAACAAAAAAAAAGTTCCTCTGTGTCTGTGTTTAATCTCACAGTGGTGCTAGCAAGGCGTTAGATTCTAACCTACTTATGGCTCGTCCTGGTGGGCCGCTGTGTCTTTTTCTGTGTTGGCCTCATGTACTGTGTGTTGTGACTGTTCCCAGATTAGTTGTTTATGTGTGAGAAACCCTGCTGTGTTCAAAGCAAGAATATATCTCCTACAATAAGCAATAACAGAAATATAACACAGTCAGATTTGGGTTTGAGCGTGGCAGTTCTCAGTGCAGGTCTCAGGTATGGGTCAGGTTCTGGTCTCTGTACATACCAAACTGATCTGTGTCACCAAGTGACGGGTCCAATATTTGTGAGTCCAGCTCTACCTGGAGAAAGCATCTCACTTGCTATTGTGCAGGAGTTTATTGTTAACAAAGAAAATCACCGTTTAAATGAATGTACTAATTTGTTTGTCTAGCATTTAAACCACAAATGGAATGTAGCAAAATATCAAAATCTCTTTTCTAGCCACATTAAAGGAAACGGTCTAGTCCATGTTTTAAGATCTTTGTGCTTGATTGTTCTGACTATAGCACTTGATCCTGGTCTCCTTTCATATCAGAGGGGGAGAAATTTGGAGTTGGAGATGGAGAGAATGTGAAAGAGCAGGAGAGAAACAGTCAGCGGCTGCAGTCTTACTCATGTGAATACCGATTTGGCTACAGCTTACCTCTGGGATGCCTGCAGCAAGCCAATTACCAAGCCCCAGTCACAGAGGAAGCCAGAAACACAGATTGACTGAAGCAAATAATACATCGCAGCTCCAATTCCAGTTCCACCCTGTTATTCTTTTACCACAAAATCTAACAGGCCCTGGTCCTGTCCTCTTTAGTATTTCTCACTTTTCTGCTCCCCTACAAGCACCTCGATTCCACAAAAGACTACAGGCTATGAGTGCAGCACCAGAAATGGAGGAAGAAAGGGGATAAAAGCAGTTGCTAAATAATCCCATTTAACTCTGAAATGTGCACTGCTGCTTTTATTCTTGACACAGCGAGCAGGCCTGGTTCAAGCTGAGTGTGGGTTGAATTGGCAAATAGAGTAAGCAGAGAGGGAGAGAGACATGTTTTGAAATGAGGCTTGAAAGGCAGCCCAGTTTGCAGCTTAGGGAATTGCTAAATGTCTACTGGGAAGGATGGGGGGGGGGAGAGCATGAGAGAGAGATAGGAAGAGGCAATGAAAGACTGGAAAGAGGGAGCAGGATGGTTATGAAAGGTACAGTCAATGAAGGGGAGAAAAAGAACAAAGGAGGGTGGGTCAGCGTACATAAAACTGCAGGAAGTAAAGAAAAAAGATGAAGAGAAGGATAGAGGGAAAATAGATAGCCCCTTTCACACATATCTACTCCTCCAAGGGGGGAGAGTGGATGTGTGAAATCTAGAAATGTGGAAACAGCCTGCTGTGAAATTTTTCCTCAGCCATCTCAGCAGTTCCTTGCAACTCATTAGGAGTTAGAAAAGGTAAAGTCCCGGCATGATCCATTTCTTCTTTCATCTTCTTTTACCTCTTTCATCTCTGTTCCTTCTGCTTTCTAATCTGCCACCTTTAAAAGGCCCGTATGGTGGGAACTGATTATATGTGGAGCTTGTTTGATCAGTCGTATTTAAGGATTGTCATTGTCATGTACTGTGAATACAAATTAGAAATAAAAATCACAAAACACTCACCCTTAATAGAGTTGGTATTGTATTGATATTTTCTAGCCTGATTCCCATTATAACATCTTCAGATTTGTGTTTATCTGAACAAGGGTTATTCTTGATTCTCTCTGAACACAGAGTATGAAATGCAGTAAAGGTGTTTGGTTTTCTCAGGTGAAGCAGATCTGGATGCTGTTTGTGAAGCCTGCCTGCCCTACCTGAGCTGCAGACAACCCATCAGACTGCAAGAGGCATGTATAAGGTAAGCCCTATAAATTATAAACAGTAATACTTTGCTATACTCACTAGTTACTTAGAGTAAGATTTTGTGATCTGTTTTGAAATTTGTGTTAATAGTACTCACGCCATATGTACATTAGTGAACATGAGTTGATGCCGATGCTTCTCCTGTCCATACTGGCCGTGTAAAGACATATAGATTTCTTTATTGTCTTTTCACTGAGGACAATGAAATTGTGAAAATGGAAGTATTTCATTCTTACTGACCACCAGAGACAGTATATAATACCTGCATATCCATGACGCGTACGCACAAAAGGTTGAGACCTTTTACCAACAAAGACGTGTGACCTGGGATGTGACAGCAATCTAATAAATGAACCTGACACCCAGTCGTCGTCTCCTTTGAAAATACAGTAGCTTTGCTGCTTAGACGCGTATGTAAGTAGCCTTGTAACCAGTTGGTTGGAGCTACAGGTGTTCGTCCTCAGGAGGCTGCATAGCCGAAGCTTCTTGGAATCTACCTTTGGTCCTGCAGGCATTGTGCTCACCACCATTTGAGTTATATTATTATTCATACAATTGTCGCCTAATGAAAATAATCAGTCAGTCCTCACAAGTGAGAAGTTGGAACAAAAGAATGAAGTAAAAAAAAAAGATTATCTCAACAGATACAGCTTACTTACTTTGATATATGATAATACTTTGTAATGTTTCGTATGTAAATTAAAACTTGAATATCTGAACATTAACAGTTTAAATGTTTTTTGTTATCCAGAAAAAAAACTAACTTAAAAAAAAGAATCACAATTTCAAAGATGACCTTTTTATAAAAGCTATAAGATAAGAAAGAAAAGAAAAAGCAAAAATACAATAGAGTTTTATGTCTGTAGTTGAAAAGCATATATTTGTTTTTTTATAATGAATCATGAAATGAATCATTTCTGCCTTCTTCTATTGGGAAAGTTTATCTAAGATAAATGATAAATGGAATTTGCTCCATAGTTTTAATTTTCCTTTTATTTCTTTTCTGTCATAGATTTAAGCTTATTCCTATATTTCTTCCCATCTTAACGTGCACATTTTGTCTTGTCCCTGCTATATTGGTATTTGTTGTTATTAAACTAATGTCTTTAGTTAATAGCTTTTCCAAAGATATTAGATTAAAAAGAATGTGCAGATCATTTATCATCTTCTCTTCGTAACCTAGAGATATCTAAAAATGTGATGTAGTAGCCCATGTTTTATTTATTTTTTTTAACATTTTCTTTTTATTTTGTACTTCTGCAGAAACAAGGATTTATTATTAGATTTTATTCCAATCTGATTGGGTTAAACATCACACACTGGCCTTGTCAGTAACCAACTACACTTCATTGAGTATATCGTGGTAACTAAGGAAACATGACTAAAAGCCTTGTCTTTTTCTTCTTCAGTGCTGGTAACAAAAACAACCTGAAGGAAAAAGCCAGTGTTTAGTTAATGAGCTTATAGTCGCACTATAGGACTGGATGCTAAAACCAGTGAACCTGCTGTGTTTTGCTCTGTCTGTCACTTTGGATTACAGGATGGTATGTGTGTGTTTTTTCCATACCATAGATAGCAAAATACAGCCCAGAGCTAATCCTCTTCCTGTGTATCTTTCTCTCCACAGCGTCTTCCGACACTTAATCCAGGTGGATCCAGACACCTTTTGGTTTACTCTAAATGAGCTGCACTGCCCGTCCTCCTACATCCCATCCCATCCCGACCTCCAACCTGTACATCTGAACGGGATGGGCAAACCAAGAGACGAATATTCGGATAACGTGCTGAAACTGCTGAATGAGGAATTTGGTCCGGTTGCTGATGGTCCACCAGTCCGTCAGCTAATGAGCTAATGAGGTGATTGATGTGACTGACCGACCTGTCAAATGGAGCTGATTGAACTGCTGCTCTTTGACTGAACTAAGTGAAAGAAAATCTGACAATTGTGCTGAAAAACAGCCTTCACATATTCTGATAACCTTCATGGTTTCTTTACCTTTGAAAGAAATACCTTATTCCTAACTGCTTTTCTGGTTTGAATTTTTCATCCTCACATTTCAGAATAGTTCTGACACATGCAGCCGTTATATGGAATAACTTGATGTGACTGGTGGTGTCCAGATAACAAAAAAATCGGACAATCGAAGTTATCACGAAAATACTCACGCCATTCAAAATGTACCATGTTGCTGTCAAAACAGAGCTAGGACTAAGTATTGTACATCAAGTTTTTCTAATGAAAAGCTAAAATTTTGCATTTTAGAAGTTTGGCTTCTTTTGTTTAATGACAAAGAGAGAAACTTGGTTTTGCTGCTGTTTCTCTTATTTTAATGCCTTCTTACAGTCATGATGTTACTGTACTCTGTTCTTAAGTTCCTTTTTCAGCTCAAGCTGTCACCTTCCCCCCTAACGTGTAGCTACAGAGGGTGGAGGAACTCTGCCCTATTGGGGGGGAGCTTTCCTGCCATCTATAGAAAAGTGAAGGCTCATGACGGGGACACGGACCGATCCATCATTGTACCTGTTATCATTCAGAGCCCTACAGGGTTCAAAAGATGTTTAAATGAAGGACACAGGCAGCCCCCTTCATTATCGCGTCACCTCCCTGAGAGCCTGGTGCCTCCCCACTTCATTGCTCCATAATAAATGTATGAGCCTTCTAGTGTGGGGAAACATGCTATAGCAAGCGCAGAACAACGACTCTTTATCTCATCCTGTGCTGTTGCTATTTATCCTGCTGCCAGTGCTGACAATAGCACCATTAGTCATCAACAGCAATGGGAGGGGGGTCTTTGGCAGCACCTATTACACACAGGCAACTGCCTAATATCGTTTCTCCTTAATGCACATGGACAGACACACAGAGTAGGGGCACCCCTTTAGATACAAATTGGAGGAAGCTCCAAATGAAATCTAAGTTTAGAAGATTCACAGTTTCATATACAATTTATTTCATTTCATAAAGGCATACACTTGAGACCAAACATTCTAGAAGAAATGTACATGTTCCCTTTTTTTTAAACAGCGCTCTCTTCTTTACAAAATGTCAAATCAAAGTTACTAGTTGAAAAAACAATCCCACCAATCACTCCTTTCAGTCTACAGGGACTTCCCACAACAGGCGCACTGTTGTTCTGCTGATGGATAACACAGCAGAGAAGTAAATTCCCTTATGGCCTTGAAACAAAGACTATATTTTGAGGCAGTATGGACAGCCAATTTCAGTGTTTCACTAACATTTTCCTCTCACTTCTCACCCTCAAGACTTGATTCAGGATGTTATCCACATTCACCTTTTTTTTTAATTTGATTTGAGAGTATTTTGTGTTTGAGTTACAAAAATGGCAAGCAAAATGTCTTTCAAACCCTTTCAGACCATATTCCTGTGTTCAGGCTCACTACAATATGGTAACACTCATGTCTGCGCCCCTGCACGCCCATTACGCTAGTTTAAGAAATACTGTTTTAAGTACTAAGATACATTAGGGAAACCCCTTTCTGAGCAGCTATGAAGAAAATGTGTCATTCATCGGTCTGTACAGCACTTTTGGAGAGCAGGAAAGCAACAGAAAATGTTTTTGAAAAACAAAATTTCTATTTCTCAGGATGTCTAAAGTAGAAAAAAAGAGGTTTAGAGCAGAAAGGATATTTTTAAAAATTGAACTAAACAAGAAATGACAAAAATATCCTTAATGAAGTTTGTGTATGGTTGTTTGAAAAAATTTAAGAAAATGACTGAACATGCACTCAGTTTACGTCATATTATACAGTCTTATATACACAGTGGATTAGAGGCTTATAGTGGAGAAGATTGAGGCTTTTTTTAGTGATTGATGAGCACTGGGGCAGAGCATTGGAATAAGACAACTAACCTGGGATAGGACTGCAGCACTACTCTTCCCAAAAAGTATCTTGCACAAAAATCACATTTTTCTATTGATTTATAGTCAGAATTCGTAGGCACACCAAATCAGCTTTTTAATTTAGTGGTACAGATTTGATCTTTTCATGGCTCTCCAGAAAAAGGGAGGGGGGGGGGGGCCCACATGGAACAATTAGATTAATTTCTCTTGAACCAAAATAGCCATGAATGTATCGAACCCGCAGCACAAATATGAACAAAAATCATATTTTCTGTTCCACTGCAAATTAATGAACTCAAATGCGCTGGAAATACAGCCTGTGGTGTGCTTGGTTTGCACACAGTGTGGTTGTTGAAATCCCACGCTTTCCA
This sequence comes from Ctenopoma kingsleyae, assembly GCA_032353495.1. Classification (NCBI taxonomy): domain Eukaryota; kingdom Metazoa; phylum Chordata; class Actinopteri; order Anabantiformes; family Anabantidae; genus Ctenopoma; species Ctenopoma kingsleyae. Next base: position 5,304,212 of record JAUBNQ010000026.1, on the reverse strand, counting down.
CACTGCCACTGCTCGAATTGAAGCTGTACCTGTCCTTGAAGAGCACTGCTGCTGCTCTGGGACCTTGACAAATTCCTGCTCATGAAAGCACATCTTTTTTTCCCCTCACTGACAGAATAACACTGATTTTTGGGTGTGTACAGATTTTGCACCATATTTTGAATATACAACAACATATAATGAAGCTAGCGCTCTAGGTAAAAAGCTAAGGAATCACACTTGACAGAAAGTCCAAAGAAATAATTATTGATGGTTGAGTTTCATTCAGTGCACTCTGAATAAAATAACCTTTTTTTTACTAGGGGCAAATGCAGTTACAAAATACTATACTGATGGTCTATAAAATGGCAGAGTAAGGCAGTGGAAGAAGTATGAGTGTGAAAGCAGGGTTGTGTCATTTACAGTATCTAAGTACAAGAGTGGAATAGAGCGTTGGTTGTTGTCGGTGCTGAGACCAGAAACAGTGAAGCTGCACGGCTACATCTCAGCTCCCCTTGCTGAATGTTGTGAACCCAGGAATTACAGACAGTCAGGAGTCCAACCCCGACCCATGCACAGCAGAAAAAAAGCTACATTCCCTGCACAGTTGATAGCACTGTGTTCTCAATAAGTCATAGGGATTCTAGATTTGTGCGCAGGCAATCACTGTGTGGGGAAAAATAGCTTTTTATGCTGTGACACACATCATGTTATGCAACCCTCATGTAATCTATCACTCAGGTGTAATAAGCTAACATCTACAGCGCACAGCTTGGCTCGTTGGTGCAGTCATTGTGGCTGTGGTTACTGTCCACGTCCCTCTTCCTCAGCTCTCGGCCTGCCTTTTGCTGTGGACTGCTGCCGCTGTGGCTGTGGCCGTGGTGAGCTGGCAACGAAGGCTGCTTGCCAGGCTCCTGGTGATGCCCGTGATTCTGGTGATGGCCGTGAGCGTGATCTTTGGCGCCACCGTGAGACTCCGCTCCATCTTCGTCACCAATTCCCACTCCTGTCTTGGTGTTGTCTGCGGCCTCAAAATTGTCATTGTGCTTACTGTCGATGATGGCGCTCTCTGGCACCACCTGCAGGTAGGCTCTGACACGGTGGTGACGGGCGCCCTCGTGGTCGCTGAAGTCGATGACACGGCATTCGTAGATTCCCTCGTCAGATGGTTTGACCCGGGAGAGGCGGAGTTTATGGGAGATGTTGCTTCCTACAACTTTCACAACCTGGCAAAAACACAAAAGGAAAGAAAATAGGGTGAAGCTTAAAAAGACAATCAGTATGATAATTGCTCTAAAGATTTCTCAAACATGAACTACAAGTCATACCAGTCCAAGAAAAGCTGTGCTGACAAGTGTTTTTGAATTAAGATAGGTTACATTGAATTGGTTATGACTTCAGCTTTTCATTTGGAAGAGAATGTGCTCTTTCCTCAGTAAACACAAGGTTTCGCTTTAAGGTGACGCCTTTAAAACTCTTGTGTGAATTTTCCTGAATCACAGCTCAAAAGGTATTTTTTTTCCTGTTAGCGCTGCACTTTACAAAACAAACATGGCAGACGGAGGAGGGCACAATACAAATGTGCATTCAAATACTGCAGGGACATTACTAATACTCACGCTTACCATTAAATCATCAACTAAATTGCTGTTAAGCCAACAATTCACACAACCTAAATGTCATATCAACATCAATTTAACACCGAAATGTTTTAATACCGCTGCCTGTACTGTACCACGTATAATGAACAAAACATCAGAGACTGTATCCGCAGGAGGTTTGCTTTGTTTTTTTGCTGGCTTTGTTTTTCTGTCTATTATTTCTTCACTGTGTCTTTCTGTCTCTTCGTGTGTTTCTCCCGTCTGTCTACCTGCTTATTTTTTCCAGACCGACCCTTACATTTTTTCCATGTATTGTATATGTAGCTTAACACAAGTTTTTGAAATTAGATCACACCAGATGCACCTAACAAATCTTTTAACCCATAACACACATAAACATATTTGTTGTTCACAGATGCTCAGTCAGTTGCGCTGTCTGACATTGAATCAGGGTGACTGGTAATGAGAGGAAAACGTGCACTCACTCATGCATCTACCATGTACTACATGCCCATTACTTACAGCTTTCACACCCTCTGCTGCCTGTAATGCTCATAGTCTCTGCTTTTGATTTGCCTAAATTGTGAAATTGATTTGTTAGACTTCCTGACAGTCATCTGACATCTACAGAAGGAACTTTGAGTCCGTACCAAAAATGATATTTTTAAAAGGACAGAGAAATATAACATTTAAGTGGACAGACGTAAGTGGTCTGTAACCTCTTTAACATTTTGCAAAATACACTTTTTCACTTTCTTGCTCAGTTAGATGAAAAAATTGACAGTCCGATGTGTGGTAAGCATGAATAAATGATAATAAAATAAAAACTCGCAACAAGGAGAGAAAAATAGCTGTAGAGGTGTTGGTAGTATGCTTTCTTGGACAAGGTAAGGTTACTATTTTTTTTATGAGGGGCAACTCAAAAGTTTGGAGAAACTAATTAGGAATACAAAAAACAGACACAACAACATAAGAGCATAAACATAGCATACGGACAGATACTGACAGTGACTCAGTTTTAGTCTTCTCATCCAATGCAGCAAAAAACGAAAAAGCCCATTTCCCAAAATGTCAGATTATTGATTTAATGGTATTAGCATCCTCCTCCTTTATAAATTCAGTCAGACCAAACCCATTTGTGCCAGTTACCACCCACTGAACAATTTTACTGTGATTATCTGTTAAATACAGATAAAACGTTTACGGTTGCCTATCATAAATTAGGCTTTGAAAGGGAAGATATGTTTACAGTTAGATACTGCGCATGAAGTGGTACAAAGAATGAACATGACAGCTACAACACAGATGTGTGTAGCTGAAATCACGTCTGTACTGTAGCCTGGATACACTCCACAGCTTCTCCTCCTGCAAGCTAATTACTCAAATTCAGTCAGACAAACAGTGCCGCTTAACAAATTTTTATTTGTGGCCTTGATAGTATGAAACCTTGAGAGACTAACGAAATGTGAAAGTATGAAGGTAAAAACTTTACGAGCTCACAAAGCGGCACTGTTCAGATCAGAGTCTGGGGACATTATGAGATGTGACGCACCGAGATATAAATATAACTTCATTTATCACCCACCTTCCTCCCTGTGACGCCTGTAGATGTTGGATTGCGTGTGTATGCGTGCCGCAGACTAGACGAAAAAGCTTAATGCTGTTTTGAAGCACTATGTGCTACGTGGCTGTTTTGAACCGTGTTTTTGTTTGACTCTATGGATGTGGGCCAACAACATCCATTATATACAAAAAGCTCATAATGATTTTCCAGCTGTACAGGCTGCAGTGTTCAGCTCCACCCACACAAATACACACACACACAGTCACACAAACCACAGATTTTTTTCATTACAGTGAATCAGCAGCAGCCAGCCTGTTGGGAGAAAAGACATAAGCTTCATGATTTTTCTTTTTGCACACGTAAAAAGCCACATAAATGCATCTATGCACCTGTGATATTTTAAACTTTGCATACCATTCTATTTGCAATAATGATTTTACACACAGTGCTTTTATATGTAAAGCATGCATGATTAGCTTGTAACATCTGTTGCTCATGTTGCACAGTTGGCAAAGAGAGATTTAGCAAAAAGAAGTGTGGGGTTAATGTGGAGTAAATCTTCCTCCAATAAAAAGGTCCTCACTGCTTGTTGTGGTGCGCCATTTGCCTGGATGAGTTACTAAAAGTCTCAGTGGATGCCAGAGGACATATAAAAAGTTCTGCTGACTCGGCCAGCTTGTCCCTTTCACTGGTTATTATTGGGATTTGGTGTTGCAGTCATAAAGATGCAGGGGCATTTATGAGAATCTGAAGATGATGCACTGTGGGCCGTGCCCCCATGAGGAGAACACTTAACCACCCAGCAGCACCAGCGCTGCCTGCTCTTTGGCTGACACTGTGATTCTACAACCCATCGCGGATGAATGTGTTGATATGTCTGTCGTCTGAAGCGTTCACTGCACTGAGAGCTCCACTGAGCATAAATCAGATCCTCTTGTGAAACACAGCATAAGTACAACATCTGTGGATCATTGGGAACAAGATATTTAAATGTAATCATTGAGGCTTTGTGCCTCATTTCATCATATAACACCAAGCCAAACATAAGGCTTTTCTGATAGAACGATAGCAGATAGTGATTAACTCACACTTATCTTTGTAGCATCCTTTGGCATCTCCTCGTCAGGAGCCACCTAGAAAGAAAAAAAACAAAACAAACATGAATGAAAGAAATTTATATTAACCATTTTATTACAGCATAACTACAGTTAGATGTATGACAGTAGTAGCAGACTCTTGATTATTAGATATTATGAGTGTACAGGATGGTAATATTTACAACACTGAATGTTAATAAATGGACATTTAATGTGACAGAGATTACACATGGTGTTTCGAGTTGCAGCTCTAGGTATTTTGTTGGCCTCCTGTGGATTTTTTACCTTTGTATTCGACCATCACCAAACTGCCCTCAGAGGGTTTAATACCCCAGCTTTAAATGTATTTAATCTCAAATGTGAAATCATAGTAGACTAGATACACATGTGATACCAGAAACAAAGTGGCCAGACAGATCTGAACCATGTGAAATAAAAATAATCATTTCACATCATAAAGCAGCCAGACTTCTTTTATGAACCTACTTCATTAGTTGTCCAGGGCTGTCTGTCAGTCCAGTCGAGATGGTTCCTGATGTACCACCACTGGATCTCCAGTGAATATGAGGGCGTTCCTGCACCTCTGAAGGAACAGGCCATCTCCACATCCTGACCTCTGTGGGCAGTCATGTCATGAGGCACCTCTGTGAACATAGCTGGACAGACACAGAATGAGACACTGTTAAAATACTTTCTATTCAGTGACTTTCAGAGCAGTTAGAAGCGGCACATTTCTGGGTTCTTTCTAAAATATTAAACTTTAGCAAATGTTAGGGCAAAAAAAATACTGAAATAATTATTTAATATTTTTTATTTATATCCTGAAGCAACATCACTGATGAAAATAATGATATTACTCCAGAGGATTTCTCACCATACAATTGTTTTAGTAGCTTCTTCACATAGAATAAGGCCAGATTCATAGTATTCATGTAAGACTGGCTCAGAAAACACTGACATGCCTGTTAGTGTTTGAAGCATTTGCTCATAAACTGAAAGTGTTGATGAAGCTCAGAATGTAGTAGGAAAGCGATAAATACCAGGTAATGTATCATTTAACAGTTTCATGCAAGAGCCTTAATTTGCTTTAGCAGTGGTTGATTAATCAGAGGCTGACTACGTGTAATGACTGAATATTCACTGAAACAATATTACAGCAGCCGCACCGCATTAATTACAGGGAAGAAAAAAAAAAAGGTGAGTTCTTTCTCAGATGCACTTTTAAAATGCTAAGCCACATTATAATTGTCTGTGATGGTGAGACTGATGGTGAAAGTGATGAAGTGGAGTGCGTATAAAAGAACATGAGAGTGTGAAGATTATAAAATGTGCTGAATTTAAGTAAAGTAAAAAGTTAAAATGAATGTACATAAAAGTAGATTGATAGGCCAAAGACGGTATAAGAGTGTTTATAAGAACATGGATGGAGTATGGAGGGTGTAGTACTCTACAGTCTATGCAGATCTCTTCACTATTCTATGTAATCTGTTCAGCTGAAGTGTCCATTGAATTAACCATATGAGTTCTGGCAGTAGTATAAACACCATTAAAGGTCACATGAACAGGCAGCTGAGGAGGAGAAGATGTACTGTATGCTGTGAGCTGATTATTCTTATATGTGACTTGGCCTATGGTCCTATAGCCTATAGTCATAATTTACTATTTACTAAGGAAGCTAGTGAGCCTGTAATGGTTTATTAAAAACTAAAATGGTGATAATTTTCCCTGCCATTCATTCTTTAATTTCAGTTTTGTAAACGTCAGCATTTATAATTGCTGCTAAAAACATGCTCTGAGTCGGCACATTTTCCGGCGGCATTCATTACACATCACATTAAACTAGAATAAAACTAGTATTAAACACCGTATGGCAGAGAAAATGAGCCTGGATACAAGAGCCAGGAGGTTTGTACCTGAGGCTCCTTACAGTATGTTGCACCCAAGAGAAGAAAAGACTCAGAGAAAGTATCTGAACTGTCTGTTCTTCAAGTCCACCCTCCACCACGGAAGAGTCATTAAAACTGGATTTTATCCTGTTTTAATTTTGGCTAAAGTCATGCTGCAGCAATAAAAGTATTAGACAAGTCACTAAAACTACACTAGAGCATCCTTTAATGAAGATACAGCGCTGTATCAAATGCTGCATTAAGGTCACTGTAGCGCTCAGCATTTGCCTCCATCAGCAAGTTTTACTGTAGACATAAATGTATAATATTCAGTTAAAAAACAAAGGCTAGTTTTTAAATAGGTCTAAATCAGTACCTTTTTACAAGGCTGGATCTATATCGTTGTGAAGAAACAAACATCAAAGAGGACCACAGGACACAGAAACATATTTTACTGTTGGGTTCAAAGTATTACTGATCGACGCAGGACACTTTACTGTACTACACTTGATCAAGTATGGTGGGAAGTACAGGGAAACAAATTTGGTTACCCAGGCTGCTCATCACATTTATTTCATGCTGGACTGTTTCTATTCGACAGAAACAAGACGTTGCAAAGATACAAGGTTGTGGGTGCAGTAGGAGCTAAATTTAGCCTCACATTTTGAGCACTTAGGTCTCCGCCAAGCTGCACAATAACATTAAAAGAAATGTCTACAGACCAGCTGTTTTTCTCTTAATGCACTAGGGAACCTTGATATTACTTGTGCTTACTTTTTGGAAACTTTCTGTCCTTAAGTAACCCATTGAGGGATGGAGAACATATTCTGTATTGCTTTTAAATTTAGTTAGTTAGTTGACATCTACTAGCATTGTTGCTCTTTAGGTGAGTTGCTAGAGTTATTATATAGTCTAAACCACGCACTATGTTTACTGCATAACTTTATAGTAAAGAGAGTATTATAGTATGAAACTCATATTTGCAATTAATATTACAATACATCTGTTAAAAAATATAGTGAAGTAAAAAGTGTTTTTGTCAGTTAAATGTAGTGGAGTTCAAGTATATACCAACAAAAACTGGAAATACTCCAGAACAACAACTTATAGTATATAACCCTATTTTACAGGAGAACAGTTACTGCAAAATCAATTTTATAAAAAAAAAAACACATGGAATATTTGCAGTTCATCTGTTGTTTCAAAGTAAAAAGCTGGAAAATCTGACCAAACATATAGACAAAGGTCATCCAGACAGTTACTAGTTCTGCGAGTCTACAGTATGTGTCTCATTAGAGGAAAAGCTTTTTCTTCAGGTCCTGGATTTCATGTGTTCAGAGGATGTAGCATCTAAATTGGGACACATTCGGAGTAACTTAATCTGAATGGTTAATGCCTGTTATTGTTTTATGGATACTGTTCCTCAAATTGTATTACAATAGTAGAATGAAATTTTTAGGAATCCTAAATGTGGAATCTAGCAAACAACATGTTGTGATCCTCTAACTTCCTAAACCTTCACACCCTTTTCCTTTTTACACCTTTCTGTAAGATAACAGTTAACAAGATAACAGATTAATGGTATAATATTGACATACAAATTTTTTCTACAAAAAGAGAAAGAGATGCCGAATGAGAATTGCTGGTGTCTTCTCCTTGTAAGTCGCTTTGGATAAAAGCGTCTGCTAAGTAAAGTAAAGTAAAGTAAAGATGCAGTTTAAAGCGTTGGTAAAAAGAGTTAAGATTTATTTGTCAAACATACTTATTTTTTTGGAAATGCTGGAAGTAAAATTTCAAATTTAATGCACTAGATTATGTGAACTCAATATTTAAATTGATTTAACATTTACGAAAACTGAAAATGAAGTCTTATTTACAGTGCAATGATTTTATCAAAATTTCTATATTGCACTTCAGTCAATGACGTTTGCTTTGTTTCAAATATCATTAGATGTCTTTTTAATGAGAAAATTTTAAACAAATTAACAAACAACAAACCAAAAACAGTATTTTTTTCATCTGTTCTCTTGCTTTTCATAGTGTCTCTTCAGTGAAACACACATTGAATTTGCTTTTGCATTACTAGCTAGTCAGTCAATCACATCGCATTTGCGGGAGAAGCTCTGACACCAGTTTCCAGTCCTACAAATTAATATGTGTTTTTTAATTAAAAGTAATTACAGGCTCTATTTACAGTTTCCATAGTATGACTGTCACAATATGTATTTAACTAGTCATGTGGAAATTCCCCATCAAACAACTAAATCAGGTTGTCTGTTGGGAAATCTCATGTCACAGATGAGGAGCTTTATTCCCAGTTGAAACTGAACTCTGTCACTCGAAGCTTTTCCCTGCCAGAAGAGCAACGCTTCAGAGATTTGTCTGTTTTATACTATCAAGCTATTCGAAAGCAAGCACAAGTCTTCCTGGAAGCTTTAACATTTCGTAACTTTTGCGAAGTGCCCCAGCTCACAGATTTGTCTGGCTTATGTAGTCAATAAGAATGAGCCAAGACTGTGCGAGCTAAGTGCCAATTTTCATCTGTGTTCATAGATTAACCTCGGCTGTTCAACCAGTAAGGCTCTGCTATGGATCTGTCTTGTATTACGAGAGCAGTACAAGCCTCAAGTCATACATCCCTCTTGTACATTGATCAACTCTGCTTGTATTTTTCATTTGTGAAACCTGAAACGCACCAGGTATCGATTTGACATTACACAGCCGGAGCCAGCAACAATGCCTACAGCTCCTTGCTTGTAGATAATATTCAAAGCTGGGACATAAAAACTGCTGTGTAAGAGATAGAGCCTCTGAAGTTGCTCTTAGCAATGATAATCTGTCTTTTCCTACTTAGCTGTGAAGCCCACAATGCAAAAATCCATGTGCTTTTCTGAAGTAATGCTTCACAGGTTTGGAGACCACAGGACAATGTGATAGTAATCAGCAGTCCATTATAATGTAGGGGATATCATTTTCACGAAGCAATTTACAAAATCCACACAGTGGATGCTAATCTGATCATATGAGACCTGTTTCTCAGTCTTATCTCTTTCAGTAAAACATCTCCTTCATTTCAACAATTTCCTACTTGAATAATTACCTATGTGAGACATGAAAAACTCCCTTTACTGTAAAAATTGGAGACAAATTAATAGGAAATCTCACAGATTGCCACATTACAAATTGAATTATAATCTGCTTTGGAAATACAGTATGTATTATATTGATAATAATAAAACATGTAGCTATCTATTGCTGTATCTCTTAGCAATAGTTATCTCTAATCTGTCATTGTTAAAGCCATAAAGGCTGCAATGAGTTGGGTCTGCTCACCCTGAAGCATTATCATTATCTCCAAAATAAACAGCGGAAGGCTCTCAGGCGACTGCTGCAAATCAGTGCTTGAAAGCAACACTTTGGCAGCCAAGTCAGACTCCATGTCAACCCATTTACCACGGGAGGAAGGAGAGATCAACAGACACATTAATGTGAGAGAAAGAGTGTTCATGAGCCCAAGAAAACGAGCATCCGTATGTATTTGTGCAAGACAATAAATCATCACTAGTGACCGAATTAATGAGCGGGTCTGTGTTTATGAGAGTGAGGCTCTGTGTTTGTGAGAGACTAATATATCTCAAGAATAAGGGAGGAATTAATATGAGACTGTGCCTGTGGCAGAGGGGCAGAAGAAGAAGAGGAAGACGGAGGACAATGTGTGAGGCAGCAGATATCTGTGGGCAGAGATGCTGCAGGAATGTTAGTTATCATTTATTTCTTTGAGAAATGGAATCTGGTAATTACAGCTGTGATAAAAGGGAGCAGGAGATGTTTCACTGTGGTGTTGCCCACATAAAGTTCCACCTTACTCCATTTAATATGTACATATGTTATGCTTTAAAAGCATAATGTCATTTTTAAAA
>JAUBNQ010000026.1:5270468-5285228 GCA_032353495.1 Ctenopoma kingsleyae | reverse complement strand
TGCACTTAGAGATAAATGCTTTTACCTAAATTCAGCTTTCTCACACGCTCACCATGACAGGTGGGACGAAGTTGTATCGCCTCCGACACAACCTCTCTAGGTGGCTCAAAGGTGGATCGGCATGTATACCCCCCACGCTGATTTAGTACTTTTTATACAGAACAGTGAGGCAGTGTATTGGCGTGGTAAAGCCTAAACCCTTTACCAATGTTTACACCTCTGTTCAGCATCAGAACTTTCTCTTCTGGAAGTTCCTGCAGGCTCACGCATAATAATTGAAGCTCCCTGACACCTACAAACCCTTTTTTTAAGTGAGTGAAAGCATGCTGATTCATCTGTTCTCAAGACCGAAAGATATTTGGGTTGTCATTAGAGAAACAGAAAAAAGAAAAAAGCTGCAAATCCTCACAACTGATTAGTTGGATCCAGTTCATTTTCAGCAACTTTCCTTGAAAAATGACTTGGCCTCTAACACAATAAGTCAAATATGAAAATATTTAAAGTTATTGAACAGTTGTTTGAAACATGCACAAATTAAAGACTAATAAAAAAAACAGACCCTTGACAAAAAAAAATCCTAATATTACAATGTACACCGAGACAGTAATTAAAACACCTCACCAAACAATCAGTCAGTGAACCTGAAGGTGTAGCCTATAGCTCACTCAGAAACATAGAGCAATCAATAAAGACATCTCCATGGTGAATCTATAACAGCTCCCAATAGACACAACACGACAGCACAGAGTGTAGAGATACAGCTATTTCTTCAACAAAACACCCAGTTCTTCTAACAGATCTTTTTTTGTTTTTGTTATTATGGCAGTATTCTTATTTTCTGCAGCATTGCAGCCATGGGAGGAGGACTAGTTTCAGACAAGAAAGCACAAAAGGAGACAATGAAGTCGGAGGAAAGCGGAGGCAGAATGAAAGAAACATGTCTGCAGAAATCACAACAGGGAGCGTCTATATTCTTCTGCCTCCTTAAAAGCTGCCTCCACCAGCCTATTCTCCTGGGTAAGGTAGTGGCGGCAGAGAGGAGACGCAGCAGCGAGATAGAGACGAGAGATATCAGCACTCAGTATCTAATCTCCCTACCCTCTCTAACGCACCCTGGAGTATCCTCTCCAGCACAGACACAGGCAGATAGATAGGAGTCGACAGCTGCGCAGGCTAGAACCCAGCACCTGAGTTCTGCTACTAAAGGTAAGCTTTCCCGGCTGGGCCTGACGCACAACAGAAGGGGAAGAAAGTTTGCAGGTGGAGGAGGGATGGTTTAAAGAAAGGCTGAATCAGAGAAGCTGAATTCTTTCTCAGGGGCTTTTAAGTCTAATCACACAAAAACGCTCTACTTTAACAAGAAATGTATACATATTTTAACACTGTGTTTTTTCTTCAAAACAAGTACAAAATTCTGCCAGACGGCGACGTTAGGCCAGTGCAGTTTGCACATCTTTTTTAGAAGGAACGTGTCAGCAGGGTAAACAGGTACAGCACACGTAAACAGATAATGTTCTTTGCTTCAGGAGATTGTTGAAACATGTAGATTTGCATTGCAAATCCCATTTTTGATTTGTTTTATTTGAATACATGATTATGCTCGTCTCTGCTGGATTCCTAAGGTAATATGCACTGGTGTCAAAGGGCACGAGTTAAGGCACCTTGAAAACAACTGCTAGCCCTGGTGAACAGTGGTGTAAGCCTTTATTGCTTCTTCTATTTCTTCTGCCCCTGTGTAAACACCTACGCTGACAGTTGTGTAGGAGGGACAGTAACAGATGAGACTCTTCATAAATTACACAATACAAGCAGACGTCTAGAAGAAACAGATGACCTTTATTTATAAACACATCCAGTTTATGTCATTTTTGATCATGAAAAAAAGAGTTTGATTACAGAGAGAGTTTGGTTCTGCTTGAACTTTTTCAGATTCTATTTTTAGTAGATATATGCTACAACATGTCTTAATGTGGCATGACACAGATTCACAATACAGCATTGGCATCTATGCAGGAATAGTCCCTGCTGAAGTTTTTAGAGAGAGGCTCCTTCTAACCATTCAGAGAAGCTCAAATCTAATGAATGACGTCAAATTAAATCAAATTAGTTTTATTTATATAGCACATTTAAAAACAACTTCATGCCTTTACCTGCTGGTGGGGTTCATGTCTCCCTTGATAAATATACAAGTGTCCAGAACCTCATATCTTTTCTCGCAGCCCTCCTTACTGTAGATTCGCTTTAAATTGGTTTTACACAGAGCCACGATGATATTGCATCTAAACATTCTACTAATAAAATAAACATAACAGCTATTATTTTATTAGATTTAGTGACAACATTTTTTTTCACAGTTCCATAAAAGTCTAATATTTTAGAGATGATGATCATATAACCTATACGGTCTTTTAGTCAGTGCTAGTAGTGGCTCTGTGAGCTACCATAAGTTTAATTTTTATCATGTTCACGATCATAGTAATATTCTAGATTTGTATCACTTGCTATTTTGGATCTAACACACAGTACAACTGAGGCTTATGGTAATGACAATAGTTTTGTGAACCTGCCCACCTAAACAGTACTTTGTTGCCATTGGAAACCATCAGGTCTCTAGGATCTCTCAGGACCTGAAGTGGGAGACCAACATTGAAAGACTCCATCAACCGGCAATGTACTTCAACTTGCCACATGAGCTGCTGATCAGGTTCTACACAGCAGTCATCAAGTCACTTCTGGTCTGAATCAGCCATCAAACTGGACACGCTACGGACAGGTCTGCAGCGATGACTCGTATCCACACCCAATGACCCAGGTTCTTCTAATACCCTATCCTGATTATGAAAACCAGGTTCCCTGTTCACATGACAGTTAAAAAAAAATCAGCTTACTTAAGAAAGCAGACTGTAACCTGGTTATAGGTGGACCCCCTTTGGTAGCCAAGCTACCGAGTGATGTATGACAGAAACAATCTTGCCATATTCTGTGTATGCGAATACCTACAGGCACTGATCAGGTAGAGAGGCCCTGCACCACCACCACCACGTTGTTTGGATTTTAAAAAAAGGTAAATTTAGTAGTTAATCTCAATGAGAATATGAAAATATGCTTGAATTAAGATCAATCAAGAGCAAAGCACAGTGCTCATTGTAGTTTATCTATCACTTGTCAGAAAAATATTTGACTAAAAATACTGATGATATAAACAAAGATGTACCAAAATGCAAATGAGGCATTTGTAGATGAAAAATGTGATGTTGATTGATGATCTGTTTGGTTTCACTGAAAGCACAGCATTGATAGTTTCAGAGATCTTTGCAAGGAGCCAGTGGAGTCTCCCATTATCTTTACACTGTTAAAGGCCAGAGCTGTGAAAAACCTTTGTGTTCAACGCTGGAGGCAGCAACAGGGAAAAGGGGAGGAGCGGGCGGAGGGTTGTTAGTAGACAGTACAGCTGGAACCAAGCCTGCCTGTCTGGAAGGGAGTGGTGAAATTTCCTTCCACCCATATCATACCTCATTCTTCCCGTCCTCCTCCTTTTCTCCTGCTTTTCTCTTCCTCGTTCTCCTTCTACCTGCAGGTTACTGTTGTGAGAACGAGGCTCTCATGGGGTGAGCTGACAGTACAGATAAACGAGTGAACTGGCTTGTTGGATGCACCTACGCATACACCTTTCCGCACAGAGGAACACTCTCTTACGCTATCTTTCCAACACACACTAAATTGAAGTACTATGTATTGTTGCACACACAACACAAAAAGGGCTTTTTGAGAGGGAGCATAGTCAGAGGAGGTTAGGTTTGCACACGTACACATGGCAACAGATGTATAGGCAGTCACAGGAGGTTTACCAGGAGGGATCCCGTACACTCCTTTTCTTCTCTGCCTCTATTAAATCTGACGTTGACGAATGACAGAGATTACAGGACAGACTGCTGCTTAGCTTCATCACAGAATGAATGCAATCAAACACGGAGACACAGAGAGCATCGAGGGAACTTTATACTCGACAAGATGGAGGAAGGAGAGGCAACAGAACAAAGACAGTCTGCACTTCGGAAGCAAGCAGTGAAGAAAAAAAAAAAGAGTTTGTGACGCCTCTGGTGGACTTGTTGGAGGCAATCACACGTGTTGCTGATTGAGTCTGTGTGTGGCTAAGGCCCAGTAACAGAGCACAAAATTAGTCCCTAACTAGCCAAAAAAATGTCAGTGATGTATTTCTGGTCCTACTTTTAAGCTTGTGAGTACAACCTGGTGGGAGCTGCCAGAAAATGGCACACAGAGAGTTCTGGCAATATTTGGTGACAACAGGCTTATTAGAAAACACAGTTTTTACAAGACCGGCATAATTTTTATGACCTCTGAAAAATGGAGAAGCTCTGTTAACAAGGAGAGCACACGCTGGCTCTTCCAGTCTTTGCAAGATTATGCTTTTTGGCAGCATATGCAGTTTTGCATAACTCATTATTTGTGTCTGTCACAAAGAACCATTATGGCAATAATTAATCAAACATGACTGCTCTTAGACTGCTTTGGATAATGTGTACTTAAATTATTCTCCCACCTAGTGCAAAGTCACAGAAAAACCACACGCACAGTCACATAAAACCTGGATTTAAGGTCTTGCAGCGTATGTTAACAGTAGGTTTACTGGGTGTTACATGTTCTCCACACAGAGGAGCACTACAGCAGATTTGCAACAAAGCTTCTGTGATTGAAATATTATCCAGAATATGCGAGACATGGCCTCAAAAGTGAGCTGGTTATGACTGCTTTTATAATATCTTTATGGAAGTCTATTTAAAACATGTAGCATGATGATCACATGCTGTCATGACAAATTTACAAAAACACAGTTGCTCTTAATGTAACTTATTTCATAATGTGCAGTGTTTTGATTATAAAGTTGACCACACTCTCATTCAGTAAGTAGTGCTGTGGTGAAATGAAGAGCAAATTGAGTGCTAATTGTCCTAGTTATCTTTTTGATATTATATTGCATATTTTATATATTTATTTACACAGGTGTCAATGGTTCATTATTTCTAATCTATATTTACACAAAACTGGATCAATGTCTGTGGTTATAATTTACAAACTCAGGTAAATCCTAGAGGAAAAGCAGTGCAGGGTTAACATTTGAAACACGGATTAACACATTAGTTAAATAAATAAGCAAGGATTTGGATAATAGATTAATTTCCAAATGACTGAAATCAACATCAAGGAGAGACAAATGGCTGGGATTTGAATAAATGAACAAACATTTATAATTAGGATGCAAAACTGTGTGTGTGTTCACAGAATCCATTTGATCACAGAAGCTGTAAAGAGGGATCACTAAAACCACCGACCTGCAGATTCCCACTGCTAAAGCAGAAAAAATGATCACTAAATATAGTTTGCTAGTTCTGATATGGTGGAGTAATATAACACAGGGCTGTGGTCTGAAGTTGTCAAATGCAAGATAAAAGGCTGGAGATGGACTTATCTTAGTTTTGCAAGAAAATCCTGATAGTGCTGAGATTAATTTAGTTGTGATGCACCTTCACTTATTGCAAGTACTTTAAATCACGTAGAATTATTCTTCAACAAGAAAAGAAAATCCATGGAATGAGCTGTTTTACATATGAAACAGCCTGTTTCATCCTCTTTGTTGATCTGTTTTCTCACTATAGATATAGCCACTAAACTATATTTAGATATAGTTTTGGGTGATGTGTCACCATCAGCGCTTCTTATCCTGTAGAAGAAAGTGATTTGGCATAATGATGCTTTATCTATGGAAGATCTAGAAAAAGCTGCTGAATGTTTAATTTAAGCTCATTACTGTTGTCCAAACAGAAGTTAAGATTAATTTGGCCTCTATACTATGTGCTCATTATACAGCAGCTTCAAATCGGCCTTTTGCTAAATGCCATCCCTCCCTTCTGCCCCATCGTTGCGAGGGAAGCAGTGACTATTAAAAAATGGCATTTGAAAAAGAAAAACTAATTATAGCTGCAAGCAGACACAAGGCGCCCAAGTTCTAGACTTGCAGTTTAAACATAAAGGCAAAAAAAATTGGAGATACAATAAACAGGAAACATTATCTTAAGTAATGTGTGCATTCAGCATCACTTTAGAGGAAGCCTGTAACATTTTGTGTATTTTCATTACTGTACTGAAAAACTCAGTCACTGGAAACTGTCTTCAAGGAAATGTATAATGTCTGACCTCTGACTTGATATATTTGTTAGTAAAAGTTGAGAATCAAGGTCAGTTAAAATGAATTACTGCTCACCCTTTGTCCTGAAGATGCCATCTTGAACAACGTAGCCAGCTTGTTTTTATTCTTTATTGTAAAATCCTGCCTCTTTGTACTTTTAAACCAACGTGTAGCTGACTGATACGCCTTTATTCTCATGGATCTAATGATTCTCTTAATCAAACCCTCTTTGATCTTATTTTATCAGCTCACCAGTCAACATTACCTGAAACAGCAGGTTTTTTCTTTTTTTATAACGTCTCTTTTCCTGCTAGGTCACACCACTTCTACTGTGGCCTATACAGATCTACATACATTCATGTGTTTGAAGGCTTATTAGATGCCAGTGCAAAATAAAATTACAAGTAAGGAAAAATTATGAGAGAGGATTTTATACAATAAAAACTTCAGCCTCTTTGTGGGAACCATCTATGTCGGGGCAGCAACTGTGCCAACAAAATAGTGCCACTGAAATAGACGAGGGAGCTGCATATTTCCATCTGAACACAGCCTTATTACACCAGAATCTGATAACATTCACACATACACATAATTCTGGAGTGAATTGTTGTTATTTTAGTTTATCTAAAAGCAGTTTGGTCAAAGACGAAAGGGAAGCACTAGCTCATTGGTCTGATCATTTGATAAAATGCACAGTGATGGGATGAGTGACACTGAGGCTTGTTAGGAGACTGGCAGGGCTGTAATTTATTGTTACTCACTGAGTAAAAGATAGAAAGCAAAACTGAATTTATTCAACACAGTAAAATACAGATTAATACAGAACAGTTTGATTCGATGTACCAAATAATATATTTTGTTTGTGAGTAGTATAAAACAAGAAATAACTGTGCAGTTTTAGTTCAGTAATCATTAAATTAAGAAAGTAAATCCAACTAAAAATCACCTCAGGTAACACAAGGAGCTGAGGGGGGAAAAAAGAGACACCTGGCCTACTTTCCAAAACTTACCAAGAATTTTAAAGTAAATCACATTTGATTAATCAGAGGTGGAAAAACTCTTTACATGTGATAGATGAGTGTCTGCCCTGCCTGTGTCAGTACCGGATCTTTTCATCTTCTCTCCGGCTGCCACACCGGTGACACCTCTACCACATTAACGAGTGCAGAAAGAGAGAAAAGGTAGGGTGAAAAAATAAGTGAGAAAAGAGTGAGACAAAAGCAAAAAGACAAAGAAAAAAAGACAGAGCATGACTTTGACACGGCAGATTAAAAAAGAATAACAGAGGCACGAAAAGTGTCACATCTAATAGGGACACGACACATCAAGCCTCCTCGGAGAGGCCGAGCTGTCACACAGGAACAACTCTCTCTAAAAACAGAACTAGCTGAGATTTTGCAGCGCTAATCAGAGTCGACATTGGGAATACAACTCCTGAGTTGTAATCTATTTGCAGCAGCGACGCTAAGCCTCATTTGGAGGAGATTTCATTTGCAGCGTGGTTGTGTTTGTCTTTCTGAAACTGCAATTTAGTTTAGCTAATGAGCTTGACATATCGTACAGCTCAGGACAACAATGAAGACATCAGAGCTCATCAGGGGCTCAATGTTACAGCACAATAACATTTAATCTACTACAAAAAGAATGACATTTTTAAATCTGATCTAAATCTAATGAGGCATAGTGAAAAGCATAATCTGGATTTTTGCATGGACCTCATCTGGATTTGATGTTTAAAGTTGCCAAGTAAAACATTTTTAATTGTTATCTTTTTACTTTCTTGGAAACTACCACCATTATAAAGACTATGAAGAATCCCAGGCTCAGGAAGTAGACAGAATAAACTACATTAGCTGGCATCTCTCCTATTAAAACCATACCATACCACCCATACCCTGGTCTTATGTCAGAGGTCATCAGGTCTTTTCTGAAATTAGAGCATTAGAGGTGAAGTAAATCCCTATCTTAATGACTTTTATTTACAAAGTACAAAGCATTAGAGCTGGTTCATACATATGTTCATACTGTAATGATCAATCCACGTACTGTAGTTTGTATTTTTGAGTGTATACATGCAATTTATAATACATAATGCAACTTGGCTAACATGCTACACCTCTCATGTCCAGAGAAAGACATGTTTTTACAAAGTTTTTGATTTGTGATGATTACCACATGTGTCCGAATGTCGCAGTGATCCCTCATCACTGCATCCACCACCAAGCATACCTGTGTGAGTCACTTTTGTGAGTCAGCCGAGCTGATGTGTCAGTGTGGCACAGAAAGTCACAGAGGGAGTTTGAGGGACATTTTATTTGGGCCTGTTTGCAGAACACTGCCAGCTTTCAAGTTTGACAAAGAGACAGAACTAATCAAGCACATGATTAACTGTATATCCAATTTCAATTAAAAAAAGATTTATAATAGTCTAAAACACTAAAAGCATGTGGTATGAAGGATGATGCACTTATGTTTTGGGGCACTGAAACTTAACACAGTGCACTTTCTATACTGTAGTGATCTACATGGACAAATCTCATTTTGTGTCCAAAGATGAAGCCAAAGCCATTTTTGTTAAATCTAGTTGCATGTGGGTTTGCACTTACGCTTTTTTAAGATCCTGAGGACATACAGTACTGTGAAGAAGGAAAAATGGCCACTGCAGTTAAACTGCAGCAAAAATGAGCAAAGCCAAGCATCCCGGGAGAAAATGTATGAGTGTAAATGTACTGCTGGGTAAAGCAGGTGATTTGATATGCAACATAGTCTCATCACTAATCCCTTGTCTGGTGTTATAGCTTCAGCACTGAGCAGTTTCATGGTTAAAGCATCCCTCTTATAGCAATTCAGCTGGATATGCGGCATGCTCTCATCATTGATGCTGTGACATGTTTATGGCTGTGTAGCTCCGGTACTGAGCTGCATCCTCTGCAGCCAAACAGTTTCTTCTGTGAGCCAGATGCAGACAGAAATCCACCCAGGGGACAGCTAAGCACATCTTGGAGCAACATCATCCACAGCCTCTCTGTCGTGGCAGAATGTCCTCAGCCTGTGTCAGCTGTGAAATGTCTGGGACTCCCTTCAGCATTAAGGTGCTTTGCCGTTCCATCTCTGTGGAGCCAAATGTCACTGTTCTGCTGAAGCCTTGTATGGAAAATTTCTACCTTATTTCCAAGTTGTCTGCACCTACACATCATCTGAACAAAATTATGAGGATATGCACAGACAAGTATGTTTTTCTTGGCTTGAGATTTGAGATGAGAAATTAGCATTTTATATTTAAGTGATCACAACAATTGCAATGATTGGAGCTGGAATTACTCATCAAATGACTGATTCAACATTATGATTAACTGTCAGAAAAGGAAGTTTACCAGAAATTCACATTTCTTTTCTCTTTTGGATTGGTTTTGGATTGTTGTCACAATAGGTGGGTGTAGAACATTTTTTGGACTAAAGTAGTAGTTTATTAGTTGCAACTCTCACATTGAGCAAAACTTAAAATAAATACTGAAGGACACTCATTAAATACAACTCAGCGTAACCAGCAGGATTCAGTCATCTGCAGTGTAGCCAACCAGTACAAACCACACTGAGAAAATACGATTTACTTTTATGCTGTTCCAACATCAAGCTGAGTGTAAGGGTTTTAGAGAGTGTGTGTGTGTGTGTTTACATGTTTCATTTTACACTGCCCACAGGTACCTCAGCAACCCTCTGTAAGTGTCATGCATGGACTCAAAGATGGCCAAGGGCCAATTAGTTGGACATGAAATACAGAATATATGATTCACTGGCAGCTGGCTAAAGGAGGGAAGGACCATGATTGGATTCAGGCAAAGTGCTTCTCTCACTGTGTGAGAGTGTGCATGTGTGTGACAGACACACACACACATACACACACAAACAATACTCTGAGCAGCTGCACGTGCATACCAGTTAATTTGGCTCGTGTTTGGGTAACTGCAGAACCAACCAGTGGATGCAGACAACTGTGCAAAAATACACACACCATTTCTCTGACCGTAGACATACATATACACACTGTCTAGCAAAGAGCCTCTCGACGGTGGTGTAATTAGGCCTGGTCACCGCAGAGACGTTGTAATGGATAACCCTGTCTGAAAATGGCCAGGGGCAGCAAATATAATTGAGCGTTCGGTGTCTATGGGTGTGCACATATGGGTGTACAGGGAGGACTACACAAATGCTTGCTGCTTGCTTTACTTTTTTTTTATTTTCTTCCCCCAACTCCCTGGATTATGTGTGCAGCAGCCCCTAATGAACGTGGAGTTTGAAGCCCTGTCCCTTTATACAGTGTGTCAATGCCGGGTGGTCAGGAGTTTGAAACCAGAAATGTCCGTTATATGTAGAAGAAACTAAAAATGCTCCCTAGTTAAATTGTAAAAGCACATCTTGAAGCCTGTGAAGGAAAATCTTTACACCAGTGTATAGTGATTTATTTGTTTCCTTGTTCTGATGTTGTATGTACTACTATGGCTGAGTTCTGATGACCGTATTTAAAACTGGGTTTAAATTCCAGCACTGCTTTTATGGCTGCACTATTAAAGGAAATATACTATTCAGTGGCATATACATTATTTTATACAGACCCTACATTTTGTAGGGTACATTTTTTTAAACATTTGCCACTGGCATCTCTGGTATCTGGAAATGTTTATGTTTGAGATACATTTCTGTGGGTCTGTGGCTCGTGGGTTAAAAAGTTCATTTAAAAAAAGCTCCTTACTGAAGGCATAGCAGATTTTTATGAGTTTTATATAAAAAATGAACCTTTCCATTCTATCCTTGAAACAGTGCTTCAGAATGTCATCAAAATGTAAATCTTCACTTCGATGCCAGACACTTGAAAGGCTATTTAAAAAGCAAACACATTAAAGCAATCTTCAAAGTCGGCTTCTCTCATATGATTGAACTCACAGGATGCTGTCTGCTGATTATGTGATGGGCTGATTTCAAAGGACTGACTGACAAAGGACCATAACATCACTGCATATAGAATAGCAGGTCTGCAGAGCATGAGGTCCACTAGAGACAGTTGCCATGGTGAGGAAATGTTAGGTTAGGAGATACAGCAGGTGAACAAAATAATGAAAGTAATAGATTAACTCAAACAGAGGTGAGTGAATCACATATGCAAAACGTAGCTACAGCCAGTTTGATAAAGATTCAAAGATTCAAAATAATCAAAACCTGGGTCACGAGAAAGCCAAATGGTGCAACAAGGTCAAGCTTTTCGGGGATATTGTTTATCGTTTGCTGACAACAGAGATGAGCTATTGACTCCTGGAAAGTTCAGGTTACATCTTCTGTACTTCTTATTCTGTTCAGTGATTTGAGATTCACAATCAAGTTAAATCATATTAATCAAGTAAAGCAGGAAACTTTTTTTTTTTTTTTTACAAATATATAAATAATGAAGTGTTTGTCATGGAAAAAAGAGCTCAGACAAAGATGTGAGTGAAGACTGGTGCTGCAATAATGATGACTTTAAAAAAGGTTTCATTCCTTTAGAATGAATTCAATACTGGCATTTCATTTTATGTTTCGTGACTAATTTACATTTCTCAGACTCTCTATGGGGAGATGAGGCGTTTTGTGACATCACACTGCCGTACAGTACTAAGAGATGACTAAAAACTGTTCTGTTTTCTGTATATGGAATGAGTCGAATAAGCAAAGCTAATCTCTGTAATGTCTAACACAAATCAAAGAGATCCTCCAGGGAACAATGATACTTCACTAAATTATATGGCGGCCAGCTGGAGGCTGAGGAGCTCTTTCAGGCTGCAAATGACTGATCCTGGATCACGGATGCATCACGCTCCCCACTTGCCTGTCTTCCCCCTCTTTCCTCCCTCAGTGAAACTGCCAACAGATGAATCCTGCCAAGTGCCTCCCCAGGAGAAGTGTGTGTGTCTCTCAAAATCTGAGTGTCTGCGTGTGTTTCCACTTTGATGGCAACGTTGGCAGTAATGTGTCTAATGGAAGATAAGCAACACTCTCTCAGACAAGACTTCACAGCCAGGCACTTCCCCCAACATCATCATGCTGAGTGCAATAGAGAGAATACTACATCCTCTTCCATCTCTACGAGTACACATAACTCACAATGTACAGCCACGCAAAGTCACAAACATACACACACAGAGAACAGAGTGCAAGGCTTTGAATCTGTCTCAACGTTGTCTTTAGCATCTCTCACACAAAGTCTACAGAGCCTCTCACACACACACACACACCCATGGATTAGATGATCAGTCTCCAAGATGAGTTTCAGCCATAGACGGACACCTCAGAGAAAGTGTAGCTTTGGATCGCCACACTCAAAGATTCCCACAACCATTTCTCCTCCAAAGTACATCGACACACACATACACACAGTCGAACAAACACACATGCCAGTGAAGTGTTTCGTGAGAGAGCGAAGGACGACTGCAGCAGAAGGCACTTATAAAGAAAGACAGAGGGAGAGTCCTTGACTGCCGACTGACCCCGCAGCTCGTTTGTGCACATTTTGAAGAGAGCGTTCTGATCGAGGGGGAGGGGAGAGGAGAGCATTCTGAGTTTATTACACACAACACAGCGGCGACAGGTGACAGGGGAAAAAAAAAGGATGAGGCAAGAATGATGGAGGACACAGAAGGTCTGAGACAACACCAACAAGTAATGAGTACAACACCTGAACTGCTGCCGTGTTTCTTTTAAGGTTTAGACTGATAAATCGTCTGGTTGTATTGGACACAGCTGGCCAGTGTCATTCCACTAAAATCAGCAGGAACAAAGTTTTAAAACTTCATGAATGCTCTATTGATTGATTTATACTACTGTTTTCTGTAAATTCATAATTCATTTCAAAACATATGGTAGTGCAGGTATTGTATAGGTTGCCTCATCTGAGTTGCAGCAATATTTTTTACCCTAATAAAAAAAAAAAAATCTATTCTCAGTTCTCTTATTGTGGTATGCAAGAAATGTGCTTTATAAGAGTGATGTCAAAAGGCAAAAATAGAATAAAAAAAAAAAAAATGTTAATATAAGCCTTATCATACTTTTTCTGATGGTATTGGCAAGATATGATTAACAGCCAATTCTAAAATCTATATTATATATATATATTATATCTGATGTGGAATGGTTTAGCTTCAATGCCTAAAGTCTGCATCAACATAAGAAACTGAAACCTGATCTCTAGGTTGTAAAATTGTGCTTTAATTCTCTATGAGCACTATTAAGAAAATATGGCATGGTCTCTTCTTGGATTGACTCTGGGGACACCTTGGGAGGGTTCTGGCAGGAACTAAGGGTGCAGCTGTTCCCTTATACAAAAGAAATGTTCCTATTAAGATGCAGAAATTCAGCTGTTGTGATGTAAATCACTACTGAAAAGTGTCAACAAATGGTAGCAAGGTCAGTGCCTTTTAACATAAAAACATCATGGATTTTAGCTTTGACTACACTTTGCTCAAGAAAAAAAATGGAATCCAAGCAACTCTGATTTTTAAGACCTGAGACAGGAGGGACGGTGCGGCTCCAGTAATAATTTCTCCCCTCTGTGTAGTTTATCCCAAGCTGCCCTGCAGCATTTGTCTTCTCAGTGAGGAGTATATACTGAGGTCAGGACCTAAATACGTTAGCTCTACCTACCGCTGAGCACCAACAAGCTTTAAAACTGTCAACCTGTCCTTCTCTTCTCCGCTCGCTCACCTGTCCTTCCTGTCTGTTCTGACACTTTCCTTCTTCTTCCATTTTTATGACCATTTCTGAGGAATATACTCCCTTACAGTGGAGACAGACACATAGAGAGTTAAAGAGCCCCAAGCCCCCAGAAAGAATATCAATGCAGTCAGTCGGTGTCTATTTTCCTTAATACAGTTATGTAGAGGTACTGAATGGGCATACGGACTGCAACTATCTATTGGTTTCATGATCAGGTAATGCGATTATTATCTATCTAATTAATTTAGTCTCAAAAGATTGTGAAAAATACCCATTACAAGGTAACATCTAAAAAAAACTGTGTCTGTCCACTCAGTAGATGTTGTACAGAAAACAAATAAAATGCATTGAAAATGTGCAATAAAAACATTGAATGCAGATGCATTAAATATATTAATATTTAACACTGGCAATGAAGAGTTAGTAGTAGCCCAACGATTAATATTCATTCAGCTTTACATCGTTCCAAACAGGTTATTTTGTCCTGCAAAACATATTCAGTTGCTACAGAAGCTATGTTAGCTGCTGCTAGGAGCAGTTAAATAAAGGTTTTAATTAAATTAAAGGAACAGTTAGCTTATTTGAGTAACTTATTTCCTTTCTTACTGAGAGTTAGATAAAGGTTAGGTTGCCAGACAACCACAGAGCCTACGCTCTATTACCTTAGAAGTTTTTATATTTTTATTACAGCTGTGCCCACCTTAAAAACACTTGTTTCAAAACCTCTGTTGCTATCTTTTTCATAATACTGTACATGGCAGCCAGGCAGCTAGCTAGGCTATAGAATGGCATCAACATCCATAATCCTGCCTATA
>JAUBNQ010000026.1:5258517-5270368 GCA_032353495.1 Ctenopoma kingsleyae | reverse complement strand
TATTATATTATATTATATTATATTATATTATATGTATCATTACACTAATGGAAATGGTGACAGTTATTTTTTTCGTATTATTCCAATTAATTTTATCTGAATTTTGTTACAAAATCTGTCTGGTGTGATGAGGCAGCTGCTCATTTGATTATTTTAGGAAAAAACCCAATATTATTCAATGTTTATTCAGTTCTACTTGGATGTATGCCTGTATTAGCTGATCCAGTTAACAGTGTCCTCTTTACTTGCAACAGTAATTAGAAACTCAACATGAGTGCACCTGACTGAGTTTCTCATGACAGTTGTTCTTCTGTACTCAGTGCTGTGATGATTTATAGAAATCTACTGTTGTGTCAATAAACCTCCATCAGCACTGATCTGTGAGTGGAAGATGAGGAGCAGACAGGGACATTTGGTGTGTGATTCTGCAGAAGACACAAGTAAACCCCACAAGCTGCTGCTGAATGTTTGCCAGAGACACTGCATTGGCCACTGTTAAATTTTTAATAGTCCAACAGTAGTGTGATGTCACTGCCTCACTGCTCCAGTTTGCTTTTAGTGGAAGTCCTATATTTTCTGCATTAAATTTATCATACAACACACCCAACACTAGAAAAAGGCTGCAACGGAGGCTGTGATTGCATCTGTGCCAGACATGGGTTTATAAATCCATCCAGTATATTCTCCTTATATATTGCTATGTTGCAGAGGAGCTGCCATGCCTGAAGCCTTTTAAGGCAGTGCAGCAGCCATAAAGGATTGTGTTCTCACTGAATGGTAAATGATTCACCTGTTGAACTGGGACAAAATGGTTCAAATCCAATCTAATAACGGGTGTCAAGAATGGGGCTGCTTCTCTGGTGATGGAGGTCAAAACAGGCTAAGATATGAGAGTGGTGCTGAGGAGAGGCTTCCAAGCATGACAATCTCCTTTAGTTTAGTGTGTCATTTTTTATCAAAGAGGAAAATATATTTAAGTGTTCTGTTTGTGGTGTGACTGAGGCCAATATATGAACTAAATAAAACTGATAAATTGGAACTGTCAACAAAAAAGTGTTACCTGTTAGCACTTCTCGCTCTTGTTACGATCTGTTTTCCCCTGCAAAGTTTTACCATGTTATTGGCCCAACGGCTCATTTACCCTTCTCTGATTAATTAAGGCAATTGATTGGCTGGAATAATCACCTCACTGGATAACCATGCACTAATTAGTGGTTAATTGAAAAACTAAAACAATGTCTAGGGCAGATGTAGGTTAGAACGTTACTGAGGAATATTTATTTTCAAGCTGTTTTCTTTCATTTATTTTACTGTTTGTTCCTCACAATCCTCGCTTTCAGCTGCTGGAGTGCCACTGGAGGAAAAGAGAATAAATTATGACCCACAGCTCAGAAACCACAAATAGGCGCTGAAATTTCAGTATATTCTTAGAAAAGAAAATGAAAGCTTCTCAAGTTCCCTCAGTCGACCTCTGGCATTCATTTGATATGACTCACAGTGCTGTAATCCATGCTGTGAATTCACCTCATAACTGTGGACAGTCTAAAAAAGAGGTTAAATTTATCCTGCTAATACAACGGCGTAAAAGAAAGTTCAGGTGGGTTTATCCTAATCCTTATGTCTGAACTCTCATCACTCCTGTTCTGCAAATCATTATACCTGCAATTCATCTGACAATCCTATTAAACTATACCAAAGTATTATGCAGCAACTTTTAATAATTATTACATTGTGAGGCCACTTAGTATTTCAATTGGAAACTGCAGGGGTTTTAAATCTCTTGTTGCCTTCAGGACGAAACAAGTGCATCTGCACACACTCATTTCCATAAAAATCGAAACAACAGACATTTCTTCCCACAAGTGCGTTATTCAGTCTGCACGCAGATTCAGATCTGTTATGTTATTGATGCACCAACCCACCATGAGCTATTTATACTGGTCCAAATGACAACAAAATAATACATATTTTAAACAAAGGAATTATTTAACATGATATCAATACAAAAAGACAAAAGACCTGAGGGACGGTGCATAGAGGGAAAATGCTGCCCAGAGTTTACGACCAGGTAAATCAACAGAGGCTACCAGAAGCATCCCAATGGGACTCCCTTACACTGCTGGGCTGTCAGAATATTAAGCCAGTGCTTTCAAGTCACAGCCAGGACCTGCTAGAAACCATTATTACGTTAAGAGCTCCACTGATACAATCTAAAGACAAGACCCCCTGAGAAAAAGACTGGGGCACTACATGAAATCTCATGTGTCAGTTCTCAGAGACACTACATGGTAGTACAGCAAGGATCCTGAACAAGAGACCGAAGAAACATCAGAATCAGGCGTCAGCAGTCGATGAACACAAGACTAGAATGCATCACAGCATCAACCAGGCGTCAAGACAGTGGCAGGAGAAAAAATAATCAAGGACTTTCACATTGGCTGGCAAAGACCATCTCTTCCCCACAGTTCAAGACACCTGAGCCATTTCACGTTCCAGCTTTGTTTAAAGAAATAATTTTAAATACAGTACTGGGACAACCACTCGCTCTTTTTGCCAAGTGTTAGATGAGAATATTAGTGCCACTCTTCTGTCTGTACTCTAAATATAGAGCTAGATGTTAAATATTTAGCTTAGCTTTTTATACCACCAAATATAACGTAGGACATCTTTGTACAGCGTCATGCTAGAGGTTTCCCCTTGTGCCCAGTATTTATGCTCAGCTAACGATTTCCTAACTCCAGCTTCATATTGAATAATTACATGCTTTACTGAGCCCCTTGCAGAAACTGCTGTTGGACAGCTGCCAGACAGTACATGTCGGCGCTGCTCCAATTTTAGTTTTGGTGTCCAAGGACTCATGGACATGTAGCCATGAGGAACTGAGAGTCGACCACTGACCCTGGAGTTAAGAGATGACTGCTCTACCGACTGAGCTACTGAAAGGACAGTTGTCAGAGTGGTGTAACTCACCTAAGTCTCAGTAAGGACATACGTAAGTGTGTTTGAGGTTATTCACTGTTTTGGTTTCTCTTGGTGATACACTTGCTCAACAAAACGGGTTTGAACTCAAATCACTGTTCAGGTTGCAATAAATCGCTTTTTGGGAGCGCATTAAAAAAAACATGATCAGGTCATTTAATTTGTGAAAATCAGTGGCTCAGTTAAAAGAAACACTAATGTCATCTGTATGCAGTGAGATTTAATATAATTAAGATGTGTTTTTAGATGCTAATTCTACATAGTGCAGCTCAGTTTGAGGTCCAACCTGAGTCATGTTGTTTGTGGAGGCCTGGTTACCAGGTTAAGTTAAGTTGTGCTGCATCTGTGACGATGAAGCACATTTACAGTAGTCAGAGAAACTGGTTATGTATCTACTGTAAGACTCACTGCCTCAAGGGCACTGAGGCATTCAGATGTGCTGGGTATCACTTCCGCTGAATCTTTTGCCTCTCCTCCTCACTTTATTTTTCAGTCCACACAAAATTAGTGCTGTCAGTGCATCTGCCAACCTGGCGGTGTGACACCTGTGGAGATTGGCAGGTTGAACCAAAGTTGTCAGGACAAACTGGAGAGCCAAGACACTGTCTGCGTTAGAGTATATGACGTAATCAAGTGTAAACACTGGAGGCCATTTAGGGAAGATCCTGGTGAGATACAGGGAAAAAAGATCTGATATAGAGGTATGGTTGTTAAGAAAGAATAGTGAAGGATATTCAAATAGAATGGTGACACCACCTCTGCTCTGGCTGGTGTGAATCACAACTGATCAAAAGAGAAAAGAATGAGAACAGATGCAGAGCGGCATCTCTGACAGGAAACATGTGGCTCTCTTTACATCATGCACTATTACAACAATGACAGTGGTGTAAAAAAGTATTTGTCCCCTTCCTGACTTTTTTGTTGCATATTTGTCACACTTAAAGGATTCAGAGCATCAAACTCATTTTAAAGATAACCAGAGTAAACAGAAATGCACTTTCTAAATGATGATTTAATTTATTAAGGGAAAAAAACTGTCCACGCCTGCCTGGCCCTATGTCTAAAACTATATCCTCCCTAAACCTAATAACTGGTTATGCAATCCTTGGTTGCAACAACTGCAATCAAGCATTTGAGATAACTGGCATTTTACATCTGCGTGGAGGAATTTTGAGCCGTTCTTCTTTGCTGAATTGTTTTAATTCAGCCACATTGGGGGATTTTTGAGCATAAACAGGCTGTTTAAGGTCATGCCACGGCATCTCAATGGGATTTAAGTCCAGACTTTGACTAGGCCACCAGAGGTGGACTTGCTGACGTTTTTCGGATGATTTTCCTCCTGCATAACCCAAGTGCACTTGAACTTGAGCTCACAACCTAATTCTCGTTCAGGAATTTCTGATAAATGGCAGAATTCAAGGTTCCATCAATTATGGCAAGTTGTCCAGGTCCTGAAGCTGCAAAGCAGCCCCAGACCATCACGCTATCACCACCATGTTTAATTGTTGGTATTATGTTATTTTTATGAAAAAACAATCAGGATGTTTTTTTGGTAAAAGGGGCAGTGGCTTTTACCTTGGAACTCTCCCATGGATGTAATTTTTCTTTCTTATTGTTGAATCATGAACACGGACTTTAACTGAGGCAAGCGAGGCCGGCAGTTCTTTAGATGTTGTTCTGCGTTCTTTAATGACCTCCTGGATAAGTTATCATTGTTCTCTTGGAGACATTTTGGTAAGCCGGTCACTCCTGGGTTCCCCACCGCTGTCAGACGGCTTCTCTTTAAGTGATCTCTTGATTCAACAGGTCTGGCAGTTATCAGGCTTGGGTGTGGCAAGTGAATTCAGCTTTCTAAAAACTGTGGTTCAGTCATGATTTAGCAAGGGGGGTGGGGGGGGGGGATGCGTTTTTCCCTTAGTAAATTAAATAATCATTTAGAAACTGCATTTTGTGTTTACTCTGGTTAGCTTTATGTAATATTAAAATGAGTTTGATGATCTGAATCCTTTAAGTGTGACAAATATGCAACGAAAAAGTCAGGACGGGGACAAATACTTTTTCACACCACTATATTAATTGTATCAAAGACACAGTCCTTACACTCATTTAAAAAGGCTTAAAATCAGTCTAAACGTATATATTTAAATAAGACTAAAGACTTGCTGGTCTATTGAGATGAAAAGACATGCACTGACTGAATGACAGATTGATCTATCCATTACTCATCTAAACTGTTTCTCATTTGATGTCTGACAGCAAAAACCACAAGCAAGGGTGTCCACAACGCAACCAAAGAATAACTTGGCATATTAAAAGCATCAGCCTTTCAGCCTGTGTGTTGCCCTTTGTTTAATTCCTCCTCTGCATGTGAGCAGATGGCATTACCTATGTCGTCCTCCCCAAAACCCTTGATGATGCCCTCTCATAAAAGAAAAATAAACCTACCGTTCCCGGAGATGTGGTTCTCCACTTCGCCGTGTCCAGCTTGCCTTGTAGAGAGACTAAGTTGCATGTAGAGTCCCATGTAATGTAAACTCCCCAGCAGTACCCGGAACGCTCCCATTTCTCTTCTGTTTTGTCTGCTCTCCTTGCTCCCTCTTTCTTTTTCACATCGGGTGAAGTGCCCGTCGAAAAATATCTTTTCTTTTCTTTGTTTTGTTTAGTTTTCTTTAATTCCAGTTGACGTGAGGCGAGAAACGCAGCGAGCTACCTGTGAGAAATAAAGAAACGCAAAAGTGGCCGCCGCCTCCTTCTGTGCCAGCGCACTGACTGACTGACTGAGGATCTGCTTCTGCTCATTTGGCTCTATGTGCGGCGGAGGGAGACCTCCCCCAAATGGGAAGTGCCGCGGCTTGCAGTGGGGAATATCAATTATGAGAGCAGTGATATTAAAAAACATTATTCATGAAACGGCAGGAGACCGCTAGAAGTTTCAAAATTGGTTTTATGTTTTATTAATGTTTGCTAAATATTACAGCCAAGCATACAGGGGTCCTCAAACATTAGGTGGGCAAAATGTTCTGCCTCCTTTAGCCTACACAACTCCTGACTTTGTTTGGCTTAAAGGATAAAGGAATCATATTTAAACAGTTCTGGTAGTTTCACATCAAAATTAGGCCTGAGCAGCAAATTAGGATTGAGCAGGAAGAAATAGAAAAACTGACTGAAATCACCTATTTACTATATAGTGCACTATACTTACAGTCGACCATTTTAAAGCATGTCTGAATGCTGAATGTGTAAATTTATCTATGAATAGTGCCTTCAGAAATTTCACAATGGGTCCCTACTCTACCTTCTGCTGACTGTTGAGCGTTGCATCTGATCCCCACACACATTCCTGATAAAGCAGATAAAGCATGAATATGTTATGTTGTGAAGACATACAAGTGCCTGTGAGCTCACAGACCAGCAGGTTATCAAGTGGATGCAGTGAACTCTTTTCCCAGCTTTTGATGCCGTGCCGTTACTGTAAATTCAAATGGCTGCTCCAACCAGTCTGAAAGACAGCAGCAAGCCCCTGCCCTCTTAGTCTAGATTTAAACAATTAGTTGTACCCTACAGTCTACACAGTCACAGTGCTGGGTCCCTGCAGAGACTTTTTACCTTAATAATCTTCATCCCTTTGGTTTGAACCAAAGAAATATACCGTATCTGTACTGTGTCGCTGTCCTTGGTGCTGAAATGCAGCCACAGTGTCGGTCACATATTTAATAACAAAAGATCAAATCTGACGAGCTGCACTGTGATACGGGTTATTAGACTTTATGTAACAGTATATAGCTGCTTTTATAATCTTTAATAATCCATTTCTTTCAAGGAAACATCCATATAGCCTAACAATTTATAGAGTAATTTATATTTGTATGTTAGTTACAGAACAAAAGAATGATGTGTTTTATACTATTTACTTGTGTATGATGGGAGAACTAAATTAAGATCAAAAGTGGAAATTAATTTCTTAATCATTTGAATTACTCTGTAAAAAACAGTTTAAGATATTTTTTATATTGTCTTTATTCTGTTAATTTTCTGTAAATCACAATATGAGTCTCCCCTTCACATAAATGACAGTTTAAACAAATTTTCTTTCTTTCTTCAAACTACAAATTATCCTCACAGACAAGTTAAGTCAGTAAGCAGTGTTCAGTTTTTTTCCATTTAATTAATAGAACTCATTTCTAATTTAATTATCATTTAATCATTTCTACCTAATCTTTCACATGATTTTGTTTGATTGGACTTGTGACACCTGTTCTTTATAGAGATTTTATTGGGGGTTTCCTGTGCATTTACACCATTCTTGTTCATTTTTCAGTCCTTTTTCATTATAGTTATTTGTGGACTACTGAATACTGACATTAGTAAGCACATAACGTACCAAATGCCCTGAAATCTTTTGATAGAGGCATGTTTCACTTCACTGGATCCCTGCTTTAGAAAGCAAACTCAGGTGCTACCAGACCATGGAGAGTTTTTCAACAAGTCTATGGACCTGTAACCTATATCTGAATGTCAACACACCAATTGGATTGCCTGACTCCAATTACCCTTCTTAATAAAAGCCATTATCCCAGAGGTCCATGTGCTTTTTCAGTCAAAGAAACTGCTTTCCACGTAAAACGGATGAAATAAAAGATTGTGCACACTGTACCTAAAACTTTACATAATAGTCAGCAGTACTGTGGGAAACAATGCAAATGTTATTAGAAATAATCTACTTGATATTTTGTGTCTATTGCTGGCTGTCACACCTTTAACAATAATCAGCAGTTTACCTCTGGGGTATCATTAAGACCCACTTACAGGGGCATGGGCAATCAATCAAACAATCAGGGGAAATAAATGTGTTTTTGCAATGCTCAGTAACATGTGGGAAGTGACTGTGGCCAAACCTATACACCAACTGACTGTTGCTACTGCAGCAGCCTGTTTGTTGGACTCAATTAACAGCTTTGATTTAAGCCCATGAGTCCGGAAGATGAACAGCTTATTGTTGTGACCTCATGTATGTACTGTATAGGGTCGTGTGGAGGATTTGCAGACAAATGGGCTAAACAGGCTGCACTAAACTCAAAGATGTTGATGAACACCTAATGTAGGTTTGTGATATAGTGATAGAGCTCCACTCTTGATGGTCTTGGATGCGAACATGCTGACTTTTAACAGGATGCTATTATTTGCTAATTAGCACTAAAATCAAAATAGTGCTGAGGCTGGCGGGAATAGCTTCAGTCATAAACTAAAGGATTGGATCAACTTAACCTGCTATATGAAAGGATACTATATCATATTTCATCACAATCCACCCAACAGTGGTAGCCCTTCTGGCCAATATTTGGAGCCATGCTACTAGTATGACTAAAACAAGAAATGTATCTCTTATCTCTACAGGCACTGACACCCAGATAAAGATGTTGCTGCTGAGCTTGATTTTCAGGTCTTGAAGCCCAGCATGCACCAAAGCTTCATATTGCATTGCCACCTTTTAACACATTTTATCAATCCCCATGCGTATTCAATGACAAAATACCTTCTCCTCTCAGTCTCCCACTAAAAGACAGGAGCCCAAAAGCACAGTGGTGCACAGTGTTTGCATTCAGTCATTCGGAAAATACAATTATTCTCCCTCCCCTCGGCTGTGAAATTGCTGTACAACCGCTGTTAAACACGCCACAGTCATAATCACCGATAAGAGATGCATGGGGCCGTGCCTCCTCTGCCAATACAATATGCAAACGACGCCCTGCCGTTCTACTCATTTTGTTACTGAGAGATATTAGAATTTGCACAGACACTTAGGAACGGCAGCAGATGTGACAGCTGTCAGTGAGCAGCCCCCCTGTTTCCCACCCAACGCTGCAGCTTCCTGCCAGGATCATGGTCAGGGATCCAGGGAGGGTGTGGTACAAAACAAGTACAAAAACACAGATACGTAATAGACAAGAAACTGATGTAATAGATACTAAATAGCAGGCTATTAGAGAGTGAAGTTTGCAAGATTTAAATATACGCTTTGTTGTAAAACATCACCTCCTGCGCCTCGTGAATATGATGAAGCGTGACAAGAAAACAGATCAGAATCAATTCATTTCACTTATTTTAAGTTTCATACAAACATAATATCCAAGCCAAGTTGTTTTTGTCAGAATTATGCACGACTTATTAAATTTAGAGGTTTGGCAGGACAGTTCCAACCAGGGCTGTGAAAACTAAAAAGCAGCAGTGAATATTTGGCAATTCAACATGGCTGTCAAACTCTGCTTTCAGCAGGGCTTGATGATGATACTGAATTTATCAAATTACTAAGCTTGTGAATTTGTCCCTAATTTAAATTTACTCTCATTGGACCTCATGCAAGAAACACTTGTATGGACAGATCTGCTCTTATGTACTACTTATGAGTGATTATACAGATTTTCTGGCAATGACATATTTTCTCTAATGTACAAATTCCAGCCTTCATGGGCCTGGATTAATTTACACAGAGACATTTAGCATTTAATAACTTCATTTGTTATATTTTAGCACAACAACTTTAACATTTCAGTAGATGCTATCAAAATTTTCTCACTATTGTCTTAACTGTGAATTTTAAAGCTTCTTAAGGAAAGACTAAAAATTCACAGTGCAGACACTGACAGGATTTCACAACTCGGTAAAATCACACATCTTTAGCATCTGTAGGCATTCTAAGCACTATAACTATTGCTTCTAATTGACACTACAAAATGTGTTCATTTCCAACACTTCAAGAAAGGAAGGTTTTTCTTTCTTCTCTTTGTGAATGGCAAATGAAACAGGTCATATATGTGTATATATATATATGGGGATCACTAATGCTAACAATAAAATCTTACAGTACAAACATACTTCTCATTAAAAAATGCCATTTATCAGCCTAAAATGCTGCCAAATTTGTCTAGTTATGATAATTTACTGAATATAAATAACTTTGCAGAAGGAAATAAGATGGACTTTGGGTAAAAACACAGAAATGTTCTTCCATTAGGCCCACGGGGAGTGTCAGACCCTTCTTGATCTCAGAAACAGCAGCACATCAGTTCACTCAACATGTCACACAGTTTTCATTAGCAGATTCAGTTTGGTCAGTTGTTATGGATATGTAAATATTCAAATTCTTTTATCATTCTTCCCATATGTGTTGGTGTAAACATTGAGATTGACAGTTCATGACCTAGGTTGAACACAAAAAAAAAGTATAATTGTGAGAATAACTATAAGAACCCATGATACCTACCCAAATGTTCAACCAACCAACCAGTCTGCTTTCATTGTGCTTAGACAAACAAACGTAGAACAGCATAAGAAAAGAAATGCAATTCCCTCATGTGTTTTGTTACATTCATTATTATTGATCCAAGTTTATCCAGTTTATCATGATATACTGTATGTTTTTTTATCAGCTCTCTCCTTCTGGGTTAGAAAGTCAAGTAGTGGATTGAGTGCTTATTAGAGTCCCCAGGGAACATGTCCTATCCCTATACTGAAGGCAGCAGTGATCA
Source organism: Ctenopoma kingsleyae (assembly GCA_032353495.1). NCBI lineage: Eukaryota > Metazoa > Chordata > Actinopteri > Anabantiformes > Anabantidae > Ctenopoma > Ctenopoma kingsleyae. The sequence continues at coordinate 5,259,863 of JAUBNQ010000026.1, read as the reverse complement.
AATAATCAAATATATATTTAGAATATATTTTTTCCCAATGTGCAATTTGTCTGTCACTACTGTGTGCAATGAAAATGACATTAAGATTCATATCAGACTAAAAATAGTGGGTAAACTGTTAAAGTGGGTCAGCTCTTCACTACGAGTCTCTGCAAAACATCCTCCTCTATTTCCTCTCTACACTGATTCGTCTTGTGTCTCACACACTTAATTGGGCAGCTTTATGTCCTGTTCCAAGGCATAAAGACAGCAAAGATACAGTGAATTATGGGGCACAAGAGAGGGTGAATAAAACAAAGCTGTGTTTTTGTGTACAGCTCTACCATATAACACCTCCGCACTGTTGTGCGTGTGAACAGCGTCACAAAGAAAAACAGCAGTGGGCTGAGAGCTCTGGGAGACTGCTGAGATCCAGCAGTGGGTGGGTTCAGACAAATAAAGAAGAAGCAGGTTTCTCTTTCTGTGAGGATTCTCTCCCTGCACAGGAAGCTGCAGATATAGGTTTGTTGTCTCCATCTGTGCCCGTGTGCAACAGTAACCAAATGTAGGCATAATGAGATTCATGCGCACAGACTGTTATGAACAAGCTGTGCCAATCTCACTCACTAAACCGTGACATTAATCAAACAAACCAAACATGCAAGCTGGATTTTATTACTAAATGTTTTATTAGAAAATATTTTACATCCAGAATCCAAAACAAACAAACCAGGTAAAGTTGGAGAGTCGAGAGAGCGATATTAAATTGCTGATTTCTGCAAAGTCTGTCCACAATTACTCTGCAGTGTTCAACACCACAGAACAGAAAATAAACAGCACTGACGCTCTGTACATATTTCATGTTTGCTGTGTGTTTCGGTCCAGCTATAATATAGAGTGAGCACATTCACATGAAGTCTTCATTTTAACCAATTCTCTGACACATACAGATTTTGTTTACTGGCTGAATAAGATTAAATTAAAATGTGGAATTAATTATTAATTAGTTCCTCAGACAGAGGTAAAAGTGAGATGGTAATCAACTTTGTTACATTTCTTTAAATCGTGAAAGCAAGTAAAAAGGAGGAGACTACTTTTCAGATGTATTTCTATGCACGTAAATGTCTTCATTGATTTACCCCGTCAGGATTATGAGCACCATTGCTCCCAGATCAAAACCATAGGCTTTCAATGTTCACGTGTAAGGACATAAAGTTTGTGTTGGTGGGTGAGTGCGTTTATGAGTGTGTGTGTGTGTGTGTGTGTGTGTGTGTGTGTGTGTGTGTGAGTGTGAGAGTGAGACAGAGAAAGTGTGGTTAGAAGTTGTCTACAAGGTCCATGATCCTCTTCCGCTCAGATTCTTTGAA
>JAUBNQ010000026.1:5245520-5257184 GCA_032353495.1 Ctenopoma kingsleyae | reverse complement strand
TGTCTAACTGCATTTATTATGTCACCATTTCTTAACCAGATTTCAGGAATTGGTGAGAACTGTATTATGATCACCAACAAAAATGATAAGAAAAATACAAAAAGAAGGAATTATCCTTTAATAATTATTGATCCCCTTAGGGAAATTGTTTTTAGACAGCTGCCTGACAGTTCAACACTTCTACTGTCTTGCCCAAGGACACCTCAACATGCAGAGCCAGGAGGAACAAGGAATCAAACCACTGCCCGTGGGGTTCATAGACAATTGCTTTTCCTTCTTATCTTATTGTGGAGAGGTTCTGTCAATGCCTCCCATCTCAGCACCACTGTTGTGTGAGTGTTGTGTGACTCACACAACAGCCTGGCAGTGGTGCTGAGATGTTTGCTTTTAAAATATTTTGAGAAAACACCGAAAATCAATTTCAATGATTTGATGAAGTTTTGCAGCTTGTTATTTATTGTAATTTGATCTTAACTAATTTCTAAAGAGCTGTACACAGCATGACAGAGCATAGCAGATCACAGAAGAGTATAACAGAACAGGATGAGGGGGGGCTGCATGAAGCAGAGTAGACTGATGTCTTACCACTAGCTTAAGCAGCTCTGAGTAAACATAGCAATACAACACTGGATTGTATTAAAGTGTTGGATTTTCATTCAATCTGGTGTAACTGCAAACAACTCTTAAGACAAGTGAAAAGTCAGGAGGTACCAGTCAGACAAAGCTGGTTATAAAGAGGCATATGTTGACTGACTTAATAAGCTTATCATTACTAGTGACTAGTGACATGGAAAAGTAAAAAGTAACATAAAACTGAGTCATCATTGGGTTTTCTAACAGTTGGGCTGGGACCTCAGCACTGGCACGAAAGTTATACAAAAGGAGGTACCACTATCTGGAGGTTTGGGGGTGTAGGTTTGGACTGCAGCACAGATACATGCAGCTTCCAAAGCAGCATTGAATGACAGCAACAGGGATTTGAATGTGATCCCCAGAGGTGTGGGATGCTGCTAAAAAATAATTTTAAGGCTGACTGAAAAGTGTGGAGAGGGGGACTCAACAAAAAACATGAAAACCTACAGCCTCTTTCATTGTACGCCTGTCATTGTCCTTGTATGCGAGTGCATCTCCATGTCTATAAATGGCAGTGCAGTCAGCCACTCAGACAGAAAGGTCAGAGATTCAGTGACTCTTCAACTCTCTGCAGAACCTTTTCTTTGGCATGGTGGTACTTTCTCCTTCTGTCACCACGGCAACAAGGCAGAGGACAATACAGTACTGAGCATCGCCATTACTCAGGTCAGTGACTGGGACTGATCTGCCATGAGTACAAGGAGAATCATTTCCAGGAGCAGTCTCTGCAGCAGCAGCAGCCATAGATATGGACCAGAGGTGCAAGGTCTGAAATAATGCCTACTGCAAATGACGTGTCTGAATACAACCATCAAAAGGACACCTTGAGAAAAATTACCAGCTAATTTGTAGGGATGCATTTAGCCAACCATCTGCTGTTTTTTGAAAATAAGTTTCCAAAACTTTTCAAGGAAAATGTCAACATTAACAAGAAGTACCTGTGTAATCAGCAAATGAAAGAGCCACATTTTTGCATTGGGCAACATCTTACTTCATTACTATAACTGCATTTTGGTTCTGTGTCAGTCAGATGCTACTACACATACTCAATGTCAGGTTCTGTGTTTATGCTGCTGTGTTTATTGCTTTGTTAATTTGGTAATTTACATTTGTGATGTAAAAGTGTATATACTAATAGTATTTTGAGTGGTGGAGTAGGAAACTTTACTTAGATTTACTCGTAATAAAATGATGAAGTATCTCCAGCATTATCCTTTGGTAATATAAGAGCTCACCTATCAGAAGTGCAAATTTTAAAAGCACCAATGAGAGATTTTTTTACCAAACTACATTTCTAGAGTTAAAGTGTTATTATCCCCATGGTCTCCATGTGTGGCCATCTGGAACAAAAGTATTTAAGTATGACAAATGCACGAAAAAACAAACAAACAACAAAACAAAACAGAACGGGGCAAGATACTTTTTCACAGCACTGTTCGTATAAATACTGCTTCCTAGTGAGATCGTGCAAATTTGTTCTGTTCAAGCATAACCTGACCCTGAGGCAAAGACGAAAGTCCATCTGAAATTACATTTTACATCACCTCTAATCTTGTCATATAGTTTCTCAGAGTTATACGACTAGTAGACAATAAGAGTAGAGTCGAGTCCAAAGAACTTTCTGAAAAAATTCAATGAGATTTTAACCCAACATCACAGACAGAAACGAAGAACACTCTTTTTCATTATGGCTGAGTGTAATCACCTGTGACACAACCTACCTAAAGTTCCTTAAGTGGAAAACCTAACTGCAGGTTTTCACAACATTAGTGAAATCAATGTTTTTCCTTCCTGCAGAGCTGCTACTCATTCAGTGAGCTAAAGCCATTAAGGTCAAGACATCAGAGCTGGCAACACACTTTGCATGTGCTTAACCTTTTTCTGCAGCTTCTCATTGACCGGGTGGGGCACTTGAAATGAGAGAGGGCTCCACCGTGCAGTGTAATGGAAAGGCTGAGGGCACACATTACAAGCCCCACACACATACGCATATACACACCGTCGCTTTAAGAAGTATGTATGCACCAGCAACATGTCATTACAGATGCATAAACAACACAATCTATGACACATAAATAACTCAAAATGATGCAAGGACACAGCATATACATTCATATGTAAAGACATGCAAGGACAGACATGTACATAATATGCAAAATAAAGCACAAAGGAAAAAAACTGGACATATGCACACCTGCAGGACACATAAATAGACATGCTGAAGGTAAATATTATATGCATATACCGAAAAAAAAGTATCCACCTATCGTGGAAACTACAAGGACAGGAAAGGCATACATGTATGCAAATATGCAGACGAAAACAAAAGCGACACTTTGGCACATTTAGAAACACATTACCACATACGCACACACACGCAGTGAGAACTGGAGAACTGCCATGCTTGCTGGCACTGCTGTGCGTAACGGATGGCTCTATCTACAGTGCTACATGAGAGCCAGAGGGTGTGTGAACGGAGCCTCGTCCTCGAGCTTTATATGACAATGATACAGGAAGGATGGATGTCACACCGAGAAGAAAATAACACACCTGCTAGGTCTTTGAAACCAAACAAATACAGCGGGGCAGAAAATGTTTGGGACGGTGAAAAGGAGAATGACAGACAGACTCTGCTCCTCTCACAATGACATTATGACCAAATTATAATGCATATTACCACAGCAGGATCCATTTCTGCATATTGTTTTACCATTTGTGCACAAGTAATGTGAATGAAAAGCAATTAACACTTCTACTTACATATTGAATTTTAGCCTGTGTTTATTTATTGCTACCTTCATTAACATCTTTAACAATTTAACCAGCTGTGCAAGTGCAAAAATGCATGCATGCAAAACAGATATGTAATAAATAGAGGTCTGTGCAAAAAAATGGCTTGGACAAGATGTAAAGAAACTACTCAATCCTAAAAATAGAGTTGTATTTTGACACCTCAGTTTCAAAATTGGCCCACGCCTATTTACTTGTCCCAGGGAATAAAGACGCATGACATTATTCATTGTATCTTATTATATTCCAACAAAACCACTTTGGCAGGCAAACCACATGGGCTTTCTATCAAACGACAACCACAGCCAAAACAACACCCCCTAAATGTTTCCTTGCTAAAGTGGGACTCAGAAACAGGATTTTTAAAATGTGTCAAAATGCTTCTCTGGAACTAATATGAATTTGTTTTAGATATAAAAGCAACTACTGTACGGTTCCCTACTGTTGGTAAAATATATATCAAAATATTTTATCTATTTCACTCTGTGGTGAGGGCTTTGTTTTTGTTTTTTCACTCCTTGTGTTGGTTATAGGGTCAAACCATACCTCATGGGAAAAGTTAATTAAAGAATTAAAATGGAAAAAAAAGCAGTAAAATAACCTTGCTAACACGGGTGTAACAGTAACTGCATGTTAGAAAAATCTTTATTTCACACAGGCCATTATGACATCCCATTATTTCTAATTTGCCCCTTTATACAAATATATTTTAGCATATTGTAGACAGAAAATGAGTTAATTTGCTCTCATTTCCCCATATGTTGCACATTAAACGCCTCCAGCAGTGTGCTGGAGAGCATAATCCCTTGTTGTGAAACATCTGCAAGAAGTGAGTTTCAACGACAGCACAATACTTCTAGTTCAAAGCAGAAGTGTCTGCTATTTTATTCAGTGAATAAAAGAGAGAGAGTTTTTATAAGTATAATTACCAGAGTAAAGAGTACAGCATGACTTTGATGTTATACTGAACTACATATGGCAAAAAAGAAAATTAGGATGAACTTTACAGTTCTTGTTTTCCCTGGACACTACTACTACTACTACACCAATTTAATTTGTTTGTTAATAAAATATGAAAATTACTGAGTGCTGTATTTCATTTGAGTAAAATAATATATAAATAATAAATATGAAGAAATAATATAATATAATAAATAATATAAAGAAAGTAAAGTTACTCACCTCTCATGATGTGCCGCACTATTTTGACAGAGCCTCCTCTAAGGTTGAGAATTTGATGGACTCTCTGCTGCAGCTAAATGCGGAGGAAAAAAAAGAGGATCAGTAACATAATGTACTGAATTTCAGTCACTGCAGTAACAGTATTCTTGGTGTCTGTTTAGACTGGTCCAAATATTTGATCATCATACTTAATTATCAATAATAAATTTGACAGTTTTGACACCATGCCATTAAAAATGCATACACACAGTCCTTAAACTCATAAATACAACACAATTCATGACAGAAAAATAAATAGTCGTTTCAAGTGTTTGTGAAGATTCTCAGTCATCCTGGTCATTTAAGTGCAGCTCATCAAGCTGATGCAAGGTAGTTGCAAGACCAAGTACACACAATATGCACATTAATACGTAAAAACATGCAAGTTCAGACACGTACACAGTGTGCAAGATAAATAATGTTTCACCTATAGATTTTCTCTCAAAGACATGATCATGTGCATATGAAAGCAAGCACAGAAATAAATACTGTGCATGCTAAATATTTGTGGGAATGGTTTAATGGTAATGGTTTACCATTAATGCTAATGTGCTAATATTATATTCATTTGACATTACCACAACCATACACATGAAGAAGAGACAGCTAACGCTAGCTGGAGCCTTTCCTTTCTGAAATACGATCAGCCCAATGGGTGCTCCTATGCTGAATGTTAAGTGGTGGATAGTTAACACAATGAGACCTGTTCATAGTTCATACAGGGCTATGGTACTGTGATATGCTCCAGTCAGTATCAAACCACAGAAACTGACAGTGTGACTCCAGGAAACACTGGATCAGAGATGTCACTCAGCCACTGCCATGGGAAACGCTCACTCAGAAGGCTGAATCTTAGATGCTCTTTTCATAAATGTGTCAAAAACTCTTTTTGAGAAATCGAAAAAAAAATCTGTGCAGAACAGGTACAATAACATTCTAGTCAGATTTTGTTAATCATAAAAAAAAAAGTTTTGCGTCCAATCTAAAAAAGTACAAAAGTCCAGTGAAACCCAGGTTAAAAGTGAAAGTGAGAGTAAATGAGCCACTTGGCTGCAGCATCCATAAAAACCATCCGACTCCTTTCTGCTTTATAGCTCGTCTGATCAGATGTCCTGATCAGACAAGCTCTGCAAGCCAGAGTCAGTGTATGTATGTTTGTGTACCTGTGAGTTCCCCGAGTTGCTGATCTCCACCATAATGTAGCAGATCAACTGAAGGACAAACAGTCCGGCATCCAGGCGGCGAAGGTAGAACTCATCTTCCATGCTGTCATCCAGGATCTCCCCGCGACGAACCATCTCCTGCACACACATACACAAAGGTACAACACACACTCATTAAAAGAAAATATGTTTTACACTTGTTGAGGTGAATTAATCACAATTATTGGTGGGTTTCTATTGTTCTCTGCATACTAAACAAACACAAAAACTCAGACTAATTTTAATGTAAGACTTGTTTTTCAGCCTTTTCCACAAATCTATTTTCTCTATTGAGCAGACACAAATCGATTGATTTCACAGCTAAGCTGCAACAAGGGGAGGGCACCGCTGCTGGCGCTCACAAAATCACAAATACATACACACTCTTGCATAGTTATCCATCTTAACAACCCTGTCAGTATGCCAATAACACAGTGCTGCCAATATGCACACAGCCCACATTAATCATCATTAGAGATTAAGAAGCAGACCTCAGGGGGGAGAGAGTCTGGAGTGTGAACCATTGGAGGGGGACAAACACAGACAGTGTGTCAAAGTGTCTGGCTGTCACACATTTTGACCAGTATGCAAGGACAGAAGGACAGTGTAAAATTATATTCTTACAAAGCTTTACTAAATTCTAAAACAAAGGAGGAAAACAAAGCATATGATGCTGCTCTACATATGAATAACAGATTTCATGACTCAACACATGCGATAGCCAGGGCCAGAGCCATTATGTGTTGTTCGTCCATCCATACTCCCAACAAATACTTGTGAAACCAATATCTTAGGAATGGTTGCAGGGAATTACTTCAAATTTGGCACAAGTGTCAACTTGGACTCAATGATGAACTGATTAGGTTTGGTAGCCAGAGCTAGCTCAGGTGACACTGAACCATCTCCTAGTTCTGCTGCATTAGCTAGGAGATGCTGGGGGACCTCCCTTAAGAGCTCCTCTCCTCTTCTCTCCTCTGTCCACTCATATGCCACCATTGCATGTCATAAACTTTGTGTTTTCTCCGTCCCGTGTCCTTCGTTCTCTCTGTACCTTTCTGCAGGTCTTGAAGCTGTATAATTCCAGTTGCAGTTAATGGTTCTACCAACCTGCCCAGTGTCTCGTCTACTGCTTCTTGTTCTTTTCTCTGTACAGTTGGATTTCAGTCTAATTTTATATATGGTAATATTCTGTAAAGTCTTAAACATTACACTGTAAAGTCCCTTGAGATGTCTTTTGTTGTGATTTAAATAAACTGAATTGAACTGAAAATTGAATTATTCTATTGTTCAGCGATAACTCTTTTTGAACTGCCCACGTCTCTGATCGTTTAAAAGAAATTAATGCACAGAATATTTCTGACAGAAACTAAAGAATTTGTCTCTCCCCAATATAATTCTTCTGGTCACTTTTGAATATAAATAAACTGACTAGATTTAACCTACACACTGCATTTATTTCATTTTACTAAAGGACATGCAAAAAAAAGCAGCTACGGTATATCACAGTAAATCAAGAAAAAGGGCAACTTTTCAAACTATTTCTAATGAAAACAAATAGCTTTCAGCATCAAGCTAAAGGGTAGCACACATGACATTTACCTCCCAAAGATTTCATCTCAAAGAAAATTAAAACTTTCAAAAGGCCTTGTCCTTAAAGATCAATTAAACTGTATAATTATGGTTGTGAAGTTCAGCTCATTAACATTCTTCAATCAAAGGGCAGCTCCTGAGGCCTACGGTACAAGACTATTATGGGAGAACCACTTGAGCTGCTGCTTGGTTGCATTGCTGGGGCACAAAACATATCCATTTTTGTGACACTGCATTCTGAAAGCAGGATACCATCTTGCTTTAATAATTTCATCCTGAGAGAAGGAAACAAAGCAAATACAACTGTAGAACAAAGCAGTGCAGTGTCAACTGTAGCTTGTTAAAGATGCAAAACAATGCAGATAATTAAGACAAGAACCTTTAATAAAGCCATTGAATGTAGGGCATTTGTCGCTCCAGTGTCCTCTGGGTAAAGCGTTGGCCTAGAATTCTGTATTATTACAAAGCGGAGAGTTATCGCATTGTAAAATAGTCCCAAAGCTTGGCCTTGTTGCTGTCAACTGGTACCCATTAAAAGATAATGTTAAACAAAGCTATTTGAATGTAAACTGTGCTTCCTTCCCTTCCTGTAGGAAAAAAAGATTATCTCAGTTTCCAGGACAACTCTGCTTGTTATTTGGAGTCAATACAGTAGCTTGCGGCAAAGCTACACAAATCTCACAATCCAACTTCAGCAAAGATACAAAACACAGGATGTAGGCCTAAATCACTACATACATACTGTACTTGCAAACTCTGTGGAAGAGTGAAAAACAACATGCACATGCAGTACATATACATTTTTCCCTCATTTTTTCACACAGGAAAGAAATCCATTTCCCCATTACTGTTCATGGTCACCACAAAAAAGAGCTGGAGGCATTTTCTGAAACCTTCAACAATTCTGCATGGAAAACTCTGCACGTTTCCATCTCAACTGCAGAGGAATGTGACCAAGAATATGAAAAAATGTGACTGCAGCTTGGTCTATGATGTGGGTACTGGCAGCAGACTGCAATGTGTGGCAGTCATCGGAAATTAATTCTGAGTAGCAGGTAAAACATGGCCAAGCACAAAGGAATGTAGAATCATATAATAATAATTAATACACAGAAAAATTTAAACAGTTAGCTAAACGTAATGGATAAATGGCTTTATTCTGAATGTGGTTGTAAAGTGGTTGTATTCTGAATGTAAACCTAATCAAACCAACCAACCATCACAATTCTCTGTAAAAAATATTGTAGTTCTATCCACTTTTTTGTACCATCGCTAACATACACTTTGGGGCAAAGTAGAAATGTTAGGTATCTCAGTGAAAAATATTGGGAACCACTGATCTAAAGGCTTAAGATCCTTGTTTAATCAGTCTACTACACAGCATCTACAAGAATGACACAAGATTGAGAACTTAATTAGTGAAATCATAAGACACTAACAGCTTCCACTTGGATTCACCTGGTTAAGCTTCAGCAATTTACATAAAGTCATGTCTTACCCCACTATAAGAAGTCTCAGTAAATCAAACCACTGTTAGCTAATATTAGTGACTTCTAATATTCCAATTAAAAAGAATGTTTCTTGCATGTCAAGATTTGCAAGTGCTAAATTGATATATATTTTTTCTCATGTAACCCAGCAGTCAGTTTAGGTTATTTACCGTACAATGAATCTGCCCAGGAGGAAGATGTAGATGTCAAAAAGACAGAGGAGGAATAGGAGTAAGCTAAGCATAGGGAAACTCCTCCTCAATATGAACCTGGCAAAGACTAATATTGTTTTTAGTGGTTCATCAACCCCATCTTTAAAGGAGACAGCCCAAAGAACGCCAAGTACATTCAGAGTGTCATTTTTAATGTCTGTCTTGGGGTGAGTGCGGCTTGTCAAGACGAGAGAAGGTAAGATAAGCCATAGTAACAGCAGTGGAAAATCAAAAGAAAGAAATACAATTATGGTTATTGAGTTTAATGTGACAGAAAATGTATGCATAGCATTCATTTTGTTATTATCTGAACGAGCAAGGAGGGGGTTCATAGCTAGGACTGCTGACCTCCTTGGTAAATTGGCTGGCCCAGGAATCAAGCAGTGTTAGAATGTTCACCCAGGTGCTGGGGCAAGACCTGATCCTGAAATGCACTTCCTGTCCCAACCAAATAAATGCACACTGTAGATGAGAGCATCATGTTAGCTTCATTGTGCTCAGATTCTGTCCCTGTTCCCTTGCATTTTTTTTTCTCTCTTATTTGACTATTGCAAGAACTCAACTAGTCAAGAAAAAAAGAAAGAAAAACATTTTCTAGTAAGGTCTTAGACAAGTCAATTGCTACAACCTCCAAAGTGCCCCACAGTAATGGAACACAACACACATCGTGAATCAAGCCAGACCTTTGAATCTGTATGGGTAGTGGAAGGTTTTGAACAATGACAAGTGTATTAAATATTCATTATTGTGAGCAGTGGAAGTGGACATTTGGGATATTAAAACCTGAGCTGATGTGGGAAGTGTGGCAGTATCCATTACGGAAGCAGACTTTTGTCCACTCGTAAGTTTTGACATTACAGCCAATATCTTTCATGTGGCAGCTCGGTCCCTCTGGCAAACAACGAACAGAAGAAGTGAAGAAAGAATAACGTGTTGAAAAGAGGGATTGGACAAGTCAATTACTGCAACCTCAGGGGAGCCTGGCAGCCTGGCAACAGTACAGACAGAGTAATAAGCAGTGATTTTCAGTCTTGGTCCCTCTACTGTAACTCAGACGCATTGTTCTTGTGTTTGTGTGATGGAGGACATGTGATCTTTGGATAACTTAACGTGCAAAGGAATTGTTGTTGCATGTCTTAGAAATCATGTACTTGTGTTTGTGCCTGTATAGCACAAACGTGTTAAAGAATGTCTTTCGACATCTACATGTGATGATTAATGTATGCGTTTGGTTTTGTATGAGTGTAACTGAGAAAACTGACTTCCTGTTCTGTGTCTGAGACTGAATGTATTTGTATGCGTGTGTGTGTGTCACTGGTTGTTGTTATTCCTGTGCTTTTTTCCACTGGGATGCTTAGATGCAGAATAAAAGTAATTTTTTGTCAGCACTTATATAGTTCTCTTTATGGGGCCAAAGAAAACATCAGAAAAACAGATGTTAGATCTCCTTATTAAGAAACAGAATACACAAATAGATAATGAGGGAAACTTTGAAGTATAAAGTGAAACGTTGTGGGAGCGTGAGACAACATGCTGATTTCATGTTGTGATATGGGCACATATCAGTTAGCTTGTTCGCAAATTAGGCTAAAGCAAAACAGTAGTGTTACCCAAAGGGGTAAGTTATTTGCTACTACAAACACTGCAACGTAGGCGGTGCAGGCTGAAAAACCCATGTGTGCTGAAACGCCCTCTACAGCAACAACAAACGGGTGTACAAAGTCAGTTTTAAAAATGTAATTGTTCTTTAAGGATACTGTTTGTGTCATTAAGACAATTACCTTGGAAATATCACTTTCATGTGTTATTAACCATTACCTCGTTATGAAATTGTCTGTTGCTCCAAAACTTAAGAAAATAAAAATAATTCATGTATATACAGAGCTTAAATAACTAACTAAAACAAGCTATGATAGAGTCCAACAAAAGTTCACTGAAGATAGGGAGATGGACAAGGTGAAAGATCGAGAGCATTTACTCTTCAAAGACATTTAAGGAAACTAAATATATCACATCCAGGTGCAAAGCCAATTCCAACTTAACTTTTATTGAAAAAGTCTAATGTCAGCAATATTATAGCAGCCTTTTTCTGTTGTATACTCTTGCTATAGCCCAGTATAGGAAACTCTCGCTCTGACACACTCACAGAACACAGCAAGCAACTGGGTTCTTAGGTGCTACGAAAAGTGCAGTCAGGCATTTTACAGTATTGAGGTCGGCCTCAGCCATGTTTTGCTGAGCTTCATCAATCTCCAAGAGTTGTTACCAACAAGCTGAGAGCAGAAGGAAAGTTTGGAAGAAAAAGAAGTGAAGAAAGAGAGGTGACAGCAGCAGCATTGGATGGGAAGAAGTAAAGAAGTAAAGAAGCAATAGGAAAAAGGGGAGGGAACAAAAGAGAATAAGGATGGGAGGAGTAAATGGGGAAAACACGGAAGCAAGACACAACTAGAGCATAAAGGGAAAATAAAGAGATGCATAAACAACATGCTAAGGATGACTGAGTGTAGTACAATTGAGAAAAGGACG
>JAUBNQ010000026.1:5225116-5238451 GCA_032353495.1 Ctenopoma kingsleyae | reverse complement strand
TTTTGTATAACTAAACAGACAGGTTCATATTTTTAACAAGTGATATTTTTAATCAAATGTCCCCAATTTAGTGCAACAATTTGTGTTTCTCTGAAGATGAACTCATCTTTCAACGTTTCTTTTGCACCATAATCAGGTTAAAACCTCTCACTTTGGCTTATGGTTTATGGCCAAATTTGGAATGAAACCCACATCTATCATTTGTACTTTGTGTTTTATAAATTGCATCATAATGTTTAAATGATTAACAAATATCTTCAAAAAAGGAGAAACCTAAAATCCATAAATAAGATAAGAGATAGAGATAAGGCCTTCTAAAATGAACATAATTAACAGATAAATTAATGGTTTTGCAGCTAAAATAATCAACTCTGTGATTTAGATCATGGTGTTTCATTAATTATCAATCAAATTGTATTTCTAAGTGCTTTATATGACTGACTTAATTAAGGATTAACTAAAGGATTTGCTTTATTGTGTCACAATACAACTGCCTCAGAATATCTGTGAAAATCCTTTATATGGTGGCATGTCAGAAGAGCATATAAAAATGTAAATGCAATCTTAACTTTAATAAGTTGAGCTAAACCTTTTAGCCATATACTGTTGGATGTTTTAAATACAGACAGATGCCCCTATAATAATCTGTTAATGCAAAGCATGTCTGAGTCCAGCAACTCACTCTATATTTAAATCTTGTTATAAGAGCTGGTAATGGCATCAAAGGTCGACAATTACTATGTATGAATTTACATACATGGATCAGCTGGGAACATCTTGGCAGAGAAGATAAACAGCACTGATGATGTTGATGTGATGTGCTGTTAGGTGCTGGTCGGTTTACAAGATGGAATGGTTTTATTTGCTGTTGATTAATTTATCTGAATAACCTCAAGAGGGATAAGGTTGTGGCCAGATATGTAAATAAAATCATTCATTTACACATACAGTAGATGCACCACAGGGCAACAGAGATTATTTTAAGTTATTGTTCCCAATAGCTAAATAGTGTTCAGGATAACACATAGCCTGCACCTGGCTTCCTTAGGAACAAAAATATTAATTATGTAAACAACAACATCTCCTTAGTTCACTGTGGCTTTTGTATACTCCCATGCAGTTTCATTATTTTTAAAGGTGCACTGAGTTGAGCACTTGCTTCATAAAGCCAAAGCCCGAGACAATAAATATATACTTTCTATAAAGTGAAACTGCTGCACAGAGCTATACAATGGCTAACAATAAAGACTGTAGTAGGCACCTCCAAAAGGTAAAACATGAAACCCTCACATCACTGTGTACTACTCTGAAGCAGTAAACAAGCTCACGGTCAACTCTTGCTCTTGGGGCATTCTTGGCATTCTGTTAACACTATGAATGTCCAAATGCTAGAATTCACTAATTTTCAACTAATCATTCACCATTTGCTTCATCTTTGCCTCAGGTGATTCATAGCACTAAGTTAACATGCAAATAACCCTGACTGGCCTGTATTCATTAATTGATTGACAACTGAAGGAATTGAAGTGCAGTTCAGAACAACACAACACAGGCGAACAGATAGGCGGCACATCACTGACAGACAGGTTGGGCCCAGGTTAACTGTGCCGTGGGGAGAGCAATCAGCCTCCCAGGCACCACAGGATAGTCAGTCAGGGGTTATAGAGAGCGCATAAACTGTCTGAAGGGACAGGAATGAACTGTTGCTCTACCGTCTGAAAAAATGTATGCAAAATCTGGACAAATAATTAGCAGTACATGGTGTACAAGCTGAAGTCTGTTTAACCATTCATCATAATGGCAAAGATAAGCAAAGCTGATTTAAAAAAAAAAAAAACAGCAAACAGGCACCAAAATAAACACATTTACTAAAAGCTTAATTTTGTCATGTACTCAAGTTCATACGAATGTCGAGGCAAAAAAACATTTCAAATTAACTTTATACAGTGTACTGTGCAAAATATTATACTTCATGTGTTGTGTGGTCCATGAAAGGGAAAGTGTTGAATTATCAGAAGACAGCAAGTAAAACCTTGACCAAAGTATTGTAAATTTTTGTAGTACAGTATAAAATACACTACGAAATGAAGCACCTATACTGTACAAAGTCTACAAGCCTAGTCTACATTAGCTGCTTTTATCTTTTCTCTACAGCTATGGTGACACAGGGAACATTTTTCACACAGTTCTTTAGGGCTTGATACAAATAATATATTAAAGCTTTCACTGTACTTTCTTAATAATCATAGAACATATTGCAATTAAATTAAATATTTCACCTCAAGATATGAAAAATAAACAAAGTCAAACATTCCAAAGAGGTTGTATGAACAAGTCTGAGGTATAACCCTACTGCTGAGTGATACATTTATTTAAAATCTTGTGCATGTCCTGAGCATAAGCATAATGTCAACATTAAGAGTTCTAAAATAAAACCTTTAATCTATATCTAAATATACTGCAGCATATTTAATTAAAGTATGAGTTTACTGAGATGGGACATGATTAATCCCTACCGGAGGAAAGACCAAACGTGCAGAAGATGTTAATTAGATGCGTCTTTACACAGGGATCTAACAGCAAATCTCTGCCTCTAAAATACACTAATAATAGGATTACACAGAATGACTGTGACAACACAGATTACAATCAAGCTTGAATCATGAGAAAATGTTACTTTAAGTCTGTGCCAAAGGCGCTCAGCGCTGGGAGGGGAGACGATCAAATAAGAGGGCCATTTGATTCTTTGCTTTTGACTAAAAACTTTGATACAAGTTTCATCATTAAGACCAGATAATCATGGTTCTCTAATGCAGGCACTTAGTTAATCTTACACATTCTTCTGCGGAGTCATGCTTTTGAAATGCATTAATATCAGAGGAAAGATACTGGTGATAAAGTAATGAGCTGATAAAATTCCATGGTTTATCTTTATAATGAAACTACCATCATTTTGGGTAGGTGGTGAGTTTTAATAAAATATAATTTTTCCATTAAATTGCTTTTTTGCTCTTCCCCTTACTGCATGGACCCAACAGAATTGCAGAGCCACAAAATATAAACATTTTATTCTAATACAAGTTTCTCTCTGCTCACATGCCTCACTCATTATCTATTTTAGTGCATTCATCAGAAAATAAGGGTCATGATGAGGGCATTCGCAGTACTTGAAGGTGTTTGTGTGGCATTCAAAACGCAACAAAAAAGGCCTCTGTTTCCATCCCTCAGGATCATTCCTGTGCAGTCTCACTCCACTGAACAAACACCCACATGCACGCAGGCACACAAAAACACTTTTCCGAGTTGGAGCTATGACTATTGTGCCTTGCCATGTAAATGAGTTGTTTACTTCTGTTCCCCCTCACACTCGCTCACATCATTAGCCACCTACATATAACAACCGGCTGCCACCAATTTCCATCATACAATCTCATTTCATTGGTAATGATAGAGTACATAAACCAATAAACTGAGATCCTAAAAAAAGAGGAGAAATGCAGTGTTCTGACAAGAATATTCATGAGCAGAGAAATGTAATTTGTTGTTTGGACCCCCCCTCCCCTTCAGTTTTTTCTGTCCACTTACAATGTCTCTATTAATTGTGCCTTTTTGTATGCTAATATGGACTGGCAATCCCTGGTCATTTGGGCTGTGTAAGTTTCAGAAAGGATTTCATGGGGATCAATCTTGGCATTGAATGTTATGATAGAGAGCCCCGAAAAGAACGTGTGAGAGAGAAAGCACCAAGGATTGGAGGACTGAGAGGTCTCTACTTCCTAATTACTTTTGTTTGAAGCAGCTGATAGTTAATTAATCTACAGAGTTATTGTGTTATTCCAGAGAACCACTTGATTCATTGCATTTTCAATTAGTGGTCTTATAAAGAAGGAGGGTTCACTCAATATGCCTTA
The DNA here is from genome assembly GCA_032353495.1 of Ctenopoma kingsleyae. Classification (NCBI taxonomy): domain Eukaryota; kingdom Metazoa; phylum Chordata; class Actinopteri; order Anabantiformes; family Anabantidae; genus Ctenopoma; species Ctenopoma kingsleyae. The sequence goes on along the minus strand of JAUBNQ010000026.1, from coordinate 5,234,540 downwards.
TATTATGACAGGCATCGCATTATGCTTACAGCTAATTGACAAAACAATGTGGACATGATGGGAAATCCCATATATTGGATGGTAAAAGCAGTTAAAATCATATGCCCAATATACCCTGCAGCATTACTAACTTGGTAGTAATGACTGCTTACATCCATATTTATGTTTATTAAAATTATGCCATTTAGCACATGGAAGGATCAGTTTTTAAAGGATCACTGTTGGCTTTGAAAACTACTAAATAATATACACCTGGTGAACACAGTCAACAGAATTGGTGATTTAAAAAGGTCAGCAATGATTTTCACCTCTCCAAACTATCTTAAGATACAGAAATTGCTTTCCAAAATTCACAAGGAGAAAAGCTGGATTTCCTCTATGTCTTTTTACAGTCTCTTAACTATGCGTCTGGCTTGTCAGGGGCCTCAACACACAGGGGGGAAAAGTTTAACTGTCAGGACAGGTTATCTTCCATACTCTTCCTCCTGCTGCTCGAGGAGGTCATAGGTTAATTCATCCAGTCCCTGGGTGAGACAGGACACAATGAAAGACTATTTGTTTTCGTCTGCATGACTGGGAAGCCCTGGTGGATGTTTTAAACTTAATTAATACAGACACAGAGAGGGGTTTCAAATTTTTGAATGCAGGTAACCAAACAAAGAGCTACAAGATGGACAGGTTTCTGCCGCTTTTTCTTTCAGTCCATTTTTTATTTCCATTCTCTCGCCCTGTATCACACGAACCGCCCTTTCATTCTCTCTCTCTCTCTGGCTCTTATTTGCACTTCCTATCTCTCACTCAGAGACAAGAGAGGTTCAAAAGCCCAGGCAGGAAAATCAATCAAGATTGGATTGATAGTGTAAACTGACAGGCCGAAGAGGCACCAAACCGTGATACATGAGCAGATTAGGACTGAGTGTGTCTGCTGGAAACAAGGCAGATTGCGGAAAAGTGTGGGAGGAGAAGGAAATCACCTGTCACAATAAGTATAATCACTTAAATTACTGCAGCAATGTACAGATTCTTTTACTTGACAAATTATTACATTTATGTGATTGTGAAAACAAGTTTTAATAATCTGCAGGCTTCTTTGGGTAATCAGTTAAGTTATGTCATATTTGAAGGAATACATTAAATCTGAAATATGTTAATTAATCATAACCTGATTTATGATTATTGATTGATGATTTGAGTTATTTTGGTGTATTATAAACAACGGTGATTGAAACACTGTAGGTAATGTTGGAGTTGGAGCTAACAGACGTTGAACAGCAGGTACTTTTACTGAAAAGAGAGAAGGTGTCGGAGGGCACCGTCTGTACGACCACTGCAATACCACAGAGGGGACCAATCATAGTCATATTCAAAGCTTATTATGCTTTGCATCGCTGCAATTTGTAGTAACATCTCCACTGGTTTATTTCCTTTGTCAACATGAAGTATACGTATAGAGCAAATAAAATACAGTGCAATGATGCATCTCACTACAACTTTCACTGATTGCCACAAGACAAACTACAGGTCAAAACAGGCCAGTAAACTTGCAGCTAATGGCAGTTTCTGTGAAGAACTCTTGTCCTAATTAGTCACTGACCTTCATGCTCCTTCTCTGAAGCACCAGTTTTCTTCATCTTCTTGGGGGTTTTCATGAAAAGCGGAAAGATGGTTCTCAGGCCCAGGATGTCGACAAACTTATGACAGTTATCTGTTCCCTCGGGTCCAATCATCCCATGGTCCAGGACCTTCAAAGCGCTGGTTCGAGACATTTTCTTCTCTCTGCAGCAGAGAGAGTAATGAATACTGGATGTTGTTTCAAAGAACATGCACATGTCAAATGAAATTTACTGAAATGGCATTGCCACAGTTAAAAATGCTGCCATAAATCTAACTAAATGGTAATGACACAGGTCTGGTCTCTATTATATGTTTTAATTTCTATCAGTATTCTTAATAATCTTCATCTATTATCATAATAATATCATTTTATCAAGTTCACGGCAATGGGATGACCGAATAAGTTTTACGATTTCACCTTAGTGTAGAAAATAATGACTGCAACAAACACAATATTTTATATTGCATTACAAACACAATTTAGCATTGGGTTTTCAGTCAACCAATTTACTTTTTATTTCAGTCAATGTTGCTTTGACAATATGTTGTTGGCAGTTGCACTAACGACAGCATACTGTCCTCTTGTTATACCTTCAACTTGTTTTAGTTCTCATAATACTACTCCTACACCTATATTTTCATCTGCTTATCTGTTTTGCAGTACCTCTGCACTGTTAAATATTTAGCTCTTTGTGAATTAATCTGTCCATAAATGGAGTAGAACATGAAGCTTTATACTGGAATTTAACGGTGAACTAATGATAAAAATTCCCAACTGAAGACCTAATTATTAATAGTACGTAATTGTGGCACTAAAACAAGTGATTCATAAAATGTGTGTGTAGTGAAGACAGTTTGGTAGAGCTAACGGGACACAGAAGGTTGATGAGAATGAGAAAATTATGACTAAAAATTAAATGCAAAGTTCCCAAATGCACACCAGTTTGAGTTTTTGTACCACAAGCCCATCAGAACATAGCATATTAGAACCTAATTAATCAGATAATACAAAAATACAACACATTTTTTTTGATTTGCTATATTGGTAAAGGTAAGAAAAACTACCTCTTATAGCAACTGCTTCATAAACTGAAAATCTTTTTCAAGGTAGAAAATAAATTAGTGTGATATCAGACTACAGCAAGAAAACTGAACACGTGTTATGTCAAACAAATAAGTTATACAATGCATACATCTGTTATCCACATTGAATGAATGGATATGATAAAGAGGATAAACAGTTTCCTACTCTGTCTACACCTCCACACTCCACGCCTTACTTTTAGGAAATGTAGATGTCTGTCACAATGTCACTTCCTCCATTCCCACCAATGACAGATGACAGTGTTTATCTCAGAGGAGGGACACATATTTCAGGCAGTTGAGTCTAGTCCTCTAGACAGACACATTATGTATGATGGACGGCTGGAAAGGCCAGGAGGGAGCAAAAGACAGTGTACTTTCTGAAGGAAAGACAGCAGGTAGACTTAACTCGACATTGTGGTGCAAGATATGCTGTCATTATACCAAAACGTAGAACAAATTGATGGCAGTGGGCGCAAAAATGACATCAGCAGTAGCAGGTTTTGGATCAGAGTGGTACTGAATTGCTGCAAGATGGATTTTGAATTTAGAGTTTATTAACTCACTCAGGGACTTGGCAAAATCACCTTAAACCTATTTGAGAATATATCCAAAATGTTCAAGATACTAGAAAAATCATTAAATTAGATTTAAAAAAAACTTTGTTGTTGTTTTCTTCTAACTAGAGGTATAATACTTTACATCTTTGTATGGGGGTTGCAGTATGACCTAAGCATAAAAGTCTGGTCTGACAAATATTTAGCTGTGCCATGAATTCATCAACACACCAGATGTGAAATCTGTATGTAGCTGAAGATGCCTGGGAGGACTGAAATTGAGTTTTTTGATGGAAAACCAATAAATGTGCCTCAGTGTGTGGAGCTGATTTTTTTTCTGTCCTCTCCCACATTTTGTTATTCTGCAGCTGTATGGTGTCTTGGTTAGAAAGCAAGAGCTGATCTCTCTTCAAAACACTAATGAAACTGGTCAAAAAATGTTGACTTAGGACATGGGGCTGCTGCTATAATAACACTACTTCCATTCCCAGTCATTACCACTTTAATTTAATTAGGTATTTTGTTTCCATATATTTTACATTTTATTTTATAGACCATGATGATAAATTTCCCTTCTTTCTTTCTGATTTATATCTTAAATTGCAACCATTACTGTATCTCATGAGGCTTCTTTTTTTCTTTTTTTTTTTTTACCAAGTCTACCATGGAAGCATAATACATTTTTAAATAATAATTTAAATTTAAATAAATAATTTAAGAGAAATTGAAAGAAATAAAATAAAGTCAATGCAATGTGTAAACAGAAGCGATCAAGAGTATGATGTAGCATCAATCCTCTTTTAAAAGCATATTTGGACTGCCTCACCAAAAAAAACACTTTTGTCAATTGAGCCCCTAGTATTTTATTTAAAGATGTGATTGATCAGTTTGGGGTGCTTCTGAAAATGTGTAAACATAAAATACAACATAAATTATTTGTAAAAAGGCTCAGGAATCTTGTCACTCTCCATCACAAAGTGAGTGAGAAAATGAATTAATTGATGGACTGAGATCTGCAAAACAATTGCTTCGTTTTCAGTAACTATAGAACAAGCAAATGTGAACAAAACAGTGTAGGACACATCCATCTAGTGGTGCAGTGGTGATATCAACAGTGCAAGTATGATCAACAGGAATTACTGTATAACAAACAAGCATTATTCCACTTGTGTCTATGTTCATCTTGTTTCAGAGCCCACTTCGAGCTCATGACGCAGAATGAAAATAATTTAATTTGAAACTGACCTTACAAACTGACCATTAGTTTTATTCTAAAGGGGGTTTCAAAATCTTTCCTAAAGTAATATTTTGGTATGTTCTTGTACCTTCTTCTTTTCTGTCTTTTTTCTTTGTTTTTACTGGTAGATTTAGCTGAAAAGGGCTTTTGCATTCTAATAATGAGATATTGATTTAAACCTTAAATCTATGTATACAGTGATGTGATTACCAGCGCAACGGTGCAGAAGCTGTGAAGGTTTCATAAATGCAGCTAATGCATCTTTATGAGTTTTTAAGGTCACATACTGTGCTGTAAGAAAGTATTTGCCCCCTTATTGATTTTTTGCATAATTGACACACTTAAATGATTCAGATCATCAAACATATTTTAATATTACACAAAGATAACCTGAGTAAATACACAATGCAGTTTTTAAATGAAAATTTAATTTATTACGGTAAAAAAGCTGTCCAAACCTGCTTGGCCCTGCGTGAAAAAGTAATTGCCCCCTAAACCTAATATAACAATAAAACTGGTTGTGCCACCCTTCTGCTGCACCCTCCTGCTGCATAACCCAAGTGTGCTTGAGCTTGAGGTCACAAAATGATTGCTGAATATTTTTCTACAGGATTCTCTGTGCGCAGAATTCATCGTTACATCAATTATGGCAAGTTGTCCAGGTCCTGAAGTTGCAAAGCAGCCCCAGACCATTACGCTATCACTACCATGTTTGACTACCATGAATAAAATCATGGACAGTCATGTAAAAACTGCATTTTATATTTACTTGGGTTATCTTTGTGTGATATTAAAAAATGTTTGATGATTTGAATCAATTATCTGTGACAAATATGCAAAAAAAGAGCAGGAAAATACTTTTTACTCAGCCCTGTAGTGTCTTGCTGTGCTCTACCAGCTGTTGACTGATCCACTGAATAGATCCGACAGATGTGCTGTGCAGTGTGGCGCTAAACTCTGTTAGGCTAGGAGCACTTATACTGAAGTACTGGAAAAAAGGCTTGACTGAGCTGTAAGGGTCAGATTGTAGAAGAAATGTATGGTGCAGGGCTCAACAACGTATATTTTCTTTTCAACAAATATTTTCATTCCCGTATTATTTATTTTTAATACGGGAATGAATACTGCTAATTTGCAAATTCCACCTGTAATGTAGCATTGCTACAGTAAAGAGTGGAACACTGCAATTCCTTACTGTAGCACAGCAGTACAATCTAGAAGTTTAATAGTATACTGGAAACACATAAATCAGCCACAATATTAAATGTCCTTATATTGCCCAAAAAAGGCTCTGACACATTGAGGCAGGAGGTTTGGAAGACCTCTGAAGGTGTCCTCTGGTATGTGGCACCAAAATGTCAGCAGCATATCCCTTAAATCATGTAAGGTAGGCAGGTGTTATATGTCAAAGTACCATCCAATACCAAAATCCAAGGTTTACTAGCAGAACATTGCCCTGGGAATCACACTGTCTCTGTCAACTTACCTTCTTCGCATAGTGCATCTTAGTTCTGTCTCTTCCCTGTCCACATGGCGTAAAAAAAAATGTGATTCCTCAGACTAGGCTACTGTCTTCCATTGCCCTATGGTCCAGTTCTGACACTTATATTGCTATTACAGGCTCATTCTGTGGCTGACTGGTTACCCCTTGCTTCCCACATGTATCCGGGAGCCTTGGACGCCCATGACCCTGTCTCCCATTCACCATTTGTCCTACTTTGACCACTTTTTGAAGATATTGACCAATGCATACACCCCACAGGACTCGCCATTTTGAAGATGCTCTGACCAGGACATATTGACATCATAATTTAGCCCTAGTCAAAGCTATACAGCAGCTTCAGAAGCCAATTTAACTTTAACTAAAGCTACAGTATATACATTTTTATAATATATGATCCAAAATATACTTAATGTGTAATGTAACCTTAAGTGCTGAGGTTGACCCAGAATTGTGTAGAATTGTGTAGACTAGGAGTGTCTTATAGTGTACAGCCTCACCTGAGCATGAGATTCATTAGCTGAAGCCCTTCTCCTTTGAGGAAGCGGTCCCTATTGGAGGCCAGCATGAGGCAGGAACAGAGACCATCAAAGAGGTTCTCCATCATCTCCTGTTCCTCTGCTGTGGATGGATTGTGACGTTTAAACACCTGAAAGGAAAAACAAGACCAGAGAGCACTGAAGAAGGCAGAAGCACTGACATGCACATTTCTTTTTCTTCAGAAGGCAATTCTTCAACAGCTGAACAGAACAATTTCAGATTGTGGACAAAATGAGCCTCTTTGATGATGACCGGGAATAAGCACACTGTGACAAGAAATACAAGATGGGACAATACCTTCAGCAACTGCCAAAATACAGGTCAATGACAGCTTTAATAGTTAATTTAGTGGGATATAAAGTATGCTTTGAATGTCTGTCTGGGTCCACAGGATGCACAGAAACACATTAAAATTAATCTATGGATGAGTGAAAATAGATTTAAAATTGGTCTCAGGGTTAGAATGGACCTACAGGTTGAAGAATCACCACAAAGTAAAGTGTTAATGTTAATTCCTGACTCAAACATTAATAAGATTTGCCTGAAGAAAGCTCAAATGAATGATGGCAGAGCAAACTCAAAATAGTAAAAATGACATCTTACAGATAATTGCTGCAGTAACACATCTATGCCATCCATCTCACCCAATAGTTCCCTTGTACCTGTGAAAAAGAGAAATAAAGAGGCAGGAGGTGTAAGAGCTGTTCTTTTTTGCATATTTTCTGTATTGTATAATTGATACTGTTGTGGTGTGTTTTTGTCAAATAAGTACAGTACTGTGGAAAAGAATTTCCCCTTGGGAAAATAAAGTCAAAGTCAAGATAAACATGGATGAACAGGACAACGGGGAGATTAGACTGAGATAGAAAAATATAAAGACAGATATTTAAGGAGTAGGAGCAGAGACAGAAAACCGTCTCAGATAAAGGTTTAAATGTGCTGATATAACACAAAAATTCAAAGAAAATAACAGAAAGCCACAACCGGAGAGAAGAATAACAGCACAGAAAAGAACCATATATGTGCTCAGTAGTTATTAGATATTAACATGTGTAATAAATATTATTTTAAGGTCACACAGTGAGATTCTGCTTCTTAGTGGCCCCAGATGGAAGTCAGGGCCAAATGTCTGTAATTTAACTACCTTAACAGCTAGAAATCCTGATAACTAACATCAGGAATGTCAACAAGAAAATAAGGTATACAAGAATAGTTATTTGATGAAAATGAGAAGCTCTTCTCATTTGCTTCGTCCTTTACTTATAAAACTTTCAAGTGGTGTTTTCAGTAAAACTTGACAGCAGGAAGCGATAACTATATTCAAATTAGAAAAAAATCCAAAATTGTCATTTTCCTAATAGCAATCTTGTGCATTGGCTTATTCTTTCTTTAACATACTGACAGCATCGTAATATGGAACATTATTCATGACAGCACATTTTCTCTGTTTTGTGAAAAAAATAACAGTTCTTTTAGATTTAATTTTGTATTTGAAGGGCAGGATGGAGAGGATGGAAGCAGAACCACTAAAAAGGAGAAGAATGAGTGTTAAAAAAACACGACTCCCACAGAATATCAATATGGTTTATACCATTAATGAGAACCTGTCCAAGGACTCGATAGTCCTGCAGCTATCTGAGGCTTTAGAGGGTCTTAGCGAGAGTGAGGAAGGGTGGAGAAGACAGCAAATAGACAAGGGGCTAAAGAAAACTGATACATGGAAACTAAAAAGAAGAGTGGGAGGAAGAGGGGAAAATGGAAGTAAAACAGAAAACATTAAAAGCTAACATGAAATAAATAAATAAATAATGGACAAAATGTGGGGAAAAAAGCAAAGAAAAGAAAATAAGCAAACATTAAAATAAAGAGCAAGATTAAAGGAAGTGAAATACGAATGGATGGAATGAATGGATAAATGATGCAAGAGAAGGAGGAAATAAAGGAAGTGAAGAACAGAAAAAAATAATACAGTATTCTGTTTGAGAAACCCACAAACCATTTACTAAAACCCACTTACTGTCATTGTTTTGCAGCAAGATAGCCAGAATTTCACTGCAGTACAGTTTATTAGCATCAAATGGCATCTTTGCCTAAGAGGGAGATGGAAAGAGACCAAATTCCAAATTAGATAACCACATAGTACAACACCATGTACCACGTTCTACAACAAAGTTGATTTTTTTTTTTTTAACTCCAAGCAGATATTCTGCCTAATATCATAAGGAGTAACATCAACTTCAAATCTTGCATCAAAACTGTCAGCATATGTGCATTTCCAAAGACAGAGTTTAATGACCTGTTCTACATCTACCCTAACATCTTACTTAGTTTTATATTGAGCACTGTACATAATGTACAGTATGGAAATAAATTTAAAAAACAAAGTAATACATTTTCACTACTTCTCTCTAAGTCACAATTTCAGAAATGTCACTGGTTTTAGAAGACAGCCGCAGTTGAAAGGCAGTGTGACTTTGTGATTATTTTGTATCGTCCTTATAAATAAAGGAAATGTGCACGGTCATCTCTTCAAGACAACATGAAACACACTGTGATTTTTATTTATTTATTTTATTTTAGAGGAAACTGACAATACTAACTGCAATTAGTGAAGCAGAAGAGTTTGCAATAAAGTTAAATATAACAACCTGAGCACAAAGTAAGTATTATTTTCTTAATTGTACAGACGGATGACTAAATTGTGCCCACAATTTGCCTGGGAGGTCCCATGTGAGGGAAAAATAAATACATTTTGCAAATAAAAGGTTAATCATAATAGTTGCTGACTAATGTCCAGTCAATTAACTGACCAAAGTTTAAATGGGACTTGCTGGTGTCTTCTCCTTGTAAGTTGCTTTGGATAAAAGCGTCTGCCAAGTAAAGTAAAGTAAA
>JAUBNQ010000026.1:5199994-5214138 GCA_032353495.1 Ctenopoma kingsleyae | reverse complement strand
TGACAAGGAGACATGAGCAAGCACACATTTATTTACAGACATAATTTAATGTTACACAAAGAGCCAGAGTCTGCACAGACTTGAAGACATACATAGCCTATTTGTGACATGTTAATGTAATATAATATTGAGTATAACATCTGTAATGGTTTGCTTAAGTAAAATGATAAAAATTTCAGCTTTCATAAATGCAACTTTTGTGAAGTTTAGTTTGCTCCGTTTCTGTTGACACAATGTCAGATAGATGTCGATTAAATGCTTTGGTTATATCTGAGGTCATTGTCTGCTGGGACATTGTTCTGTGTATTATGGGGCGGCATGATAGCTCCGTGGGTAGAGCAGTCGTCTTCCAGCCCAAGGGTGAGCAGTTAGATTCTCAGTCCCAGCAAGCTAGATACTGATACCCTGTAATAGTGCTGACACAGGTCTAGCAGCTGTCCAAACAACAATTTCCCCAAGGGGGTCAATAAAGTATCTATTATTATTATTATTAGTCTATCATACAGTCTGGGGAGGTCTAAGGTACATACCACAGACAGTTCTGCAACTTACTGTACAACTGAAATATAAGTACAGGCAAATTGCTAATAGGCTAAATAATCCATCACTAATGCAGCAAAAGTATGTTTTTTCTTCAACACAATCCCAAATTAAACTCCACTAATGGAAACAGAAACAACAGTTAAAAATAAGGTCACAGCCAAACAGTCGAGGAAACACAAAGTGGGTGAAAGAGAATAAAGATGGAATAAGAATGAAAATAGAAATGTCCATGGAAAATCTAAGGCTAGTGACAGCATGACAATTTTAGATCAATACACAGATTTGATAGGGCAAAGCAGAGAGAACTGTTTTTTTTTTTTTAGGTTGATCACTGAAGTATCTGCAGACACCATATTAGATAGATAGAGATAGATAGAACTTTATTAATCCCTCGGGAAGGTTCCTCTGGGAAATTCAGTTTCCAGCAGCAGAACACCGACTTCCAGTTTTTACAAAGAATATACAAAGTAAAATAAAATATAAAAAGGGAAAATATATGAAAATATAAGATACTGCATACAGCAGCAGTCTTAGCAGCAGAAACACAGAGGTAGAAAAAGGTGGTGAACGTACTATACACCAGTACTATACATCTAGATAATATAAGTACCTAATATATAGTATATATAAAATAGACATACAGTGCTACAGAGCTACTAGAAAGGCTGCCGTCACTTCAGCACCATCTTGAAAAAATTATATATATACTGTATTATACTATATTATTATACTAATGATCTATGCATATTTAATAAGATAATTTCAATAATTCATTAGGGTAACCTACGTTAGATCAGGCCAATATTTCTAAAATAATGTGTTCATGTTAAAAATAGTTTTAATGGTGAGTTAACAGAAAGCGTAAATGTGTATTTATTACAATTTGTGTGTGCCAGAGGCTTGCAATTAAATGTGTGCTGCTGACAGATGGATGAGATCTTATGTACACTGCATGAAAACGATGGTGAGCCACATGTTCTTTTGATGTGGACAAGCCTGGATAGTAAAAGACAAGAGGTGTAGTGAAACATCAAGTAATCCATGTGTGAAATGTTCAATACATCAGATTTTTGGAGCCATCAGCGAGTGAAATCTGAGGTAAACTGGAATACAGGGAATTCTACTTTATTAAGAAACATTTTATGTTGGTATAGGTCTTTTTGCAGAAGACATGCCACAGTACAAAATTTATTGCTATAACTAACACTTAGAACACTTTTCCAATTTAACAAAGGCACGCACAACTAGGTGAGCTTACGTGCACATTCAAAGACAAAGTAATTTCAGAATTACCTGTGACTTTATAAGATAAATATTATACAAATATATCAAATACAGTAAACTATAAATAAATTAAATGTGAATTTCCTCCTCTGGTACAGCTGCTTTGAAGGCTCCATTATTACAAATCCTTTTGTTCTACACAAAGATTAACATATTCCTCAATCCCTGAAGGACCTAAAAGCTTTTCATACACAACTGTCTGCTTAATGACATCTCCTCATCATTTCCCTGCAGAATTATTCTGGGGTAACGCTGCAGGATAATTTCTACAGACTCATACGCCATTTCCTTTGAAACAGAACAGTACAATTTCACACAAGCTGTGAGGGCTGATTGCATTAAATCACATGAGGTCAGTTTGATTGTATCACACTGCGGAGGCCAACATAAGTGTGTTGAAAATTCAGAGTGGCAGTGCTCATTAAAAAAGAGAGTGAGCGAGAGATGATGAGTGCAGATTGTCCTTATCATTTTTTCCTCTGTTAAGTCAAGTGGTGCAATCAAATGATTTTCTCCCCTCTGAGATATGATTTGACTTACGCATGACATCATTAAAAACATAAATAAAGAAAAAAGACACGTTCACCACAATGCATAGATCAGGAGAATATACTCCTCTAGCGTTCCACAAAACTGAAGAGCTAAAAAAGGGTGGTTTAATGTTTAATGCTATTCTATGAACAAGCGCTTAGCCTTGCTATCAAATGTGTATCACCTTGCTTGTTGAGCAACTATTTGATTAGTGACAAGTAACAAAAAATTATTTACTATACTATGAGAGAGAAAACCATATAAAATACAACCTGGCACAGACCCCTTTAGTTGGTAAAGACAGAAGGACTCCTACACTGATATTCACAGAGCACTGCCTCTATTTTGACACACACAGTCCTCATTTAAACCAACTGTCAGTAAATAACTTTGAGATTCAAAAATTTTGCACATCCATGGATGGTATCTGACACATATTGTATCTGACCTGGATCTGGTTACTGACTTAGAACATTTTTAATGTGTAATTCCAATATCTAATCAATATTGTTATGGTTAGTAAAATATTTTGATGGTAAAAGTGTCCTAATATAATAGCAGATTTATGACAGGATGCAAAATGCAGTCTACACACAAATTAGGAGGTGCTATATGCTCCTTCACCACCAGTACCTTCACACCATCATGTTCTGCCTTGGACACACTCCTTCCTGCAGTAACACATAAGAAAGATTTGAATAAAACAGCATCCTGTTATTTCCTTGATAGAACAGGACTCAGAGGCCTGTAAACACATTTACAAGCCAAAAATATGTTGTTCGCTGTCCGTGCCCTGGAATAACACTGTTGATAGTGATCTGTTAGTACTGTATTTTAAGGTTACGGGATGTCTATTGTCATGGTTACCAATATAACCTCATGGAGAGTCAGGGAATGCTCAAAATGATGGTTAAAAACAGAAACAGAAAAAGTACATAGGAACATGTCACTTTTGGGCACTGTTGTCTTTTTACTTGGAAGAACAGTCTCTGAGTAGCAGTGGCTTAACACAAGGACAGAAGGTGATGGGGAGTTTGATGCTGCAGTGTTTGGCTTGCTGTGAAACACGAACACACCAAATGTGTTACATGTGGTAAAGACAGATTAAAGTATAAACACTTCAAATTTGTCACTTTAATCAGTGAAGTCTTTTTGGGAGCAATTCCTCCATGACGTCAAAGTAGCATTACATTTTCTCCTCATGCATATCATTGCTGCTGCAGCTTAGAAAGGTCCCAGTTTTTAACTGACCCTTCTGCTGTGAAAAAGCAGGAGAAGTTGGGTTTACTCAGGATTATTTAAGAACCCAAAGGATTATTTGGTAATCCATCTGCTGGCTTAAAATCCCACAATATATTTTCAGATTCTCATTCAGGTTTTTAAACAACTTAATAGCGAGCACTCGTTTGCATACTGTGCAGTAGGTTGTATGTATGGTTGCATTCTGTTAATACAGTGCAGCTGACAAAAAATACAGGTGGTTACATGCTAGCATTGTGTGTTTCTGACATAGAAAAAAGACATGCACAAATCTCTTTTCTTTGAAATGCTTTCAAGAAAGCCAGAAAATGTCTAACAATGTTCTTCAGTGTCTGGTACAAAAACCTGACACAAAGAGGCTGGAGGTTGCTGCGTGCCCTCCTGTAACATGGCAGAGAGACATAGAAAAAGAGAAAGAGAGCAAGGATGGTAAGAGGCAGGACACATGCTAGACTTTAGAGATAAATGTATGTAGTAACAGTGTAGGACGGGGGGGAAGAGAGGGAGGGAAAACAGGAGATAGAGGAGGTGGAGAGTAGCAGTCAGAGATAGAGGAGGGGGAAAGCAAATTAATTTTATCTCCATTATGAATATTTGGCTGTGGTGGTGGCCCACGCCTTTGAGTGATAGTGGACTAGCACACACACATACAAAGACACACACATACAGTGTTCTTGGTGGGATGGCTTCTGAGACAGATTTGAGAACATGGTGTTATACAAAAACTGTCCACTGAAACAGATACTGATGAAAGTGTTTTAGGTGGATTAGCAGCTCCTTAAAGGCATGAGAATTAATTAAATTAATTTATCTGCTCACCCCGGTGAATAGTAAGTGGAAACCCAATTTAAAGTCATAGATCCACTAAATGTGGTGGGCTTCAATTTCATCTTGCCAATTTTAATGGTGTGGAAAATCTTGAAATTCACAGGTGTGAAAAATAGATTGATACCCGTGGAGACAAAACAATACAAAAAATCATATAGATTGCTGTGTGTATGTTTTATTGCCAGAGGAAAATTAAACAATATGTGATTTGGGGGTTGGCTATATTAAGAAAAATGATTTAGGCATCATTATACTTTCTTTAGGTGACTGCTGTCATTGCCTATAATGTGCCCCTACACTGTCACAAAAATGAATGAACTTTAGGATAAAAGTCCACAGTCATGCTGCTGCTAAATGACTGTGCTAAATGCTAATGTCTGCAAGCTAACACGCGCACTGGTAATTACCACAAAACACAAACTGCAGTCAGTGAATTCTGATGGGTATGTCTCTTGCTTTGCAGAGATTTAGTCAAAATAAAGCCTACTGAACACATTTTCTCAAGGGATCTAACACGGTTTACTAAATTCATTACAGATCATTGTGAGGGGAACAGCAACATCCCTAGTAAGTCCATTACACAGTTGTTGAGACGTGTCACTAAAGCAAGGGTCATGTAAGTCAGTATGTATCAATCTGCAAAAGAAATGAATGTCTGTGCAGAACACTGTGGCAGTTCATCCAGCAGTTGCTGACATCCCTCAAACGAAGCTGCTACTGTGGCTAAAAATGCAGCTGTAGAGAGTCCACTATATCCGGTAGTGTAGGTGTAGTGGTTTGACAGATAGCCTGTCTCAATAAGTAAATACCACTGGTAGCTGTGTAGCTCTGCCACTTCATGAGCAACTCTGTGGGTGAGGTAGGATCTTCAGCTCAGCACCCTGCACAATCTTACTGGCCAAGTGCTTCCTCTCTCAGATGTTGAAATGTGATTAGTAAGGAGCATCTTCTCTGTCTGCTGATTGGCCTTTGCCCTCACAGTAAATCATGTGCTTTTAACAATGGTTCTTATCAGTCTTGAAATCGTTAAGAGCAGCATCTAAATTGTTAGTGGCACACACAGGATGTTTACTAAGGTGTATAAAAGAGAGGCAGGTGTGAACATACTTTGAGCCTCTCATACAGACAGCTTGCTGGATCTGTGTCAGATGCTCCTTCTTTGCAAATAATAATAAATGTACAAGGACAAGTTTTGCTGTTCCAGCGTTCTTCATTATGGATAATTTTTTACCACATGGCACAAATGTTCAATCCAAAGCCCTGCATTCACGTTTAACTCCACATTTAGGGTAAGTTTGAGTCAGAAGCAATGCTTGAAAATCAAATGTGTCTTTAACTCACATTTTAATAAATTATACACTGAAGAAATTCCTTTGGATTAAACATCCCATCACTCCTACTTTCACGCACAGGATCATGCATACGTACATACATGAACAATCACATGATGCATGCATACAGTACTACACACACACCCTACAAAAGAATTACGTAGCTTTCCCCTTATTGTAAATGCATTGTGATTTAATAGAAGTGTGAGTTGTGGTAATAGAAACAGATGTGAAAGGTCAGCATGCACGCTGAGCTAACAGCTGGGAGGATGACAGTAAGAGATGTGCCAGCATTAGAAAAAGAAAAAACAAACGTTTGGGTATTTTTAATCTACCTCCAAGGTGTAATCACAACAGGGATGCTTCAGAGAGGCAAGTGCATCTCTCCAGATTACTTGGAGGAAGATGTTTGGATGCAGATGTGGAGGAATCTGTAAGTGCTGAGTTGCTGAGGGCACTGAGTTCCTCTCAGCCTCTGCTAGAAGCTGGAACCTTTAGTAAGCGTATAGCATGGAAGCATGTTAGGATATTCAGCAATTGGTCACAAGCACTACTGCATATCAGTTTTAGTACTATTAGGATACTACTGTAACAGCATGTGTAAACATGTTTCCCCGAGCCAAGGCGAGTGTGTGCGAAGGATGTCTCCCTCCCTTCACGGACACCCTGAGGTCTAGATAAAGTAGCTAATGTAAAGCACCTCCTGTCCGCATAAACCAGCTACAGAGAGAAATAAGAGAAATCAAAGTGCCAATGGGCAGCTTAGATTGTAAAATACATGTCAGAAATTGGATACTTGTGGGTGAACAACAAGCAAGATGAGATGTTTACTGTCTGTTTGAAGGACGTAAAGGACACAATCTGCATTTAAGCAAGGGGAAGAGAAATCCAATTTCACTGTGAATACTGCAGTTGAATTTTAATGTCAGGCGTAAATGTACTCCAGCTGAATCATATCCAGAAGCAAACGGCATGTGAGATGAATGTTAAGGGGGCTGTAAGTTAAACTGTTACTGCCTTCTAGCACAAAATGACCGCAATAAGTCTGCTGAGCTTTGACAAAGGCCTGTATCATAATTAGCCAGCTTATGTGTCAATTTTGTGACACATCTGACTTCATTGTTTGGAGACCGTTATAGGCTACCATAATTCTTCTTAACTCCAGATGTAAGGATAGTTGGTACCTGCGTCATCCTGTCTATCTCTCTCTGTCTGTGTAATCTCTACCTACAGTCCTCTGCCGCAGCGAGCCACAGGCAGTTGGCCTCTCTCTGTATGAGCCTGATCCCCACCGCCTGTGAAGTCAAATGTTGACAGAGAACCACGAGCTACATCAGAATACTAAAGAGGCCAGGCATGCCTTTATGAGAAGGAGGGAAAGATAAAGAGAGCAGATAGTAGGTCGGTGTGTATTTGTGAGCTCCTGTGTCCTCATACCTTTGCACTGTAAAAATTACAAGCTTGGGCTTGTACAGTATTTTGCAGCAAGAATTATCACCCGTTCTTCAGGGTATTTTGGTGAAACTATACTGCTGTTCATTCTCTTAAATTCCACTGGTTTCACTTTAAATGACCTCTTTCAGGGAATAATCATAAAGTCTGCAAACAAAAAACTCTCAGGCAGTTTCTTTCTCTCTTTTTCTTTTTGAAGCAAATGTTCTGAAACAGTTCACATTATGCTGGGAGTCTGCAGCAGAGTAAGTTGACTGAAACTATCTTGAAATAAGGCTGATAAGCTGTGATAGCAAATAAAATCTCTTGCCAAGCTTGTCATATTTTGCAGTGGGTGCCTATTATTCTTTAGGTTCCAGTAGTGTGAGTGTGCGCTTGTGTGAAGAAAGAGAATAGGAGAATAAAGAAGATCAAGATAGAGATGAAAGGCCAGTGTAGAATATAATGGCTGGCCTGCATGGCTCTGTGGTTCCTGAAGGGTGTCTTGGCCTCTCATGCAAATGAGCTCGCATCTTATCAGACCACAACACCCAAGTCCAAATAATGAATGCTTGGCCGTAGTGGTCGGGTACGCTTGATTTGGTCTGTCAAGCACATTGAAACCTCTAGAATCAAAAGCACTAAGTCTTAGTCGCAGTGAGAGTTGGGCTTAATGAAGTGTGTGTAACCTCAACTGAAGAGATGTAATCTTTGTGCATAAAGATTCAGCATATACTGTATCAGCACCACTTTTCAGTAATGTCCTGAAATTTCATTTTCTAGTCCGGTGTAAATGTAATGAACCACTAAGTGAAAGCTGCACATGATCGTGTGAAAAACTAACAGCATTAGACCAAACGTACAGTATATACATCAACACTGTTCCATCTGTTAATCTGATAATGATGTCTTCTGTTTTATTTGCTATAACTATAGCTCTTTTTATATAAAATAAATTATTATTACCTATTTTTATTGTAAAAATTGCAATACCCAGATTTACAGTAAAACATTTTTAGCAGGTTATATGTGTCTTGCATTAGAGACTATGCTGTACAGTATAAAAAGCACCTGATTTACATTTTCTTCACATTTTATCCCACTTTTCTATCACATGAATTTGAGCTCCTGCTCGAGCTTTTCTTTAAAGCCTATTTACACATCCAGCAGACACAAACAGCAGGCATCAAAACAAATGTACTTTAAATCCAATATTCACTTTCTGTTTAGCTCTGTTTTAGTCTCCATTAATTCCTGAGGGAAATATCTAAGCATTGATCTTAGTTGCTAAATGCTTCACTATGTTTACCAGTTAGTTTTGCTCCAAAGTGGTGTACAGTGGCTTTGTCTTCTTATAGCTTTTTACTGCAGTGGAAATAGGGTTCACGACAGCTGTGAGAGTGAAATATAAGAGTAAGTTTTAGTGCTCCAAGCAACCCCTTTTCACAATACACAAAGTCATTTGAGCGACTGAATATTTATTTATTATTATTATTTAGGCAAATATCCATCAGTCCAGTAGTTGTACTGTTTATAGTGCTCAAGCCAATCCCAGCTGACAGGCAGGGTACACCCCGTCCAGATCACCAGTCTGTCACAGTGCTCATACGTAGAGAGAGGCAACCATTCCTCAACTAACTTAACCTACATTTTTGGAGGAAACTGACGTAAGCATGGAGAGAACGTGCAAATTTCACATAGAAAGGCCAGGAAAGACCAACTGTCCTTGCCCTACACACTGCTGATTACCTGAATCAGGTGTGTTCATTCAATCAGAAGCTGGAAGATTCACTTTGTCTTCCTCCACACCACCGTCATGTAAGATGGTATCTTCCAGCTTCTGATTGACTGAACACATCTGATCCATGTAATCAGCAGAGGGTAGAGATAAGTTATAAATCAACATCAGTGTATGTTTGGTCTTATTCTTTTTGGTCAGTGCCATCTTTTGCATTTCTTATATTACATGTTCTCTTTTCCATTCTACTGTCTTCGTGTTGCCGTCATCATTTATCCTCATGGGAATCATTTAACCTTAACCTTATCTTGAGATTGTATTGATTTTGTTATCTGTGTTATTGCCATTAAAACCCCTACCCGAGGACACTAAGTCAAAAGGATGTTGTGTGTTTCTCCAGCCAGACACTTCTTTGTCTGTGACATTAGCCAAATTCAGGAGTTTGTTTACAGACAGAAAAGGCGTAGGTTTGGAAATGACTGAGACATTGCTCTGCCCTGCTGATGAAGTGAGCAGATTGGAAAAGGGAAGGTTAATGAGATTTTCACGAAGTGTCCGTCTAGCGGTTTGAACTCAGATTAAATTGACACACTCTGATTAAAATTAATTGACCTGTGAAATGAGTGTGTCCCTCAGCAGTTAAGGATTGATGGATATCACAGAGGGGTCAATAGGGAAGAAGCCAGCGATGAAAAAAATGAATATTATCTTAGTTTGGATGTTAGTAAAGGATAGATATGGTGAGAGCCAACTTATACTCCTTACTAATGGAAAAACAGGAAAGTACACCCTGGAATTCAGTTTTATGAATGATGCACTATGATCCTTGTCATTTCACGTTATCTTTGAGAAGGATTATTTTTTTTGTCTGCATACAATATTCTAAGTAACACGATTAAAAGTATAGAGCAGTGCTTTGACCTAATATCAGCTTACTAACTTTGTCACGACCATGCTACTATGTTGATGCTAATCAGGTTTAATGTTTTCCGTGCTTTAGTGTATCAGCATGCTTGTACTTTCTCTAAATACAGCTGAGACTGAAGTGAATTTCATTAGTTTTACAAGTATTTGGTCATAAACCTTTTAAAACTAATTAAAGTTTTACCTTGATAAGGGTCCCAAAGGAAAAGTCAGGGCAGCTCCAAAACTGTATGCCAATCCATCATGTAGATAAGTGAATATTTGACTTGCTGATCGTATTTTTCCTCTGGGCACAATGGAGTTATACCAAATTTCATTTCAACCCATCCAATAGCTGTCAAGACTTTTCTCTAACTGAAAAAAATACTATACTCATGGTGGTGCTACAGGAAAAGTCAGTAGCCTTCATCCTCCGGGGGCCATGGCGTTCTACATAATATTTTATGGAAATGCATCCAGTAGTTGATATTTAGTGATCTGGAAAACAGTAAGATTTTCCTGAGAAAATTATATTTTTGTACTTATGAAAGAAAGAGAAGTCAGTGACAAAGTGTAATATGCCTGGTTGTCAAAACTGCAACAACATACAAAAAGCAGCCTTTAAAAGAATTGAGAGTTTGACAAAATACTTTTCTTGTGACTGATCCTCGACTTGGAGTCCACATATACATTATTCCCTCAACATTCAGTCTATGTGAAAATGAAACTATCTAGTCTCTCATTATTGTAACAGCCCTATGATTTCATCCTGGAGGTAAAAACCATTTTCACCCCCTGAATGGCCCCTTTGTACAAACAGTTGACTGCAGTTCATAGAAGACAGCACTGGGTAATTCACTTTCAGTTCAAAGTGATGGAAACTCTAATTGAACAACCATTAAGACAGTAATGAGAAAAGCACTTCAGGAATTAACTGAACAGAAACAGGGTTGTGTATTTACTCTATGAAGCAGAAACAGCTCATCATACTGCTGATCAAATGTTTATCAGAAAGATTGAAATGGTTTAATTACTGTATTCACTCAAAAATATTGTCCCTGTAAAGACACGAGGCAGGATAGCAAGACTAAAGATGCTACAAACCTTGCTGGGAGCAGGGATATAAAAATCAATGTTCCCCGCATTTGAGAAGGCCATGCCTCACAAACATAACAAGGATGTTGATGATTGTAGCGACAGTCCAGTGAGTGGGCATTATAGCTGCAAGCCATAACTGGGGTGTGGTGGATGGATGGTACTATAGAATGTCATGCTTGGAAAGACTATTGCACGTTTCATAAAAGGATGTTCTGCTTCACTGGCAAAGCGTCAATCAGGTTGATATGTGTGACAGAACATGGACTAAAATGACCCCATACAACCTTTCTTTTTGACTGTGTTGATATTATAAAACCATTTTAAAACCATTTTAAAGGTAGTAATCATTGATCTAGTCAGTATATATACAGGCAGTGGCACAAATTACACAGGATATAAATTATTATTAGTGGATGTGGAATGCAATAATGGAAAGCAAATTGCAAGGTGGTGGTTGAAGAGGATGTGCAAGTGCAAGCCTGACATACCACAAACCCATGTTTGAGGTCAGAGTCGTTTTGTATTGTATCCGTTTCTTTCAGGTGTGTCTTTATTTGATGACTCAAACAAACATGGCAACCGTGAAGTAAGCAGGTATCTCTAAAGGTTGTCTTCTTTGTTTGGTTCAAGGAACAGAGATGGGTGCTGCTCTGGGAATTGAACATGTCACAGACGACATTAGTGTTGTCAGCATAAACAGTATTGGTTCCAGAAGATGCTGAAAGTTAACAAAACATGTCTTTACCATATTACCACTCACTCTATCTGACTAAAGCTTCTTAAATTCTCAAAAAAACAAAAACAAAAAAAAAACACAGCTGAACCACAGGAACAATAATCCAGGAAAAGTTAGAATATATAATTATTTTATTATCTAACACTGAGCCACCATTACCCACCACGTAACTTATTAATATGCAGATCAGCTTCCTTCTTTTGCTCGGTGGTGACACTGAAAAGGGAAACGTAGCATGAAAATACAATTACCATGCAAATAAGTCACGGAAATGACACCACTGTTAAGAGCATGCAGTCTCTATCTCTGCTGTCCAATCTCTACCATCCATTCAGGCACAGGAATGATATAATAAATTAAAGTAACTGTTTTAAACTCTTCCTGAACCTACATTGTCTCTACTTACTTACTTAAAGGGCCTGATTTACTAAAGGTTTGCATGCACAAACACATGTGCAAACTTGATATCACTCACAAAAATTGGTGCAAACTGATCTACTAAGAGTGCACACCGAAGACTGCATCAAATGTGCAAAATAGAGCACACTGTGGATTTTGAACCTTTGCCTTAATAACAAAGTGCCCGAATGCAAACAATACTGGGAGGAGAAAATGCAAATACATAATTTGAGGACTCACAATTTGATTTATGAAGCCTGAAATGATTGCGACGGCTTTGAGAGAATCTGTATTTAATACGTTTGAAAGGCAGTTGCGATCTGCTTGTGCACAGATGCTGCTGTTATTCGAGTAGGCATAGAAACCTTAATTTAAATACAGCCTCCTCCATCATGTTTGCACCTGTTGTCAATCATACAATTTTTCTTAGCAGATCGCCCACAAAAACAACCAGTAACAAAATGCTTAATGTTTCACGCACATAATTTTGTACTTGCTATTTGGGATCCAAAGGTCCAAAGTATTTTTTTTTATGAAAGAAAAAAATTAATCAAGAACAGAAAGATGCAATTTGTAAAAATGTCCCAATTTTCCTCTCTCACGCCTTCATCTCTTGTTTTTTATCTGTCTAGTCTTCCGTGTCTCATATCTTCCTTCTCTCCCTCCTTGACTCTTCTCTTCATCACTATCACCTCTTCTTGCCTCCCTCCTCTAGTTCCTGCCCTTTCATGCAATCTCCATTCATCCATTCCTTAAGTCTTTTCTCCATTCTTGTCTGATTCTTTTCCTCTTCTCTACTGACTCTTCTTCTTTCTCTTCCCTCCCTTGTGTGTTTTTTTTTCTCTATTCCTCCCTCCATCTCTCCCATGTCTAAATGATGGTGTGTTGAGGCAAGGCAGACGGACGGTGGGTGAGGGATTGCCCCTGCCAGCCTTTGACATTGGGCCCCATTCAGGCCGCGGAAATGATCGATGTTAAATCTAATTTTAAACACCCCCAGTTTAACTCCGGCAGACAGACGGAAAGTGGAGGCCAACGTCTGGCAGCACAGCTGGGGCAACCTGATAAGCCCTACAGTTGAAGTCTACCTGCCGGTGTGTTTGTGTGCATGCTTGTGTTTGTGTGGGTTGCCATCTTACTTGAAGCAGCTTAGTT
Source organism: Ctenopoma kingsleyae (assembly GCA_032353495.1). Classification (NCBI taxonomy): domain Eukaryota; kingdom Metazoa; phylum Chordata; class Actinopteri; order Anabantiformes; family Anabantidae; genus Ctenopoma; species Ctenopoma kingsleyae. The sequence goes on along the minus strand of JAUBNQ010000026.1, from coordinate 5,200,901 downwards.
GACACATGAACCATCTGTCCTGTACTTAAAGGGGAGTTGGAGGGCGAGACTGAGATAAGGATTTCTGTGTGCTTAATGCTAAATCCACCAATGTTACCCCATCAAACAGCATAGACGCCAACATTTGCTGACGTACAGCTAGAGAAAGGTTCTGTTAAAGTTTTTGCAACTCCTGCTAGTATAGAATAAAAGCCATACATTATTAATGGTAATAGAAATTTGTTTTGACTTGACTGCATTTAGGGCAAGGTTTCTGTGGCAGATTTCTTTTAAGTATCAAAGCATGTGGGCACACAGTGGTAGGCTCCCAGGGGGGATTGAAGAGGCCAGTGAGAAATAAAGTGTCAAAAATGAGGGCTCGGTGGATGAGCGTCACAAGCAGGGGTGGCTCGCATGATTGTTGAGTGAGTTGTCAAGGGGTTTCAAGTCTCTCTGCAGCAGGATCTTCAGCAGTGTAGGCATGCACTGACAAATGCATCCCAGGCTGAACTGAATTCCTGTAGATTGACAAGTGTGATCTTGTAGGGTATACTTGTTACTGTGAGGTGTTTTGGAACAGTACAGTAACAATCTGGAACATGCAGCGCAATAAACATTAAAAAAACTGGTCAAACAAAAGGCTGTGACGTATTACTAACTGAATAAAAGATGCTAAAGAAGCTTTAACTATCAGAAATATAAACCTTTCTAAATAGTGGATTAACAGCCTACAAAAACAGAAGTTGTTTGTCTGCTTCTGATGACGGTTGATAATTTGCCAATGATCAAATGAAAAAGCTGAAGAAGTAACCACCATGCATCTGTCACACTGGGCCAGTATCTTAATTTAAGATCGTGTGGTTTAACCAGATTATGTAATATTATAATCTGCAATAGTTTAAAGAAGATATAAGGACACATTTTTATA
>JAUBNQ010000026.1:5145563-5158950 GCA_032353495.1 Ctenopoma kingsleyae | reverse complement strand
TTACAGGCATGATGTCAGACCCGCCCTGAACAGATTGATGTGCCCATTGTCAAGAATACATAGAGCGCCACCTAGTGGGACGACTATAATCATAAATGCTTGAATTCCATCAATGTGACATCAGATCGGACGTGCTGGTTTTAGGTGTTGGGCGTGACGCGACGCGCCAGGTGTGCGAGGGCCCTCATAACGCTGCTTGCAGCTTTAATATTTGGATTATTATTGGTGTGTGTGTGTGTGTGTACACTATACACTCTCCCTCATAGTGCTTGTTCATGAGCAGCAGTTACTTTTAGCCCGTCTTCATGATGTTATGGCATTAATACCTGATTTGAGACAAAAGATTATCACAATCCCTTGAAGAATCGACACACGACTGGTGCAACTGTTTGTGCCTCTCTGCGTACATGGGTGCTGTGTTGCTGTGAACACCAGGTCCTCACAAGGCAACTTGTTCCTAGGAAAGTCTAAAGAATGACTGATGACTGACTCCCTTGAAGTGGCAGGCTTTGCATATACACTCACAGGTGGAATGGCCTGTATTCATGAGTCTTGTCAGACTTATTTCTATTCTTGTTAAAAGTAGTAGCCACATTGTTTATAAATGCTAATTACCGGGTCATTTTTGTGTTTCTCTGTTCTCTGCAGCTGTAGTTGCTTTTTCTGCAGCTTAAAAAAGTACCTTATCACATCACATCCTATATGTCAGTGCTGGCAATACCATATATTGCTCGACTATAGTGATGTCATCAAAGTTCACATTTATTTGTATGAAAGTGGTGGTGTAGAAATGGGTTTCTTTCTCTTCATTGTTTATTGCTGCATTTTGCTCACACTTCTGTGTCTGTCCATCTCGCAGACGACGAGGATGTGTTCTTGTGTGGGAAGTGTAAGAAACAGTTCAATTCTCTGCCAGCCTTCATGACACACAAGAGGGAGCAGTGCCAGTCTAGCGCCCCCTCCCTGTCCACAGTGTCTTTGGCCTCCACCAGTGCCTACACACCTGTACCGTCAATCAGCTCTGGACCACAGATTCCTACCAACAGACAGGTGAGGAGAGAGAGTTAATTTTTTATGTGGGATACTGACTGACTTGATTTTGTATCAAGAAGACAGTAAATACAAACTTCTACATGAATGTGTGAATAACTTCCTGCTTATCCATCAGGTCTCCACCTATATTACAGTCCCTCCCTCCCCCCTGACACACACTTTGGTTCAAGGCAACGTGCTGGTTAGCGATGATGTTCTCATGTCAGCTATCTCAGCCTTCACCTCCATTGACCAGCCCATGGCCACAATGCAGACACCTATACAGGTAAAACAGTTGGGGGCAAGATTACAGGGCAGATCTTTGCCTCTTATCACTTTATGTCATTACCCTCACACAGTTGTCAGGCAAGAAAAAGCGTAATACAGTACAGTTCACTGTACTTTGTCACCAAAATCACCATGCACTATTATCAGATCTGTGTTCTGGCTTTCTGTATTGCAGAGTAACCTGAGTATGCACACAGCTGGTGTATCCTATCTTCAGCACCATCACCACTACCACCATCATCATCATCATCAACAGCAGCAGCAGCAGCAGCAGCAGTCGTCCCACTCCCTGTCTGCCAGCCAGACACCAGCCCACCCACTGCCAGCTGGACAGCCCACCCAGCAGCCTCTCTCTTCACAAGTCCCATCGAGTCACAGCAACTCAGTGGTCCAGGTGTATAGCACACTGCCCCATATGACCGGAGGTGGTGGTGCAGAAATCCACACTCTGGGTCTGCAGCCTTTCCATTCTGTACAAGTGAGTAAAGCTTGCTGTTCAGTGACCATCTACATAAAATGCATTCCATTAAATATGTTGTGCACAATTTATTTCAGTGATTGAAAAATTTGTATTTTAGGTGCCCAGTCAGTGTGTGGAGAGCCAGTCATTCACCACCCCTCCCGTCTACAGCCCTGGCAAGCAGGGCACAAAGACAAAGACCTGCAGCATCACCACCAACCTACCAGAAATGGGCGAATTTGAAAAGGTTATCATTCCCAAACGACCCAAGAGCAGCAAAAAAATCCCTGACGGAGCAACAGGTCTGCAAAGAAAAAGATATCTGCTACATACATGTAGATGTACTATATCCAGTACACATATAAAGTGAATATGCTAGTTAGACAATGTTTTGGACCCAATACTGTTCACAGGTGGTATTTTGTATTGTTGCTTAAAATTACGTTTGAGCAGTTCCATATTAAATGACAACACCATCATTAAAGAAATGATCTGTAACAACATTAATTGTAGATTGGAGACACTACAGATCTCACTTAAAAGTTTGAAAGCTGGTAGTACCACAGCTTCCACCATCACTTATTCATACGTTCGTCTGTAGTCAAATTCTTTCAAAATAAACAAGTACTGATCAGTTTGAGCACTTACAGGGTACAGTTGTGAATTAGTGAAGTTGCACATTATTACATAAGCAACATGGATTTGAAATGTATGATGATTGTGTGAATAATTCGCTAAATTTCATGCCCCAGCAGAGCAACTGAAGAGAAAAGGTTCAAAGTTGAAGTGTAACTTCTGCGACAAGACCTTCTCAAAAAACTTTGATCTTCAGCAGCACATTAGAAGGTGAGTTTTCTGGTGGCACAGGAGACTGTGCCCACCTCAAAACAGATGTCTACCCAGAAGAAAGTGAGTCAGTTTCTTTCCAGTCGTGACGTAAATCTGTTTGCCTTTTACAGCCACACAGGAGAGAAACCGTTTCAGTGCATCGTCTGTGGCCGAGCTTTTGCTCAAAAGTCCAACGTGAAGAAACACATGCAGACACACAAGGTTCACACAACTGACTACAGTCTTCTAGTTCTGAATAATATCTTCAGTTTAGTGCTGTGAATTAATTAAAAATAGACAAGATTAACATTGTGGTTGACTAGCTTTGTTGCGTTAAACCATGATTGCTTTGATGACACTGTGACATGAGAATGCATAATATAATAATGCCAACACTGTAACTGTCTTTACCTTAAAGGTATGGCCTATGGGTGTGGCTAGCACAGTGTCCAGATTACCCATCACAGTAAAGGTGGTGCCACTGACATCTAATGAGGAGGTGGGTGGAGGGGAGCAGCAACAGCAGCAAGGTGAAGGAGAAGAGGAAGGGCCGCAGCAGCAGACCAGTCAAACACATGCTGATGAAGAGGCAGCTCAAACAGGTAATGTCTGTTATTATGTGTGCACCATACCAGTTATTCCTACACAATATGTAAATGAATATGTATCGTGTACCAACAACAATATGAATATTATAGTCTAATAAACACTACAGTAGTCTTCAGTGAGTAGTTCATTGCTACATTGCCTGTATTTTAGTAAGCTGTAGGTTAGTTGTACCTGAAAATGCTGATTTTAATTGTAAAAGTAATCACCACTGATCCAGATCAGATTTACGGTTCAGTTCTTACAGTAAAATACAATTCTCGATTATAGAGGCTCCAGGGGATTTGGAGGAGAGTGCGACAGACGCTCGGGCTGATCCAGAGGGCAGCCAAGGGGAAGCCGTGCAGAACGGGTGTCCTGAGGCGCAGGTGCAGTCCAACCAGAGCCATCAGTGCCAAGCTCAGACCAAACAGGTCGTTGTGATAGACAGCTCCTACCAGTGCCAGTTCTGCGCCAGCAAGTTCAAGACATACTTCCAGCTCAAGTCCCACCTTACCCAGCATAAAGCAGAGCAGGTGAGTACAAGGGAAGGAACATATGGGGTGTGTCCACTCTTCTGTAAACCCTAAAATGTATTCTGTCCACACAAATTTCACCAAGGGGATCAATATAGTATCAATTATTATTATTTATTATACAAATACTTAGTAGGGTATAGTGTACAAAACAGTGGGCAGAAAAGTAATGTATACATGCTTTGGATTTAATAAAATAAAATTGCTTATGTGCCTTTCTGCAGGTTTATAAGTGTGTGTTGAAGTCGTGCTCCCAGACCTTCCAGAAGTTGGATCAGTTTTTGGAGCACATCAGAACACACCAGGAGCAGCTGACCTACCGCTGCCACCTCTGCAACAAGGTGTTCCCATCGCTGTTTGAACTGGGTGTCCACCAGTACTCCCACTGTTTCTGTCCTCAGCAGAACACGCGCAAAGAAACCACTGTCTACAGGTAAGCTCAAACACTCATCCTTGTGCACTGGATTCTAAAAATATATAAAGTAACATCAACCTGACCTTTATTTCAACAATATATTATTCATTGCAGTCACAGACACAAATGTCAGAAATCTGAACATCAGCACTAGTTTTTACTCAGCTTATTTTTACATTTTTGCTTTTCTCGTGAGACCCTGAACACATCAGTCTTTTTACCCATGTGCCTTAGTTTACTTACTGTAATTACGTTGCACCTCGTCTTTATTTCTGCTCCATTTTTTTGCATTTTCCTTCAGGTGTGTGAAATGTCAAAGCAGATATTCTACTCAGGAGGCACTGGAACAGCATCTACTGACAGCTTCACACAGCTTTCCCTGCCCACACTGTCAGAAGGTACAGCCAACACAGATATGAATACATGCAAATTATACAACTTGAAATAAAGTAGTTATAGTAGCCTTAAAGCTCCCATGCTTAATATCTTCTTTGCTTTTAAGACGTTCATAGCTTTTGTTTTTCTTGTTACATTTTGAGATCTTCTGTGGGGTGTCTGATCTGTTCTCTTTCTTGCCTGCAGGTTTTCCCTTGTGAAAGGTATTTCAGACGCCACCTCCCCACTCATGGTGTTGGAGGGAGGTTTAAGTGTCAGATCTGCAAGAAGGCCTTCAAGACAGAGCACTACCTCAAACTGCACACACGCATTCACTCAGGTCTGAAAGACTTTCACAAAGCAGTCTACCATTTCTATATCATGTGATCTAAAAGACAGTTGTAAAATGATGAATCAAAGTAAAGATCTGAGTTTGATGTGGATTCTATTTCGCAGGTGAAAAGCCATACAAATGCTCCCTCTGTGAGGCGACGTTCAACAGGAAGGACAAAGTGAAGCGACACATGCTCATTCATGAACCTTTCAAGAAATACAAATGTCCATTCAGGTGAGGTTCTTCAGTAGAAAAGCTCGTTCTTTGTTTCCTTTCTCACACAGGCTTCTTCTCATTTTTTCTTCTTATTTTATTTCTTATGATTCTGTCCTCACCAGGACCCATGTAGGCTGCACCAAGGAATTCAACAGACCAGACAAACTCAAAGCCCACATTCTGTCACATTCTGGTGAGTGAATAACACCAGCAGTAATTTTTAATGAAGCAAAGTTGACGTAATAGTTTTGAGATGTTCTGACACTTCCTTTCCCAGTTGGTTATCACAGCATCTAAAAATTAAACAGATTTATGTAAAAGTAAGTGAACATCTCAACCAAGTTAGATACTGGTGGTGACCCAGATGTGGAAGTATTGCAGACATACTGTACTGTACCTGAGACTTGACTGCAGTATCAGAAGATTACATCTCTAAGTGTAATAGTTACTTTCTACCTTCAGAGCAGTTTATAAAGAATTGATTGTATTTATCCAGTTTGCAATTACACTGATTCATATTCACTTCTCTTACCTCCAGGTATTAAACCCTACAAGTGTTTATTTTGTCAGAAGGCGTTCAGCCGCAGGGCTCACATGCTCGAGCATCAGCAGTCCCACACAGATAATTATCGGTTCAGATGCTCCACCTGCAACAAGGGATTCACCAGACAGAGCTATTATAGAGATCACAAGTGCCCTGCAGCAGGAAACGGGACAGGAACTGAAGGAGGGCGTGGAGAGGCAGAGGGAGACAACGGCGTAGGAGTGCTAATGGCAGAGGAGAAAGATGGAGAGGATGATGGGAGAAGAAGCAGGTTCATGAGACAAGTCAAAAGGCCAGAGACTGGGGGAGATGACAGAGAAGAGGACAGCAGTTCAAATTGTAGCCATGAGCAAGTGGAAACACATGAGGAGGAGGAGGAGGAGGGAGAGGAAAGGAGGACTGATGAAGGGTCTCAGGCTGCAATGTCTGTCGCCACTGTTGATGGGCAGATGGAAAGAGAAGATGAGGAGGAGGATGGTGAGGTAGAACATGGCAGTGGGGCACTGCAGCAGATTCAGAACAATGATCAAAACTGTTTGCAGCAGCCATGTTTGTAGTTTTAAGTATCGTCTTTGTAGTTACATTTCCTGAAGATGGACAAACACTCAGTTCTAGATTATTTAAAGAAAAAACTATCTGAAAATCTGGGAAATGTTTTATTTGTTTTAAATTAAAACGATTAAATTATATGCACTCATTTGACTGTAGATAATTATTAGAGCTACTGTACAGCATCAAAATGATAAGCAGTACACAGTTTCAGTGCTGTTCAGTGCAAATGAAGCCACAATGGTTCATTTAAAATATCAAAGTGTGATCTTGACAACACAGATTTGAAGGGGTGTGTTAAGGACTGGAACAAAGTAGATTTCTGCAGACATTAAAAAAAAAAGAGTTGTGGATAAACCAGATGGCTGTTGGGTGAATGCTCTGTGGATGGATGAGACCACAGTGTTTCTTGGATTAATCAAGAAGCGTTATGTTTGAAAATGCTGCATTGCACATGGTGGTAGTATTGTGATTTGGACCCGCTTTGCTGCATTTGGACTGGAGCAGGAAGTGGATCGTACAGTACAACAACACTAAACACACCAAAAAAGGGTCAAATGAAAGAAATGTAATGTTTTGGGATGGCCGAGAAAAACAGTTAACCTAAAACGTCACACCAGTTACTGAAGGTACAGCTTCACGTACTTCTGCCACAGTTATTTACGACGGGATCATTTTCAACTAGGGGGAACATTTTGTTTGTCATTCAACATTCACCCTAGCACATAAGGACTTTACATTTGAGTCAAGTAGCTAAAACTAGGAGCAGTTTTCATGTTAGCATAAGAAACACTCCCTGTTTTGAGTTAAACTTGGCCTGATATCGGACAGTATATTTTCCACATCAAGCCTCACATTCTGAGCTCTAAAATGGTCTGTCATCGAAGTTTAAGGATCAGTTACTATGTTAGATGATTCAAATATTTTATTTACTACACTGAAACTGAGGATTTTTGTGGCTTTACATGTTTATGTGTAAAACAAAAGTGCACTAGTAGAATGAAAACTTAAACAGAAGTAGTTACAAAAGTGTCCTTTGATATGACCGGGCCAAACATCAACCTCATCAACAGATCAGAAATCTGCAGCATTTGTTCACCCAAAAGCACAAACACTCATAGTTTTGATTTAATTTATTAAGGTGACAATTTCTATATTACACATCTTTCATGTACATCTGAAATTAAACAGGAAAAAGAAAATATAGCATTACCATAAACCTCTTATTAAAACCTTTCTTTTACAAAAGAAAATTAGTTATTGACACCATTTACAACCTTTTCATATACAGGAAAGTGACAGTGGTTTAATTGAGTTTAGTTACATAGGAGTCTAAAGAAAATAAAAAGATTAGTGAATTATGATATTTACATATTTGCTTATCTACTATGTACCCAGGCTTTTATTATGATTGACCCAGAACAAGTTTAAAACAAACACACTGAATTATGGGTAACAATCTGAGGTAAAAATGTAAATAGGCAACTTTTCATCATGATACATTTTTTATTTTACACCGACTTTGTCACAGCTGTTTAAGTTGTCATCTTTTACCATGCATGTGGAAACAAAGAGCCTTGAGTTAAAAAAAAAAACACAGATTAAATGCTTCCACATGCAGAAAGAAAATTAAGTGGAGGAATTTGTCAGAAAAGTGCTGTGCTTTGTCAGACAAACAACACCAGAATCCAATGTTCATCAGTAACAAACCTCTTTTCAGTGTGATTACTTACTCATTTAGAACAGTCCAAATGAGCTACCACGCTCCCTGGTGACTTTATTTCATACAGATAAATGAGATTAATCATCTTTAATAACGTTACTGTCACATCAGATACCATAAAACATCAGCCAAATCACTGGTAAAACATTTGAAGGTTTGATGTGTGTAATCAATTAACGATGATGATATAAATATGAGTTGATCTAAAAATCCATAATGAACACCACAGGAAGAATCTTTATGTTTACCACATCTTCCAAAATGAATGCATGAACACACAGATTATTTCACTGTGTGATAATAAGATGAAGTTCTAATATGAAAATACTCAGAGGTAAAATGTAGAATGGAAGACAAGTTTTAAATGCCGCACTAATTTTTGTGATTCATTATGTGGTTTGCTTTTAAGAGAGTTAAACTAAAGTACTAACTCTGTCCTTCAACTTCAAATGCTACGTGTATAAATAGCTACATGAAGTGTATTTGAAGAAGATTTAGAATGAAGTATGCATTCAACATTTTGATTTGGTTTCACTTGTATTTGGTGTTTTCATTTGTGTTTTTTTAAGTTCTGACTTTATTCCATCTTGAGCACTGAATACGATGAATGCCACCTTAAAATACTTATTTCATCCCCACTGGATTTCTTCAGGATCATATTTTCAATAAGACCATCCTATGAAATCAAAAGAAAAAAGGTGTCTAAAGCTAACATTTAGTTGAATAACTTATATTATCCCAGAATATTCCCAGTACAATCTCAGGCCCTATAAAACTAGGGTCAGCTTACGTTCTGCTGAAGTCTTCCACACGTTCCACCACTATAAATAATGGAGGTTACAACACTTTTCACAATCTTTAAGTGGTTAACAAATCAAATACTATAGAATCAGAACACAGCTGGGTCTCTCATGACTTAGATTACACAGGTTTCCCCAGTGCTCTTTGAAACATCAAGATAGTTTGTTATTGAAGCATTATTTTGGAGCAATCAAACTATCATCTTATATTGTCATGTGTTAAAGTTCACTTAAGGTCCACTTTAGTCATGAGAAAAAAGTGTGGGATGATGGGAAATGATGCAGATGATACTTAAAGTGGGTCAAACTCTATAATGCTACAAAAAAAAAACATCTCAAAGAAACAAAGATTGCTGTTTCATGAAACATAACCCTGCATTAAAACAAATGCACCCACTGATGCTCTTTGAGGGCTGATGCTGTAACATTCCTGGTTATGAGGTTATGACTGTAACCCCAAGGTCACCAGTTGCCTACTCATACATGGTCATAAGTGTGGAGAGGGGAAAAAAAACAAAGACTACTGCAGATGCAAACGGATGTCACTGAAGGTGAGTTTTCAGGAGCCCATGCATAATTCTGAGCACATTCTGAGAGACAGGAACAGCTTCTGTGTTTTGGTTAAAAAGAATACAAAATTGTCACATACCATATCAGGCTTTGGGAGGGCAGCCGTGGGCATGAGTGTGCATGGTAGACACCAGTTCCCAAATCTCAGCTCCTTTGCAACAACATGCAGTCTCGGCAACACACCAGTGTTACTTATCATACAGGTGCACAGATGCATGAGCACAAACACTCAAAATTCCTCCCTTTTCTGAAGAGGCTCCCTGATGTGGACACTGGTGACCTTTATTCCCTCAGACACTCGCTATTAAATATCTCCTAGTTTTCTCTCACTCCTGACCAAAGCCTTCTGTCTCCTCGATGGCGAACATCAGCTTCTCCTTTAGCTGCTCGTAGCTCTTGTAGGGGGGTAAGTCCAGTCTGTTAAAGCTGAAATAGGAACACGAGAATACTGATTTCAGCTTGACAACTTTTTTTAAAAAGAGCTGAATATAAGCATCAAACAAAATTGGGACTTGACCCATGAAGAACTACACCTGTAGATCTGGTTGGGGTTATTATAAATACTCATAAAATCTAATCACAATAAACAACTAAACTGAATCAGAACTACAGTTTCCTATTATATCGTTGACAAACAGCTTAGATAGTTAACCAACAACGTCAACTTTAAGGTTTTGATCCACATTATGTGACTCTATAGGTCCTAGTTTGCGTGAACTCACCATGTGTGACTTCTGGGAAGCCAGTTTTCTTTTCCCACCTTCTCAATACAGAACTTCTGCGGACCATTGCTTCCTGCAAAGTGAAGCACAGGTCAGTAGGAACCAGAATGACTGTGATTAATTTAAGACATGGTCAATTATGATAATTATCTGAAAGTGGGACATGTGACTAGGCTAATGCATATGAAATGTTATTAGTACTGAACTTGCTTAGGACTGGAAATGGTTTCATCTAAGCCATATAGATGAGTAGAAATATGCTACTACAAGTAGTACATAAACAGAGGCAAATGATAAAAAACTAAAATGTTAAAATTAAAAAATAAACGTATCTCAAATAAGAATGCAAAACAAAGTGAGAAAATAATACGGTTTGGAACATTTTCCAGACAATAACGCATGTTTCATCTGCATTAAATGCCAACTTATATTACAGTAACTATTACCCATAAGGTCAGCGAAGCCTCCTACAGGCAGGCGACAGGTACCGGTGACAAACTGCAGCAGCCTCATCCTCTTCTCATTGTCCATCTCCTTTACGAACTAAAGTCAAAACAGGCAAGTGGTTTAAAACACTTAAATGTCACCAGGGTACAGATTATACAACGCATTAAATCAATGAGTAAGAAAAACTGCACAAACACATACGAACACATTCTAACTAAAGAAGTATAAGTGGGGAAAGATTTCTACATTTATCTAATACATATTTAGCAATTAAAAAAATAAAATAAAATGCAGCATTGCCAGAAATACACCAAAGCCTGTCCTACATCCAAAAAACACTGTATTTCCTTTGAACCACAAAGTATAATCTTTATCATCTCTAATCAAGCTGCTTCATCACACATTTTAATATATAGTACAATAAACATTATACAATACTGTATAAAGCCAAAATGTCTGTATGACCTCAAACCTCAAAAACACGCATAACGTCATAGCACTACTGAATGTAAATACTGTTTACAAGAAAGCTTCATTTTTCGGTTTGAATTTTTAGAAGCACATTGAGCTGGGCACTGAATCCCACAAAACTATTTGATACTCTCCCACAACCAACATGGTGTAACATTTCTGCTCATTAGGCTCATGAAAGAGAACAACATAACATGTCTTTAGTAGTAGCAAAGAATAAAGCTGCTCATCTACCGTTTCCCTCTATTCTGCATAAAGTTGAGGCAGCACCATTATTGAAAAATGATTTTGTCTAACAGGCATCAAAACTAAAATAGCCCTAAATTATGCCTTGTACTCACTGTGTCCCTATTTTGTTAGAAAGCATGTGTTGCTATTCCCATCTAATAGGAAAATTGTGCAGATAAGTTGTAAACCAAACCAACCAAAATGCAGAAGATACACATTTATCAGAAATTCCTCATCACTTTATCGCAGTGGAAAACTATTACTAATAATTACTAAGATCGTTTGATCGCCCAGCAGAGAGCTCTGCTGTTACACACTGACCTGCCAGAACCAGACAATCTGCTTGCTGTTTCGAGCGTAGTGTCTGTAGATAGTGTTTCTTTGCCAGTCTCCAAGGTCAATCTCCTGCATGCCACACAGCATGACCTGTGAAAGGACACACATTATTTATATCAAAACAAACACTTTATCCGATGAAAGAGCTGTTACAGTATCTACAACACAAATTTATTACAGCCTAATATGTGTAATCCAGATGTCAGACTGGTATCTTTTGTGCATCCCATAGCACAGCATCTTGTAAATTAATTCCCAGTTCATCCATACCTCCAGTTCTTTAGCATCAAAGTACTGCAGGTACTGCTGAGGGAGCACCTCATTGAAGCCTTCAAAGAAAGCCTGTGTCTGCTCTTCCACTCCTCTGGACAGTCTCCACTCTGCTACCAGCCTGTGGAGGGGGCCCAGAGACAAAAACACATAGTATGGTCCACCTCATAAAAACTGAAACTACTGTAACACTGACCTGTGGCATGCGGATTCAAGTGAACTCTCACTGATACAGAAACTACTGAGGCCCTGATTTACTAAGATTCAGAATAGTGAGTACTAACATGCACGTGCAATCTCGAAAATTATACATTTCGTTTGTGGGACATCTACTGGACATAAGAAAAACTGTGTGATTGACAACTGGGCCAAACATGATGGAGTGGCCGTATTTAAATGAAGATTTTGTGTGTTTCACTGGTGTCTGTCACGGAGAGAATCAGCAGCATAATGAAGGAAGAGGTTCAAAATCCACTATTTTGTTCATTTCAAAGATGCAGTCCTCAGTGTGCACCCTTAATAGATTAGCTCATGCTGTTTTTTGCTCTAGTACATGCCAACCTTTAAGTAAATCAGGGCCTAAGTGTATTATTAGATTCAGAGTGATGAAGGCTGGGTAAAAATGACTACACTATATGTAATGAAACCCACCTGATGTATTCCTCTTTGTTCTCCTCAGTGACTTGGATGTCTCCGCCTCCAGGTTTCAGCTCGTGGGTGGTGATTTCCCCCAGGATCTCTTTGTCAACAGAAAAGAACATCTCTAGGCCGCACTCCTCAATGTCGTTATCCCTGAAGAGCAGCACAGACAAATTACAGCACAGCTGTTAGAGCAGCCAGTGCATCTGCTAATCTACCACAATAACCTTTGTAACAAATACTTTTTAATCTCTTTCATGATTACCTACAAAGCAATAAAGGTCATTATTGTTCTACTCGTAAAAGTACCTCTCTCTAACAGCTTTCCACGTGTTTCTGTGTACTCACTTGATCCACATGAGGGAGTTGTAAAACTCAGGGTCTATTGACTCCAGGTCTTTGAGGGCCAACGGCTTGTTTAGGATGCGCTTGTAAAATGGCAGCGAGAAACCAGTGTCGATAAACTTGCCATGGAAAAGAGCCTAAAAGATATGAAGGATAAAAGTATTTATTATTTTATACCATTTTATACACAAGTTTCTATAGACAATATATAACAAACAATTACAATCATTTTTCTTGCTATATTAATGTAAATTCAGAAAAAAAGAAGACTAACCATGGCAATGAAGCGTCCTATAAACTTGAAATATTTGAGGTGGTCAGGGTTGATGTAGGAGGCCGGGTTTATCTGGAGACAGTAGTTATCTTTACCAGCATATTCAAACAGACAGTACATGGGGTTCAAAACCTCATGAGACAAGAGGAAGAACCACTCCCTGGAGAAGAGGAGACAACACAATTGAGAAAAGGACAATACTACGCAGCTGACTAGCTAAATAATTATTCAGAGGAATGATTTCTGGACCAAAGAAGCTACAATACGAATAAAACTTACAAAATAACATCAACACATTTTCTTCATTACACCTTAGAAAACACTCTGTTCAGCCATTTTCTGACTTACCTAGCAACACCTCCATAATCGAGGCCTTCTTCACCAGGAAAGATAATCCAAA
>JAUBNQ010000026.1:5134071-5145463 GCA_032353495.1 Ctenopoma kingsleyae | reverse complement strand
TCTGTTCAGCCATTTTCTGACTTACCTAGCAACACCTCCATAATCGAGGCCTTCTTCACCAGGAAAGATAATCCAAAGTCTCCTTCGCAGATCTTGAGCATTGAAGCTCATTATCTAAAATAGAGACACGTGATGATGGATTGGTGGCATAATGTGTTACACAACATAAACTTAATTGAGGATATTAGTTTTCCTCAATTCCTAAAGTCAGTTTTGGCAAACATCACAAAGTAGTAAATGACTTCATAAACAAGTTCATCACTGCCACCAAAATGACACCTGCCTTCATCATTGGCTGCATGACAGAAGACACTAAAGTTGTGTTTATTTCTTAGTAAAACAAATGCTCCAATAAAACAAACTGATATAAAAACTGTGGAAAACCGACCCCTACCAGTCTCTACACAGAGCAGCATGCAGGCTTTCTCCTCTAAGCAATCACACACAGTATATGAGAGAGGTCTGTTTTTGCACTGTGAGATGCATCTTGCTTGTGTGTGTGGGCTTTATGTTAAGAAAATAACTTTATGCGTCACTTTACCTGTTGGAAAGAGTCTTCAAACAGGGTTTTTCTGGATACAGTGATCTTGATGTGTTGAGGCATTGCCAGTTGCTGGAAAAAGGGGAAAATGCCAGAAGCAGTCAAATCTACTTTTAGCTGTGACATGACAACACTTGTCAGATCATGAATCATTCAAGATCAACACATGACGTTATTAGTAGAACTGTAAACTGCGCATAAAGTCAGTGGTATAAAAAAGTACATGCTTATCGTCCAAGTTTTATAACGATTGGTATATTATTCATTTATGAAAAGCATAAAACATGATATTCATGAATCTGCCCACAAAAAGGATTGTGAAGTCAGGAGACAATCTGTTAAATATTTTATAATAATGCTCTTAATAAATTTAGTTGAAGTGAATTCGTTATAGAAGATTATATAAGGTGTTAACAAAACTAAATTGTAAATGATTTAATTTGTCACTGATGGATCTTAACTCATGATGAAGGCTCATTTAGAGGGTGCACAAATATGTTGTGTCAGGCAAAAGTCAACCAAGCTAGACTGCGTGTGAGTGACAGCTAATAATAACCACAAATGAATGGTGTTAGCTCGCCCCCTGCTCACTTGACAATCTATTCGCATTTTGGGGTCTTCAATTGAAAGAAGTGCAAGTTTCCAAACTTGTCTATGGCACAAACTGTTGTCAATGCAACTGACAGCTGTGCATTGTTTTGTTTTTATTATGATTCCCCAGGCATTTATGATTTATGCATACATATTTCATTAGATGCACCTGGCTCAGTATGAAATGAAATCAACTTGAAACATTATTTTTATCACAGTGTATAGACTGTATAATGCAACTGGACCGAGGAATGTCAGGCAATTTCTGCTGTAATCCTCCAGTAACATATGATTGTAGGTCTCCGACATATAAAATAAAATGTAACAATTTTTTACTATTGGACATATTTACTTCTATATAAAGTATCGATAAAATCAGTCTAATGATGCTTACATGACCTTTTCTTTTCTACAAAAGGAAAAGATGCGATCCTGCAATCCAAACAGTGCACTTTTAAGAATCTTACCTGGCACCAGAATCTGAAGTACTGTACTTTGGCTTTGAAGTCTCTAACGTAGGTGATCTGAGGTCCATTTTCCCTGTGAGAGAAAATAAACAAAGACACTGTTAGTATGATTTAATATTTCTCCCATTATTGATATAATTCTAAAGAACAGTACACAGACTTTCAATCTAACAGTGCACTGTAAATATGCTGTGGTTATGTAGCCAGTTCGTTAGTGCTCCTGGCGGCTCATACTGCCATATTCTTATCCCCATTCACCAAACTGGTTTTTCCACCACTGGGAGCAAACTAAGCTAACTACGCTCAAGTCATGTTATTATCATGAGTCAACTGAGGTATTACATGTGTAAGAGTGATGGGAAAGCACAAAGAGTCTGGGCGGCCCATTAGTCAGATCAGGATAATGCGTCACAACTCTAATAATAGAAGGAGAGAGAATGACTCATTTTGCTAAAAATGTTGAACTAGAACTACCAGGTAAGACAGAGCTAACTTGTGAAGTACTGTATAGTTCAATAAGCTACGTTTTAGATACAAATAAGCTAAACTAACTAATGTTTTGTCTTAATAACAGCTTTACAGGCTCCTTTCAATGAGCACTATGACATTCTCTGGCTGGAAACGAGACTAAATGAGACTAAAGCCACAATGGTACTGACAGGCAATGTGTGTCCCACATAAAACATTAAGCAGAGCGACTACTATGTGTTTTACATTTATTATCCTCCTCCATAATCCTTACTAGTTCACTCAAGTTCCAAATAACTTAGTTATTTAGAGCAGTAGTAGTAAAAGTAGTAAAACTTTTCGTTTATGTATGCACTTTCCCTAAACTGGATTAATCTGCTTTGCCCTGCTTTTGTAATTTCTCAGAATGTCTTTTGAAAAACAAGAAACATGTTTATGTTTATAAAAAAACACAGAGGTTCTTCTTACAAAGGTTAAATGTCTAAAGGCCTTTTTCTAAAGCCAAGAAAGGACATACAGTGATGATTTTCCAGTGCGAGGATCAATGTAGGTGGTGGTTCTCCTGTTGTGGTCAACGAAGTAAGGAATTCCATCCACAGTGAACCTCATCTCCCAGCCTTCTGGAAGTGGTTTCTCATTCAACAATCTGAAAAACAAAAACAAAAAAACACAGTGAACACATTGAGTTACAAATACAGCAAACAAATGAACATCATGTATAAGTATAGTGCATTTAAATATCCACCTGATACATGTCTGAATTTTAACTGAAATTGCAGCAGTGCAATATGCAAACACACAAACTAACCCCTGTGTTCGTGGGTCCTCCCACTGTGTAGACCGCGTAGGGTGATGCACAAAATAAACTCTGCCATTGCTGTCTGTTCTCTTCTCTGAAAGACACAGCAACAATCAGTTAATCCAGTGCAATCATAAAAAAGTAGAAATGAATGGGGCCCACTTTACACATTTAAAAATTAAGTCTTAAGTCTCTATGGAAAAAAGAAATCACTCCCACAACATTCAGTGGTACCTGTGGTATGTTTGTTGTTTTCCCAGCAACTTCACATGTACAACAAGTATCTTTGTATGTTCTTATAAGATATATCAAATATGTCGGCCATAACCAAAGAAAAGCCCTCAACACTCTCAGCACTGAGTCAGGTGACAAACATTAAGAGATTTACTATCAGGGCTGTAAGACAAGGAGCTGCTACTGATAGCAAGCACTCCCTGAGGTAGATCAAGGTCCAAAAAGTTTTCTTCTCCTACAAATGGCCAAGAGTGCTGCCTAATCCATAGGTAATCTAGCTACAACTATGAACTACACAGGTGCTGGAAGTAATTACTGAAAGTTAAAAATTGTAAACAAACAAACGAGTAAATTCTTTAGAGATAAGTAATCCCACTATACCAGCTTTGAAACAAATGGTGAATGTTGAAAAACCTCCTTACCCCATCCTGCTGGCAGAGGACCAAGAGGATCAAACTCCTTATTCTGAGTGGCTGAAGCCTGGTCTTGAAGCTAAAGAGCAGATAATGACAAGAGTTTACATAAATAAAATGACACCAAGGGAAGAACTATAGTGTTTTTTCTGATTTTATGCTCAAACAAATGAATTTAGTTACTTCAGTTTATCATGACATACAGTATTATGAGAAAGACAAATATTAGCATGAACCTCTTCAACCCCATCAATATTAAAATTAAATTAGTTATTTGACAACATTAATGTTGAATCTAAACTGTTGCAGACCTTGCAAATACTGTACTTGAAAATTTATATAACCTAAAAACTATAACCTTCATCTCCCTATTAAATGCACCTGGGTTACAGTGTGCACTGATATTAGAAACTGTACTAAAGCATAAGCAGTGGGAGAAAACTTCTACATTGCACAACTCAATTTCAGCAAAAACATTTTCCCACACTGAATTTTTTTAAACTCATGGAAATGAAACACTTCGGTTTAATCACACAAACAGGATAACAAATCATATAGCAAACATATAAGTCGCCATATTCCAGTATATTAACACCCACATCACCACACTAACACAGTTTAGAGGAAGTCTCACCCCCACTATGAACCTCTGGTTGAACTGCTGCATGGCACCCTGCAACTGGTTGCGCTGGTGCTGCCACTGCTCATAGTTACGCATTGTCTCCATCGTGGGGCGCTGCCACGTGGTTGTCCGCGAGATGTGGTCAACAAAGTAGACCCGCCCCATCTGATCAACACGACGCTCCCAGCTAAAGACAAATGAATTGAGAAAACAATGCACTGTTTAAACCAATTAATCAATTTCACTAATGGATTCTGAAATCTACATTTTGTATACAGCTTCATAAAACTATAGGATATTCAGCCATGTCAATAAAGTCTTAGAAAGATGCAGAAAAAGAGCTAGTAATATTAAGGGGGACAGGAAGGCTGAAAATATGAGCAAGAGTCACTGGAGCCACATTAATCTACCCTATCAGGTCAAACGTGGGAGTGGAACAAAGCTTGAAAAAGCAAACGGCTCAAGAATAAAGTAAAAAATAAATTGTGGTAAATGAATCAGGCACAGAAACTAGCCAACTGTTGAACTCTGCAAATATACGAGACAGTGTGGTCTTAGCAATGTGACTTCTGAACTCAAAATAGTCTGATTTGTACAACAGCCCTTTGTAGAAATATGACAGAGACATTGAAATTCCATTGATACACTGCCTACAGACTTACAGTATACAGTAAGGTCGTCTTTACAGCAGGAATTTACAGTGTGAGAGTCCTGTGTTGTTCAGGCTGTAATCAAACGAGCTACATCACGCACCAACTAATCCATTTAAATTAGTTGAAGGCAACCCACAGAGTTTTCTTGACAAATGTGCTGTTTGCCAAGTTTGAATATACAGAAACTTGAACCCTAGCAGAATTTTCCATCCCTGCCCTTTAGATGCAGTGCTATATTTCCTGGCTTTTTACCACCACCAACTGCAGAATGATAACATCAGTCACATGCAAGTACACATTCACCTTTGTGCTAGTGCTGGTAGAGCACGAGATGCAAACTAAATGGGAACCCATTAATGGTCAAAATGCTTCAGCTTAACTGTAGATGAGTTACTGCTTAGATGAAATGCAGTCTTTCTTTAGCATCTTAATCATTTCATTCTGATGATGATCATGTGCAGGAATAACCAAAACACTGGAGCTAAATGGGAAATGTCCAAATATGTAAGTAAACAAAACATCTATCATACTGTACCAGCATCCAGGCACCATATTTTTTAAGATGGTGCAAGATCTTGGATCTATAAATGGATATGAATCCTACAAACCTTGACGAAATGTATTATCTACACCTATCTGTATCTGAGAACAGAAATATCTAATGAGAAGGATTTTGTACCCAGGAGGTAGTGGCTCAGGACGTTCCCACGTTGTTCTCTTTTCCACGTGATCAACAAAATATACCCTGCCGTTCTGGTCCACCCTCTGCTCCCACCTGGATAAAACAATGACAAACTTTTAAGTTATTGGTCCACCACTCTAGCTGTTCAGTTCACATATTGGTTAAAAAAGAGCAATGAATATATGAGCCATCCTACTAAAAATCATGTATAAGTGAAATAGTGATAGTTATCATCAATGTTCTATATATGTTATAGAACATTTTTAAGTATAACAGTGGCTGATGTTTTTCAGTTGCCCAACAAAAATTAATTGTTGCATCTACTATACTGACTATAAAATGATTTTATCCAGTAATTCTAGTCAGAAAACATGCAGCTACCCTCACACTTATCACAGGGATCACATAATACTTTTAAACACTAAACTTATATTAATAACACTAAATAAACAAATAAATTCAACTCCTCCAGCTGTTCAATAAAAATTACAAAATGAATGCCATACTAACCCAGGGGGCAAGGGCCCAGCGTTGACAGGGACCCTGGGAGTGACTAAATTGTTGCTCGTTGGCTGTCTGGTTGCCGTGGCTCCAGAGCTGGAGGGCGGTGTGGAGTTCCTGTCTGAGCCTGCTGACGGACTTGAGTCTGGGGCTGATGGGGGTGCAGAGGCTGACTGACCATCACTGGCATCAGCTGGTGCACAGCCGTTGCTGGAAGATGCTGAGGGAACATTTTTAAATTACTCTGTTTAATTTTGACAAAGTGGATTGGCTTTACAGCTTGAGCTGCAGACAGCAGATCTAACAAACACTGATCCATTCTGGCCTAATACTTTGTGCTGTTTCTCAGAGTTGCCTTGTGAGAATATGGCTCATATTAAAGTAAACCTGTCACACAGAAAATGCCTTCAAAATGAGTCAGGTGTTGGCCAACTCCCAATCTAGCTTTAAGGTAAACGCTTGACATTGATTAGATTGTGACAGAGTACACAGTCAATGCAAGAACAAGGTAAATTTCTTTCTCTCTTGATTTAGTAGAATTGTGTCTAGAATGGAAGAATAAATGTCTGACCTGGTGAAGAGGTGGGTCTGCGGGGGGTTGGAGGAGGAGGTCTGGAGGGCCTGGGTGGTCGGAGAGGCTTGGAACCTCCTGATGACACTGAGGGAGACCCCGTGCTGTTCACTGACCTCTGCACACTGGGAGATGACCTGTGCTCTGCGTCATCCACAGCTGGAGAACTGTCTCGACTCTGCCTGTGAGTGGGAAGGGGTGTATGGAGAATTTTTAAAAAAGCAGGAATAAAAGCAGAAACTAGAAACGTGACACTAATGAGACTTGACTCAAGATGTGAATAGGTGTTGTACCTTATAGGATGATCCCCATTAGGTTGTAATTCCCCATTTGATGTGCCTTAAATAACAAGCAAAAATATATATATAAATGAAACAAAGAAGAAGGTCCTGTTCACACACGTAAATACTGACGTAAATACAATTGCTGGATCATCCCACAACATACTGTTTTCTGGAATTGTTTAACCAGGCAGTGCAGTAGAATAACCACTAGATAACTAGATTAACTGTATTATTGACAATTGACCGCTTTAACTCTGTTCAGCTTGTTGCTCCTCTGTGACTCACTGTGATGATCGGCCTCAGCTGAGGCGAATGTCTCGGGGTCGACGGTCATGCCATCCAGGCAGACACATAGATCTCCCACCACATCTGACTGGTCTCCGTCTGTGCACAGCTTTAAGGTCTGTATTACCTCATAGACTACAAGGAGATGACAAAAAAAAAAAAAGATAATCACTAAGGACAAGAACAACAAAAATAATCTGACTACTGTTGTTCATCAAGGCATTTTTTGAGATGTCAATGTCATCATCAGACAACAATACCAGTAGTCTTTTACTTGCACAAGAGAAACATTACTGCTTAAATTAGAATAAATGGTCTTATTAAATGAGAGGAACAAGAACATCACCATTAGATCTGTTGCTGTTCAGGACGATCAAATCTGCATCAACTCTTGACATGTGATTCTCTGTCATTAGCTGCTGGACAAAGTGCAAGAGAGTTTGTGTGTTTCACTCACTTTTCATGTCGTTAGTCTTGAGCGTGTCGCTGACATCCAGGGTGGCCATGCCCAGCAACACGTCTGACTTCAGGGTCTGGTGACTCCACACACGAAACACCAGTTTGCTGAATGGTGTCACAATCCTGTTAACAACAAACTGTTCAGCTGATATATACAATGTGATTTGTACTTTTAGATGAAAGAGTGAAGCCTTTCATCAAAAGAACATTTACATCTGTTTCTGAAAAGCCCTCCAGGGATTCACTATGAAGACTTTACCAATATTTTCTTAATGACAATTTTAATCACAGCAGCCTGTGAGAAGTGCATTGCTTCTTCTTTTCATTATTCCCAGACCATAATCTTTTACAGCTCCCACATTACCATCCAATTTTATAAACTTTTAGCCTAAACTATATTGTGGCATTTATTGACATGAATTAAACAGTAAGTAATTCTACATACATAATATCCTGAAGATGTGACTGCCACAACCAATAAACCCTAATAAATTACACCACTGCCAGCAACTGCAATGAAAAACTTATGTGGTTGGTGTCAGCGACTGCATCTGTGTGAACAATTACAGATTTTGTCTTGTGAATGAGGTTTAGAACTAGCACTGCACAATTTGGGAAAAAAAGTCATATTGCGATTATTGAGATCAATATTGCGATATGATAAAGGGTACCTTGTGTTATAAGCGGTGACAAACTAATATTGTATATTTAGTTCAAACTATAGTAACATTTACACATATTCACGTCTGCTGTTTAATTTCAGTGAGTAAGGATGTGAAATTAACATAAACCACAGAGATGCAGGTTCAACTACATCATTAGGTCCTGCGCATTTTTTACTCTGTGGGGTCACCAGAGTTTTTGTGAGTTTTGACTTTGAAGAGCATCTTGCAAATATGACCGGTCCTACACAGACCTAATTCATATATATTAGATCAATTCAAGATGAGGCAAACATCACCTTTTTGAGATAAAAAATATTTCATAACTGAATCTGATAATTATACATATTTACATACATTTACATACATATATATTTGTAACTATGACAACAGAAATAACTGGCAATTTATACCTTTTTGACAAAACAAAGGTTTGTCCCGCCCCTCACTGCCTGTGACTGGCTAAATGTTCGTGCCACAGCCAACCATCTCTCTCATAGTGCAAGCATTCACGTTTTGCAAGTTGTAATTTTTTGTTAACTGTGCACTATGTTGACGAGGCGTTTGTACTGAATATGTCATATTTCACCTTAGAGCAGAGCGGAGAGTGAGAGAGGCTCTGTGAAGAGCGTCAGGTCGCTTCACAACCGACAGCACCAACATTATCAGAACATCGAGCTAAATAAGTGGACACAGGTTGATTTTATATATTTTTTTTAGGTTACAGAAAATATTTTCTACAACTGTTTTTTTTAAGCTAACAAAACTGAGCAGCCAGTCTCACATTAGTCAGCTGGTAAACTTCGAGTGAATGAGAGATAATAGTGTATATGTACTCATTATATAAATCGCAGCATTTATGTTCATGTAATTGCACAGAGTGATATCGCGATTGCGATTTCGTTTCAATTAATTGTGCCCTATATAGCCCTATATAGAATCACTTCAGAGAGTGTCTATAATATATAGATATAGTGCTATACTATCAATAGCAGCCAAGCTGATTATATCCTTTATATTAAAAATGTTACTGTACACCACAGAACCACATGAACAGGCTCAAATTGAGAGGACATCTTATTTGTAATTGTTGAACAGCTAGTAGTCAAAGTATTCAGCATATGCTGTGTGATATTGTACTTGTATGTGCCAGCCACATGGCGAAAGCTTATGCTGTCTTACACATACAACTAAGACTACATGACTTACGAAAAACTGCTGATAAACTCACAACCTGATGAACTAAGTTTCATTGTCTTGATATGTAATGACAGTCAAGTGTCTTATCTTATAACATTTTTACACAGTAACTCCACAGGTCCTGGTGACTCATTGACAAAGAAAACTACTGCAAACTCAGACATTTCAATCCAGATCATGAGACACCAACTATTTTAAACAACTAATGAGGAAGTCTGTTCTGAACACTCTGGTGAAATTTCTCAAGGTCCATATAATTTTCTGAGAAAATGTAATGTCAAAAACAACCAGCAATAACTTTTTCTTACTCAATCAATGAAGTTGTACTTATTCCTCTACGCAGCACAGATTACTACAGTATGTGCTGTTTGTTGTATGATATCTTTTTCAATTAGGAAAAGATCTTTTTCAACATGTCATGAAAACATAAAACTGCTGCTGCTCTTCTTCATCAACCTTCAGAATTACTTGTATAATATGCACATACAGAAATCTTGATAATTATTATTTAAACATTCCACAACAACCCTAATCTGCACAATCTCCCTATTTAGGGTGTTAGGGAGAAAGACTACATGGCTTATACAAGTAAGGCCAAAACAAGGAAACATGTTGGTGGAAACGAAAAACTGAGCAAACTTGAAGGGAATCAGATGAGCCACACAGGATGATGAAACCGTGGCAAAACAGCTGTAGAGCTGAATGATAATGGCTGCAAATTATGCAAAAACAGCAAACCTTTTCCACCATTTGAAGAGGTCACATACCAACCTGGTATAAAAAACAAAAGCCAGTGCTCCTAAGGTTCTAGCAATAGCAGCCAATGAAAGTGGTTCAGTTCAAACCACACATTTTGAGCCATGCTTTGGTTATACTTAAGTTTTGACCTACAATTTAGAACACTAATAAACAATATTGGGCTCTGACCAAACATGGACAACCAACTGTACTGTCCCTGAACATCTCAAATGCTTCAGCACCCTGCTGCTATGACCGACAGCTCATGCTATACCTTCTTTAAAGACACAGTGTTTCTTAATCTAAAATTAGCACAAAGGCAAGATACTGTATCTCACCACAAGAAAAAATGAAAATATCTGATTTCTAGGATGTTGTATCAAATTTACAGGCAGCAGGGAGCCATTATTCATGTTCAGCAGAGTCCCAGAACATCGGGAACAGGTTGGATGTCTGCAACAGTTTGGCAGCAGGTTAGAGTAGTTATGGTTCAGAGACTGCGATTTCAGCATCAGAACAGTTTCACCCCTAAAAGTCACGGAACATAATCTTCCCCATTTATAGACAATTCATCTAACTGTAGACTGATAATTATCTAAACCTTTTGATATTACTTTATAATCCATCAAGGAACATGTTTCGTGTAACTCAGAATGTGTTTCTTTGAAGATTCAAAGTCACTAACTTATTTAATGTGGTTTCATTGATTGAATTCCAGGTTTGCTAACTCCTGACTCCAGTTTGCTTTCGTTTATGTCATTAGCCTGAGGGTTCATACGTTTTTTTGGACTCAGTATGAACAAGAACAATACAATGATGTGTGTTATTTGTTAGATCTGATGTTTGATGTCCTGCACTGTATATGACACAGGCCTGGCTTAAATAAAATCTCATATGAGTAGCAAGAGAATAGTGAACTTCTGAATATTATAAATGCTGTCAAATGTCATATGGGCCTGGTAAACCTGGCATGACTTTGACTCACACAGTCAGCGGCTGTTTCCATTTGGGGCTGTGGGTGTTGCTGCATTTTTCTGTTTTCTTGGACTGCCCGTCGACTGTCACTTCCACATAAGGACTGGGACCAAACCAGTTTTTCTTGTTCTCTTTCAGTTTTGCTGATAGCACTGAAACAGAGAGAGACAGAGAGGAAGGACCGCACAGCAAACAATTAGTCATGGCAGTGCAGAGAGAAAGAGGAAAACAATAATTTAACAAGAGT
>JAUBNQ010000026.1:5100752-5112037 GCA_032353495.1 Ctenopoma kingsleyae | reverse complement strand
ACAATTACAAGTGGCCCTTTGACATCAACCGTAATGGTGAAGTGGCCCGCGATGAAATTGAGTTTGACACCCCTGCCCCAAAGCATAACAGATCACCTCTTTGCCCTTGCATTTGAATAAACAAGTGCTATTTGACCTCTTGCTTTTGTAAAGTGGACATTCAGCAGACGCTGGTGATAGATTAAAGTTCAACCAGATAGAAGCTATACTACGTTCACAGTTCATGTTTTTAAAATAATAGTGATTTACTGATTTATTCATGTTTATTATGATTCATAGTCTCATTGGCATCTGTTTCTGTATTCATATTTAATCTATTAAATTTCCTCCATTACTTTGCAGGGAATCCTGGTGGCAATTATGTTCTGTTTCTGCAATGCCGAGGTACATTAGAAAATCATTCTGTGTATTACCAAGACACTATAAGCTACTTTAAATAGTTTCTTTTTTTACCCAAAACATCTAACATATGACTGTACAATGTACCACATGTAGTATCAATTTAAACTATTTAAAACTAGAGTAAATTAAACTATAAACTATAGCTAGAATATCATGGCATTTGTTATGAAAAGATATGCTATCTTAAATCAACTTGACTGTCATTGTTGATGTCCAGGCCCAAGCAGCACTGCGGAGGAAGTGGGCTCAGTGGAAATCTGCGTGGGGTAAAACCGGCTGGGGACAGACGCCCATCACCAACAGCCACTTCAACTACCACACCAACTCTTCCATCACTGAAACCAGCCACGCCACCATCAGCTTGGAGCAACCCGCTGCTGTGCCCTCTGAGCAAAATGAAAACTGCCACTTCCTGTCCCAGGTGCAACAGAATGCCAATGGACAGCAAAATAACAGTAACACGTGCCAAAACGGGAAGGTGGTCGTGCTCAGCAAGCTGGAGACAGCTGACATCTGACTGGATAAAGCACAGAGATGATGGTCGTGATGTCAAACACACACACATTCACTTACACATAGACACAGCAAGACAGGCGAGAGGGTGCAGGTGAGCTTCCAGAGTAAAGAATAACTGATTTTGCTGTGTATCTGGACTCGTATGAACTGATGAGATAAGAAATCATTTATATCACTTCATTCTATAATTCAAATATACTGTAGTAATGGCTTTTGTGTACATGTATTTTATTTCTATTTCTATTCTATTTCATTTATTGTTGTTTTTCTTAGTTTTCATGCATTTCCTGTTAGAATGGAGAATGGTGCAGAGCCTAAAACTGCCCTTTTGACATCACAAGTACAGGAGGTGTGTGTTTGTTTAATCTGTTGCCATACGAAACCTCTGACTCTGAAAGTTTATATTCA
Source organism: Ctenopoma kingsleyae (assembly GCA_032353495.1). NCBI lineage: Eukaryota > Metazoa > Chordata > Actinopteri > Anabantiformes > Anabantidae > Ctenopoma > Ctenopoma kingsleyae. The sequence continues at coordinate 5,110,711 of JAUBNQ010000026.1, read as the reverse complement.
CTATGTTTGCTAATACAAATCTTTTATAACAGTTTTATAACAAATAACTATTATGGCAAATAAAAAGATGCCATTTGAAAATGGAATGTACTATGTTGTAAGGGCTTCTGTTCGTAAACACAGCTCACGCTTAGTAGGAAACAGCAGAATACATATGCATCTGATTCAACTTCATGTACTTCCTGGAACCAAATTATTCCCTGAACATTATCGGTTACAGCTCATCTGATTCAAACTGGGTGCGGAGCTTTGAGTGCAGGAGAATTACTAGTGCAGAGATAATGGACCTCTGGAGTGAATTTCACTCCTGCTGAATCGTCACCAAGCTGAGAGTTGGACGATTTCAGCAAAAACACCCTTGCTGCACACAGAGAAACAGTATGGTGTGTAGAATAGTGTAGAGTTTGTGAAGAGTGCATTGAGCATGTGCTGGTGTTCATTTCCAACATCTTCACTATCTATGACTTTATTTTTAATGTTACACAACAGTACATCTTAATCTGATATGACGCTAAATACACTGAAAAAAGTGACAAGCGTGAGAAAGGGCTACACATTTAAAATAAATTTTTTAAATGCTAAGTCAATAGAGTAATTTCTTTCTTATAAAGTCTAGTTAAACCTTCTGGTAATGGATAGTTTACGTTATGTTATTGCTCTAATTAAGTAATGAATCTACATATAACACTTTATTAGTGTTTCTGTTACTTTGTTCTATATTATTATTATTGTGGCTGTTAAAATTGTCTGTTTTGTTGTATTATTGTTTCCTTATGCTTTTTTTTCTAATGCACAAATATATTTTACTGCAACTTTAGTAATGCAATAGCTTTTCCACTGCACTTGTACCATGCTGTATGTACACTGGCATGCTACAGTAACCTACCTGTACTTTTTCAGTTTTCCACTGGAAAACTGACCAAGTGTTATGCTTGACAGTGAAAGTGAGCTAGGAGCAAATGTGTTTTGGTTTTCTTCCAGGATGCATCCACACAGCACATACTGGGACTACAAATGATCCAGTGTGGATACAGCAGAGTGCACTGATGCATAGGGAATAAACCACAATAATGTACGGAAAGGCTTTGTTAAAGAGCGGTGATTCTCAGATTATTCTGCACAGGGGTCCAACCCTGCATCCCAGCTGTCATGGACATATTTTTAAGAAATTCAAGGAACATTCCAATAAAATGTCAAAAGAAATGGTCAATTTACGGATATTGCTGTAAATATATTTGAAAATAAAGTAGTTTGAACCTCTTGGTGAAATTGTTTTACACCACAGTATGATTATATATTTACCAGAGGTGATAAATTACATTATTGCAATATTTTACTGCACTTCAGTAAAGGTATGGACCAGTTTTGGGTTTATTTGTACTTTGTCTGGGTATTTCAATTGCTACTCTCCGTTACATTTCAGAGGGTAATACTGCCCTTTTTACTTCTTACTAGTTATTTACTTTACTTTACTTGGCAGACGCTTTTATCCAAAGCGACTTACAAGGAGATTATTTTGGACATAATTCAATATTTTGCACAACATTTGTGTTGTTTTATCTTATAACTTGTAAAATAAAATACCTCGTAAAGTAGTTTCAGTTTGACATTGTATTGTCGCTCTAACAAAGTAAAGGATGTGAACTCTACAGAAAGATTAAGAGCCCACAGACGGTGCAGTGTGGGTGTTACATATGTGGCTGCTGTTTCTTACCGCTAAACAGGTCAGAAAAGGACGAGGTCCCACCGAGATTTGAACTCGGATCGCTGGATTCAAAGTCCAGAGTGCTAACCATTACACCATGGAACCAGATGGTAGCGCCAGTTTAGCTCCTCCGATGATAAAATGTCACAAAAATTGTTATCTCTATTATTTATATTATGTTGACAACCTGCTTTTTTTTTTTTTTTACTTGAACTTAAGCATGATGACACAGCAAAATTAACTGTGACATTAGCTAACTGACATTAGCTAATCTTATGCTAAGTTAGCTAACATATATCATTAGCTAACTGTTGACGTTGGTGCCGCTTGGTGGGCAGAAATAAAGCGACTCAAACGTTACTTCCGAACTAACTTTAAGACACTGAAGGTCAACGGTAAATAGCTGACATTGACATTATAAACATTAACTATAAACATTAACGTATGAGTCAATTTTAACGTTAATCGGATGCGTCGCAAAGCGAAATATAGCCAACCAGAGAGTATGACAATGCGCCAAGATACTTCACTCCGTGTTGACGTATGCTTCGTTACTGACGTCGCTAGCGTGAAACTTAGGCTGGAGCACTAATACCAGCTCCACTAACAAAATGCAAATGTGATTGTTAATGTGTCATATGTACAATTCACGTAGGAAAAAAAAAGAAAATATGGATAAAATATAATCAGCATTGCTGTGCCTAAGGTTTATAAAAAATACCGCCTCACCATCAATGTAATGGGGCGAGATATATCTTGACGCTTCTGTAAATGTATTTATCATAGGAGGCCACAAGGTGGAATCAGAGGATTACATGTGGCAGCATCTATCTATCTATCTATCTATCTATCTATCTATCTATCTATCTATCTATCTATCTATCTATCTATCTATCTATCTAATGGGGTTGGACCATAGGCTGTATATAAAGAGTGGACAGTAAGAAGGATTGAAGGATATTCCAGCCTCATTAAATAACTTATAAAGCCATGTTTTCTAATCTCTTGTGCTGCAAACGTGCTCTGCTTATTATTTATATCACATATTTTCTTAATAAGAATGATTAAATTCTCATTTAATCTTATTTAAAATAAATTCAGATTATTGCGGTCGCTGAACTTCTCTATTACAGTAAAATATGTGAGACTGGTTTTGTCCCTGCTGTGCTGGGCTAGATAATTACAGAGCACGGCTGCTCAGCCTCTCTCTCTCTCTGACCACAGAGCTTCATCCACCCTCAGCTTAACAGAGAGGCACTGCGAGGATACATTAACCTGTGGTCCTGCAGTTTAGTCTATATTATCATCTCATTCCATATGCTCAACTGTGTCATCTCAATCCCTAAAACATGAGCACGTCCCACGTGACCCATTGCTCAAGTTCAAATGTGAACATACCATAGACTAAGCATGCTGTACAGGCATAGTGACACATACAGGAGTATGTGTCTCTCTGCTTTTAATCCTACTCTAATTTGGGCTCAATCCTATTTTAGCGATAATCTCAATCTCTTTTGGATAATTGTTGTCAGTCTGCAACAAGACCCCAGTTAGATAAGATGGGCTATGTTGAATTCTGCAGTGCACGATGCAGACCGTAGATGCAGAGAAACATAAGACACAGATTGTAGTAAATATATTTTATACTACAAATTCTGCTACTGCAAAACTTGAATTTCAGTGTGTTAGATCAGTTAAGTGGTTATTTTGCTCGGTCAGGTGGTAAAAAGTTTTTTTATTGGCTGGAGTCCTATATGCTATAAGGGTTTTTAGAAAACATTTTAATCTGTTAAAAGGAGTTAAATAAATTTGAAATGAGTCAGATTTCCATTTACCACCACAATTATATAGATTAGATGAGAATATATGTTGTTTTTGTAATATTCCATTTGCCCAACTGCAGACGTTAGTATCCTCCTAGTTTCCAAATGTGTTATTAAAAATGTGATGTAACAGTGGTAAACAAACCTCTGTTCCAATATTTTTGGAGTGTGTCCAGACATCAAACTCTGAATTTGCTCATGCTTGCTCAAATTTGCACTGGTCTGTGAAAACACAGAAATCTTTTTTTTTAATTTTTTTTTAACTTTTGTCAAATTAAGAAAGTTTCAGGTGAGTTAACAAAAACATTTTTAAGTAAATTTTATTCTTAAATGCAAGTCCCAGTGTTTCTGGAAATTGGGTTTGTATATAAAAAAAATTGCAACCTTTATTCCTTTGGCAACAAAGCCTTGAACATTTCATGCTAAAAAGACAAGACAGCAATCAAGTCATCATCTTTAAAAAAAAAAAAAAAGACATGCCCATCATTTTTCATTCCTTTAAATCATAGACAGGTACATTATGATAACAGCACCCTGACCATTACCGCTCCAGACAATTACACTAAAAGAAGAAAAGGAGCACTGCAACAAAAGCGATATGATTTAATCCATTATATAGATGTGACAACCATTAACTACTTAAGCTTATTAAATGCATTATGTGAACAATTGTAGGACCTTCTCCTCCTAACACATTTAGATTTCTTGAGTTAAAGTAACTGGAACGAATTTATGTACAAGGCCTCTTGAGCTTTCTAAGGTTCTCAGTGGTAGCTACAGTATATATTATAGCTGATTTATAACAGTGTTACAATGAATGCAAAACTAAAAGCTTTGTTTTTTATAGTCAATGGGAATAAACAGACTCCCAGCTCATCATAAATCAAAAATCAGCTTCAGGCAGTAGCATTCGAACGCTAATTGCTCACTTTCCCTCAACATCTTAGTTTAGCTTGTTAGCCTGCTAACATTTGCTGATGAACATTAAACATGAAATCTGATGAAAATGTCATGATTCTGTCAATGGGCTGTTTGAGTGTTTTGATTAAGGTTTGACCTCACGGTGGCGCCATACAACAAATCAAGGAATCACTAAAGTAAGTTCATCCTCTGGGGACCATGAACGTCGGTGTCAGAAACCCAATAGTTGCATAATTATTTTAGTGAAATAAAAGGATTGATGCTGCTGGTACCTTTACATTTTTACAAAACTATAAGAAACATGTAATAATGTTGTTCCTATGATACTGATGTCAGTGCCTCATCCCATAGAAGGCTGTTGGTTTCCTTATGAAGACACTTTAAAGCTGCCTGTGATCATTTTCCATTTCAATAATGATAGAAATGAGCTCTTTCTCCCTCTTAACAGCAGCTTTACCTTTCACGTGACTTGCTGGACAGGTGGTGGTTCTTGAGTTAACCACTGAGATGTTTGTTATTGGTAGGATGATTTATTTTGGAGATGAAAACTGGACACGGTGTATCGGAAACATTAGCTTCAGCTCGTTTTATTTACCCTTCCAATCTTTTCGCAGCTTACAGTGCTCCCAAATGTTTGCTTCAATATGAATTGATGAATGGAGCTTTTTAGAAAGTGTGTGTGTACTGCCAAATCTTAGTGGTATCATAAGTGCTATGTATCTAAGGGCCAAGGGTCAAAAAGGGACACTTCTGTTGTACACACAGTTTAGGTTTAGGTTTAGATCAGTGTGTTATTTTTGTGCCAGTGTCCCAGTGAGGTACACTGACACATCAGCTCTTTTGACCTCAGGAGCACTTGAGCCTTTCCACTGAGGCAAACATTAGTGGGAGTTTCCTATTAGGGAAATGGCTTCAAAAGATAGCTTGAAAGCCTCTCAAACAACCCCCATGTCTGTATCCAGGTGTGCTTCACATGTTTTATAACCATGTAGCCTCTCTTTTGACATGATAATATAATCACTTCCTTTATATCATTTTAAGTGAAGTGTGTTTAAATATAAGTCTTTCAAGCCATCCAGGATTTTGTCCACCAACCTTTGTTGATGTGGGTGAAAATGCAGGCAAGAGGGAAGACAGAGAAAAGAGGAAATGCAGGCAACGTCAGTGAAAAAGATATTTTACTGTATGCGTCAATCTTAAAGTTTGTGTCCCCAGAGGATGAAGCGTGTTGACCAGCATTACATTGAAGTTGATTTAACGTTTTTAGATGTAATATCTCAACTACTGGATAGTTTGAAACAAAATTGTGTACACACGTACAGTATAAAGTTTTAATTCCCATAACTTTGGTTAGTTTGTGATCAAATACCTGTAAAACCGATGACTTTCCCAACGTCTCCATCTATACTTATACTAATACTAACTATACTAATTTACAGATAGATTTTGTCATCATCATCATCATCTAACTGTTTATTAGCAATGGCCAAAAGCAGATAAAGTAACCCAATCTGTTAATGTAGTTCCTGCTATGAGGTGGCAAGTCTAAAGAACAACTTCCCAACCCTGTGGTGAACTCTTGTTGTTGGGATCACACCAGTGTACTGTGTATATTATTGGTGTCTCCTCCTGCCATGTCTTTTCTTGGCTGTACATAGTGGCCCAGCTGAATCTGCGACCTCCCATGCTCTGACCAGCTCCCTCAACCTGACTTCAACCTCACTGGAAGGCAGCAACGGTGTTTATGTAACACACACACACACACACACAGCCTCAGATTAGCACTGTTGGACCCCTGTCCCATTCTCAGCCTTACTCCTACTGTAAAATCTCTCTTGATCTCATGTTGAAACCCGTGTCATTCTCTTATTCCAGTGGGCTGGATTTGGTCTCTTGGCGACCGAGTCGCCACGCTGTCTGACTTCCACACCAGTGACAGTAAGGTTAGGTGTAAGGCAAACAAAAAACAGTCGACTGACGTCCTTGACAGTGGTAGAACATAACTTCACTATTTTTTCATAGTTATTTAAAGCTAGTTTTAAATAGATTAGAGAAATAATTTTTGTTATTTTGAGAAATGACATTGCGCTTTTCGTCTGCTGCATTGTTAGACTGACATACCTTCGATCATAGTCACAGAGATACTTTTTGTTCTGTTACTGACAACATTGCAAAATGCAACAGACAACTGAGAACAAAATAGGTGGAGTCGAAATTAAACAGCATTTTTACTAGTAAAGTCATACAGTAAGCTTGTCATAATGAAACTTTTATGATCACTAGACAGGTCTATGCTCACTAACAAGTATAAATCTGTTACCCTGTAATGGGCCAAATTAAATTCAGACTAAATTGCTGTGAAATTAAATATGTGACTTCTATAGTTGGAGAACCTGGTTCACATGAGGACAGACCCTCTGATTTTTACTGTCACTTGAATGTGTTCCAAGTTATTTTGCTGCTATTTGTTGTTGCATTATCTCTTCCCATTCTCTTACCATTTCTCTCAGGACTACACCGTTTTCTTCATGTAATCTAATAAAAACACAATATTGGAAACAACAGGATTTAATTTAATTTGCTTGTTATTTGTTCTCACATCGCTGTCATGCATCTCTGCCTCCTGTCATCCATATCTTTTATTTAATTTTTGTGTAGTAATAAGTTTATAGAGTACATATACTGTAAAATAAAATATTTCATACCCTTCTCAAGTTGGACATTTTGACTAATAGCATGTTAAGAGAACTTGCCACAGAGTTGCTTATTGGATACAAGTTTTTAGAGCTTCTACATATTTACTGTATTTTTATACACTGCTCTTTGAGACTTCTAATCCTAATTACAAAAACTGCGATAATACAAGATGTCACACTTTCAGTACAAGATTTTGGCTGCTAGTCACTACTCCCTTCTAGTCATTAGAATTATGGGAGGCGGGTGATTAGCTCAGGTAATAAATAAGTGGAATTGAAGGAGACAAGAAAATGAATTACTGGCGACAGATTATAGTAGGTAAGTTACTTAACACATAGGTAGCAGGTAAATTATTCAATGCACAGGTTGCAGGTTGGTAAATCAAGTAAGAGGTTGCAGGTAACCTACTCTACAGGCTGCAGGAAAGTTTATCTGTTCACTCAGTTCAAATGGAAAATTCAGACCAAACAGCTCATAAATAAATGTAATACAGTTCAACGGCCTGTAATGCTGAGAGCAAGCATGCACATAGCATGTGCTGGCAGTGTAAATATAAAACAACTTGGTGTCCAAACAAGAGAGCAAAGTGTGGAAGGGGAGAGAGTAGACTGAGAATACAGGGTTAGCAGGTCTGTTACCTGAGTTTCAGGCCATGGGAAGACACTGGGAGATGGAAGCAGGCAGAGTCACATGACAGACTGACTGACAGACAATGGGTAGGTACTTGCACAAACAGATATAATAAATTTAACAAGCAAGCACAGCGTGTACATTATCTGAGGGCTTATTTAGAGCAAAGGTGAGTGCTCATGCAGGTCAGGTGTGTGCGTGTGTGTGGGTGGAGAGGGGCGTGCCAGGTTGCTAAAGCAGGAAAACAGATAAAGATCGTCTAATTCATCAAACGGCAAACTGCATCACACTGATAACACGTTTCTCACAAAATGGTGACTGAGTAATCAAACATAGTGAGGAACGGTGTAAGTGGCAGTGTGTGCGTGTGTGGATCAGGAGATCAGGGCAGAGGAAAAGACATTTTATTAAAACATATAGTTTTACAGCCACTTCTATAGTAATTATTCTATACTTTAAGGCAAAAAAAAAAAAAAGAAAATTAATGGGCTTCACAGAATCCACTTGACCTTCAGTTCAGACTTCACCAGAATGACCTCACAACCAACTGTCGTCAGAAAGAGCAAACTTGTTTTTCGTTGTGGCACCGTGTTCAGCACATAACACGTTGCAATAGCACAGTTGCTATTGTGTTTATCACGCAGCAATAGTGTTAAGAACACTACACATTTGAAATATGTGACATGTTTTACATGTAGAAAGTTTAAACTCTTGTAATTGGAGCCATGTGTATTATTAGACAATAAAAAATCAAAGGATAATACACATGCTATACATAACATAAAAAATTCCAACCACGTGTTTCAAAAAGCCACACTGTGAGATTTTTATGAGCTACCTGCTATAAATTTGGTTTTGATCAGCCGGACTAAATTTAATCTGAGTAACATACCAGAACCAGGAACCTATTCTGGGTCCCAGACTATATTTTAAGAAGACACACAGACAGCTGCTGAACACATGGCTGGTTTATTCAATCAGAGTATATATATAGTTTGATTTTTGAACCTGCATATTTACATGCCCTCGTTCCCAAACACACACACACACACAAAAGATATGAAATTAAGTGCTTATGTAAGGAGAGAACAACTCAACAGGACACACACTTCAAAACAACTGTTTTCTTTTTAAAATAATGTTTCAATGGTGCGTTTGTCATTTCTCTCACTCCATTAAGTGTGTGATTGCACATTACTGCTGAGAGATGTTTTTGATTGACAAAGCGCACTGTTGTTTAAGAAATAAGACACATTTTTATCACTAACTTTTGAGTGAATATTGTTTAAAAAATACACACACATCAGTGTTTTTCCTACTGTACTTTTTCATACTGTGTGTACAGATGCAAGACTTTTATCCAACAGGATCATTATGCATCTTCACACTCCAGGAGCTACTTAGCAATGGGAGGCTCACTCCAAAAAGAGCACTATTCAAACACAAACACTGCTCATTCATTCCTGTGGAGCAGAAAGAGCACTAAATCAGTCTGAAGCTATGTTTTTGCTCCCAGACTCCCTCCAGGTGGGACGCCTCTGATAAAACCCACAGACTGCACACTGTACTGAGGAGAACTCCCACAGACAGGCTTATACTGTAAGTAAAGACTGTGTGTGTGGGTGTGTGGGTGTGTGAAGACATATTAGCAAGACTTCGTCTGACATATAACTGAATGAAAAAGGACAAGGAGAAGTATCTAAAGTGGGAAAACATACACTATAAACACACTGATATTCTACCAAATACACACATTTATTACCAAATAATAACAGAGAGACATTATGTGACTCAGGGATTTGCTGCATTTAAAAATGTTTTTAGTTGATTCTGATAAATCTCAGACAACCAGAAAATGAGTCAGTGGATCTATGATCTTTCTATCATTGCTTTATGACATATCACACTGAATGACAAGGGCAGAGTTTGGATTGCATGGGAGAATTTTCTGACTCATTCGGGGAAAGTAGAGACTTTTTAGCGGTGCCCAGCTTTGTTTCCAACCACTGATAAGTGCACTAAAGATGTAGGAAGTGGTCACACTTATTTATGAGACGTGTCACTTTTCGAGTTGAACTCAACAAGTAAATCCATCATCGAAAGCCAACATCAAACTATTTTAAGACAGTTTAAAAATAAAATACAGTTTGTACTGTATTCGGTTTCAGGGCTGGCCGTGGCAG
>JAUBNQ010000026.1:5087408-5100652 GCA_032353495.1 Ctenopoma kingsleyae | reverse complement strand
ACATCAAACTATTTTAAGACAGTTTAAAAATAAAATACAGTTTGTACTGTATTCGGTTTCAGGGCTGGCCGTGGCAGTTTTAACTTGTCATAACAGGAAAAGTACTGGTGAAGATAGTGTGGTAAACAGTGGTTCAGTTCCAATAGGTGTTTCACCAAGTCACGTCAGCCAGCCAGTACAAACAACACCAGGAGAAACAACTTAACTTAAATGGAATGCAGTCCTTAAGAAGTTGTTGATGACACCTGTGCTTTTCCAGTTAAGACACGCCAAAATTGTCTGATGTGAAAAAGATAGCACTACTACCACAATGGGAAAATTTTAGCCAGAACACAGAATAAATGAGAAATGTTAAAAAGTAATTTCACTTGTTGCATATACAGAATTCTCACATTCACCATTCAGAAAATCACACAACCGTCATCATCGTCAACAAGAACCACAGTTAATTTTTGCTATGGCCTTTAACCTGCGGTCCTCAAAGTTACAAAGTGTTTCTTTGATTTCACATCTGTTTGAATGCTGAGAGTTTACCAGTATACCATTATATCCAGCTAGCAGACAAGTAAATTGCACAATTTCCTCCTCTACTCAATTATGCAGAACCACTGGATCCCGTCTTTGCCAAACCAGAAGTTAATTCTTGTCCTCCATGGCGACTAGACATAGAGACAAATAACTTAAAATAATCTAAATTGATTTCAGATTAGGGAAAATTAAACGGTTTGCTAACAGACGAGCACTCTTAATGGTCTCATGTCAGCACTTTAAAGACTTGTGTCAACACACACTGGACATCATGTTTGTGATTTGAAAGAGGTCCATCCACTTTGCGGTGAATAAAAGCCCCTGAGGAATGTCAGAATTTCAACCGAGATCAAAGATTTTCTATTTTTATGACCCGAAATTACAAGAAGTTAGTGTTTCCTGTTGCGGTGAAAAAGCCTGGGGAGCAGCATGTAGACCTTCAATTTTCTACTGAACCCCAGATGAATGATTTTTCATTGTTTGTTTGTTTTAAGGTTTGTCAGCTTCTTAAGATAGGCTGGGTAACCTCCTGCAACCTGAGGGTGGACAACTCTGGGAGACTAGATGGCCATTTTACTATATTAGATAACAAGACTTGTTTCAGTGTTTATAATAAACAGCAATACTGGTGGCTGTCAAGCAGAAACAGACTTCGCCATTACGCAAAGTAGAAAATTACCTGGACCAGCCGCCCAACTAGATTATTACTTTGCATGCGAAAATACAGTGCTTCTCATTCATTTGAATGGCGGAAATGTGTTTTACGCATGAGGAATGGCACCAAGGGCAGCCCCACCAAAACGATGCAGCGTCATGTGGAAACAACTTGGATGTGGTTCAGCTTTTTCTGTAATGTGGCTTGACATCATTCTGTGAGGCTCTGCGCTGGACAATCATATACATGTATTTTTTTGTTTGTGAACACTGTAGTTTTACTGCACCAAAAGTATGCAGTCCTATCTGTGAGTACTACAAACGACTTTGCTTGTCATTTCCCCCTAATTGGACTTCCTGGAACATATTTCATTGTCTCACTGGTACATGAAATGAGACACACCTATCCCTTGTGTTGTTGTGACATACTGGGCGAGTGTTCATGTGAATGCTTCCTAACCTGCGCTCCAATAGCCAGAAATGTACAGTGATGTCTTGATACACCATGAACCAAATTACTTTCTTAGTCGACTCTCCAGGAAGGTAAAGAATGCATTCAAAGCACCCCCTCACATTTGCAGCTAGGAATGCACTGGTGTTCAAGCTTTGACTTGACTTGGTAATGCGCCAAGCGTCTGAACAGCAGAATCATAAGCGAAGCTGAATTTTTATTCCAAGAGCAAGAAGAAAAAGAAAGTAACATCATTATTAAGCCCACAAAGATACAGTAATGCACTTTTAAATTGCAAAGTTGACAGCTAGTTTATCTTGTTTACCATCATCTACTGGCACCTTGAACAATGATTAAACAAGTGTGTCCTTTCTCCCTCACCCCCATGGTAAAAAAAGTCAAGCAACAGCAGTTGCTGCAACATCTTTCCCTCAGGTCTAGTCAGCGTTACAAAACTGAAACGTGGCACTAACATAGGTTAACACAGAAGACAGAGGCACAAAGGCAAAAGGTCATGTAGTCAAATGATGAAGAGTGAGAAGCAGGAGAAGAGACCGGGTGAGAGCACGCTCTTCTTTTGTATTTCACAAAAACAATGAAAAAAGGGGGTTGGTTTTGTGGTTCTGTGTAAACAACTTGACAGTTTCTACATCCAGAAGCAAACAAAAAACAGTTCTGTTTTCTCAAGATTATGATTAATTACTTTTTTGTATATGTCTGTGTATTTCTTTTTTTTTTTTCATCATTTTCCTATTTTTTGTGTGTTTTCTGTAACTGAGTTTAGTGGCTATATAAACGAAATTCCCTTGATTTAACTTGGAGCCCTGCTGTTAATCAATATAGAGTGAGTGCAGCAAGTAAGTAAGCGCAAAATATGGTAAATTAGGTGGGTTTGTTGTTCAATAATGTGAGCAATTAAAGTGAGTATGGACACATATATACAGTATATAGTGTAAGTGTGAGTGAGGTGTGTATGTACATACAGGAGTGAATATGTCAAAGTTAAAATCATTAAATGCACACAGGTGACTACATGCATTTAGGAGTGTATGCACAGTATGAACATCTATAGAGCAATAATTAAACTAGAACGTGTGAGAAGTTCAGGTTAGGTTAATTCTGTGCATGCTTGTCCCAGTGTCTGAAGTGACAACAGTGCCTCTTCCCCCTCGTTAAGGCTCCTCTGCACACAAGCGTGCAACAAATATAACAAGCAGGGGCACTCTTGGTCAAACATTTACCCAAGGCAAGTCAGTGAGCCAACAGTGCAGTCTGGGGAGGGGGGGGGGAGGTCTCACCAGCACTGTTTCTATTATCTTTCCAGAGTCAAATTGTCCAATCACACACTTCAAATGTCATTAAATTTGTATGTATGAGATATTTACAAATAGAAGTTTATAGTTTTTTTTTCTTGGCCCTTTATTGCTTTTATCTAAACTGGATAATTTGTAGATCATCCTTAACATTTCTTCACAGATTAGTTGCTTTATTATGCCTTCCCTGTCACTCATGCAGGCAGACACACATGCACGCAAAAAAAAAATCCCTTTTCCCCTATCACGTGAAACTTTTAACTTAAGCATGCCAGGGAGCTAATTGCTTTGCACGAAGAACTCCTGCAGTAGCTCTGCTCTTCGTTTTACCAACAAGGTTTTTGATGTTTAAAAAATTTAAAACAACTTGGCCTACATTACATAACAGAAGAAAGCATGTAGCAGCAGCAGCAGATCTTCATCTGTGGTGTAAATATGAAGCCTGGATGCAAAGGACAAAGTACTGCTTATATTGATTGTGCTGATTTTCTTTTATTTTTCAAAATGAGGAATGAAGTTTTTTTTTATCTGCATTTTGTGTGTGTAACATTTGTCATTTAATGTCAACGTCATTTCATGTCCAGATTTTATCTAATGTATCAGTGTTTCAGTGTTTGTGTGTCTCTCTTTGTATCCTGGTTTCCAGGCCTGACTGAGGAGGCCTTGGCACAGCAGTGTGTAATTTTCTATGTATAACCTTGGCTCAGAGGCATTACACTCAGGGTTACCAGTTTATGTTTTTCTTTCCTTTTTTTGAAAATGAGATCTAAACACACACCACACAAACAGAAACACACAGATTCTTGTCAACTATAAATATATGGATGCAAACGTATATTCTCACTTGACTGTAGGGTATGCATACACATACTGCAGTTATCTATTTGGCTGAAGCAAACACATTTTCAAGTCATCCCTTCCCTAAATCATCTCCCTCTCTCTCTTGTTCCCCTCTGGGGAAATTATGCAGGATAATGTAGAAAGCAGTTGAGCTTATATGGATTTGCACCTGTTGTCTTGGAAGGAAAATAAAAACATCGCCAGCTTGCACCTTACTGGGGTTTGGACCAAACAGAAAAGAGGAAATGAACTCAGTGCTGTTAACTTATAGCAAGACCAAAGCAACGTACAGTCACACACAAACGTCCTTATATACATAACCAAAAATACAAACACAAATGTGTGCATCCATCCATCCGTTCACTTTAGTGCACTTACAGACATCAGCTGTACGACCATCTGTTTGTATGCATGCAAGACTTAAAACAGTCAAAACTATTGTGTATAATATAATCAATTATGAAATATTATGAATTAATATATAGATTAGTTATTAGTTTGATATGTTATTTTTAGTGTGAAGCTAAATATTCAAATTGTTGCCATTTCTATAATAATGATTGCTACAGATTATGTAAGCACCTTTTTTGCTGTACAGCTGAGTACAATGCAGTAAGCAAAACAGGCTCCAAGCATTTTGAAGTTATTAGTGTTGAATCGCTTGCTAACTGTTTGAACTCAAGACAGATACATTTCATTTAGTTCAGTTCAAATATTTTTATTCAGTTAAAATAAATTTGGATCAGCTCAATTACAATGAAACTTGGTGGAAATGAGCCTAAAGCTGAACTAATAGTAACAGATTAATGATCAATTATTGATTAATGACCAATAAATATTACAAATATACTGTGCATTCAGTAACAAACTATTTCATCAGTCTTGCTTTTTTTTCTCTCCATATATGATCAGGTAGTCACATGCTATGTGCTCTCTCAAACCCCTTCAGCCTAACATGTGCTTCAGGTTGTTGAGATGCATGTCACATGCATCTGCTCATGAATGGACTAATGTTCAAGATAGAAAGCAAAGCTATGCATGATGAACAGATAAATCTACACACTAAAGCATGCATGCTGTAACTGTTGGAGCACTTGTTTCTCTCTAGTCTGAGAGGTGGGCTGTCCACACTAAAATGGGCTATTTTACAATTCTGCAGAACACATCAAAGTCATTAAGAAATAGCTTTGGGATTAAAGCTTAGCAAATGGGGACTTGTGGAAAACAGAAATAAAAACTCATGGTGAGAAAAAAAAAATGCTTAAATTATCCTAAAAGGCACAAACAATTCCTTGGAAAGTTTGCAGGAAGGTAGAAAATGCCTAAAACTTTGAAAAAAACTAAACAAAAAGGAGCCTGAAGAAAATGTTGACACTGCACAGCCTCCAGTGAAAGGAACTGCCACCCAACCTAAGCCTCTGTGTCAACAAAAAGTAAAGTAATCAACATTGTTTGGTTGAAGATGGACTGGTTGAGGGGAGAATGGGCACTGTTCTCTTGTTTCTGCTGCCAGGAACAAGTGTGGGATGTGTGGTACACTACATAAAAAGAGAGAAATCGTTGTGGTAGGAAATTGCAAGTATGGAATAAAAGTGTATGATTTCATAGTTCACTGAAATTGAATCAAAAAGGGACAAAAATGCCACAAAAAATCAAAAATAAAGGCCAAAAAATGCACTCAGAAAAAAAAAAAGTCTTACTCTGCTCGGTAGCTGTGCTTGCTCTGTGTTATAAAAAGGCAATCCTCATCTTTTATACATAAAGTTTATATTATAGCAGCAGTTGCTGAGCTTGTTCTGGCCGTGGATCCTCTTGAGAAAGTGTGTGCTGTCTATGGACCTCGGCTTCACACGCTGGCTCTCCTGTCATGTGAGGATCCATTTTGGGTTCTGACGCATTGCTGGAGGAGCATTATATTACCCTGTTACTTGAAGCACAGACATTTTCAGAGGATATCTGATAAACAAAAGGGAAAATTATGGCATCGATGCACAGAACAGCACACCAGTTAGATTGGGGTATTAACTGCGTTTTCAGAAGTCAAATAAGTCAAATAACAGCTATCTGCAATGTGAGCAGGGAGCATCAGTGTTACCAAACACAGATTCATTTGAAGCTGGGCTTCCTCTTAGTCACTTGTGATGAGTCCCACTAGGGCAGAGGTCACTAGGGACCAGAGGGAGGGGTGGCAGGAATGAAAACAGCAAGTTGTGCAAGTCATTTTTTTTTTTTTTTTATCTTTACCAACTCGAGACAGTGTAGTCAAATTTTGTGTTTCAGTATCATACATGAGGGGGAACACTGTAGACAGCTGGAAGGAATTTGAACAAAATGAAATGATCATTGATGCATCTATTATTTTGTCTTTCTTACCACCATGTTGTAGCTGAATTTTGTTTTTTGTTGCATCAACGATCACTTTTACTTTGTCGACTGAGCAGAGTGTGGAAGCATGCAAGGGCAGCAAGAAATTAAGCAAGGAAGGAGGACAAAAGCGGAGGGGGTTTGCTGTTGTGCAACAGCTTGACATTGATCAGGGTTGTTGAATGATGACGCGGCAGTCTATTGTCTCATCTGTCTGCAGTGTACTGTTCCTTCCTTTATTCTGTCTTGTCTCTCCATGTTTATATGTCAGCCATCCCCACTCAGAAACTTTTGTTTTCAATACTGCGATCCAGATACTGAATCTATAATAGATCCAAACTGTGGTGGCCAGAACAGAAACACATGTCAGCAATCTGTGTTATTGTTATTGTGACAGCCCTTAAAGCAATTCTACAACCGTTTTTGTTTGTTTTTTTTAATGCCTCTTATGAGAAAACTGATGATGGTCTTGTGTGTGTTTCCAACATCTATGTCACCATTGTATATTTAACTTTAATTTCACATATTGTGTCATCTTGCACATAGTGTGAACCTGGAAAACTGGTACAAAAATTAGTAAGGGGTGCGACAACTTGTTGATACAAACAAGTAAAAACATATAAACACATATATTAATATGCTCAGATTATTCTAAATGTGCTGGAAGTACGTTTTACATACTTAAATATCGCACTTAAGTACAATTCAAGATACTTACTTACTTACCATTTCCTGCACTACACTACACAGGAAAGACACTATTTTTACTTCACAACCTTTATCTGACAGCTATAGTTAGTATTTTTATGTAGATTTATTATTTTATTAGTAGGTTTAGAAAATATAGAACTTTTTCCATAGTGCATATTAAACCAAGAGTGCCCAGTATTTTTGGCTTGTGACTCTTTATGAAATAGCTGCGTCTATTTTGGTCTCATTGTTACGTTTCACAAATCTGTGAGCTGTTAGCAAGTATGCCAAAGAAATATTTTCCCCAATAAACTTCTCAGATGGTCTTAGTTAAATAACTGTCATGAGGCACAAAGAGGTAAGTTACACAGTATTTCACAGAAAAACAAAGTGTTATATGGTATAACCTATTCTGTATTTTTACCTTCTATCCCATTAATCATTTCATGCCCACCCAGATCCGCGCACTCACATAGTGAAGCATTGGTGTGAATCTAATTCAAATTCTTTATTCTGGTGCAAATCAGTGTTTCGTTAGAGCTTCGTCTGTACTGGCCTGTTCATAAAGGTTTGCATCGAAGTGCCACAGATCACTAAGACAGTTCAAATGCAAATAATAAAACAATCTGAAACTAATGCACACACAAAAAAATTAAATGGAAATAATAGGTAATAATAAATAATGGTAAAAGACTAAAAATAATAATTGATAATATATAATAATGATAAGACTAATAAAATATTTTTACTTTTACAAATATAAATGAATAAAATAAAACTGATAAAAGACCATGACAGCTGTTCAAATGGCTTAGTGGATAAAAACTAAACACTGCTGCATAAAAATAAAATGAACATTTTGTCCGGCATGTTGGAATAACTAAAACACTAGAACCTGTGCTCGTGCAAGACCACAAAGTGCTTTAAAGAAAAGTAAAATTAAAATAAAAAAAATTAAATAAGAGTAATGTTAATGTAAAATGTATTTTACACTGTCTTATAAGTACATTTTATTCAGTTTTAAGAAAGATCTGATCTGACAGACATGGACAACATTCTGTAAGAATTATATTAATTCTTTTGTCAACACAATAATGTCTTTATTATGAAAATTAAGAAAAAGCACTTCCACTTCAACCATTTTCTTCTTTTCAGTGCTAGGGACTGTCTGAAACTATTTTTGTTTCAGACGCTTATTATACAGGTGTCACACAGATGGTGTCTCATAATAGTGCTAATTTAAAACTGCTGCAGACAGTCGCTTCACATTAAATGCTTTCTAAAGAGGTGAAATTAATGGAAATCAATCAATCCATCAAGCTATCAAACATACCGCTGAGTAGATATAAAATTAAATATATGTACAGTACTTACTCTGTTTTTATTGTGGCAATAATTTATTTTAGAATAAGAAGAAATGTCATTCAAAGCCCAGTATATAAGGTACAGCATGTGCATAATACCTAACACAGTGAATATTTAAAATAGAATTTGAAAAGAAAGAAAAACAGAAAAATTTGAAAAAGAAAATTAGATTTGTCTAAAATAAGTCTAAGAACTAACATAAAATGGCTTAATGGGTTAATATTTTTGTGACTGCCTAGCATATGCTCATTTACTACAATTCCACTGTCAGCCAGTAGCCAAGCTTGTTTTATTTTATGCCACCATACGCAAAATACTGCTAAGAATAAAAAAGCTTTGAATACTACAAAGAACCACATAAAGTACCATAAAGGATAAAGGACTATCTATCAGGCTTTTAAATGGTGATGCTTATTTTCAGAACCGTTTAACAAACATTATTTTTTTGTGTGTCGAGTAAAGCAGAAGTCTGTCTCCAAGGAATCTGTGATGCTATGATGTAGACACAAGTAATATCTGGTATTAATTTCCCTAATCTATCCAGTATCCGTTCAATAACAGAGAAAATGTACAGCGCCATCCAGAACATGTTTTCTCTGCATATTCTTAGAATTTCGTGATGAATTCGTTTTGTGAGGTTGTCGTACACACAGTGGTGCACATTGTTCACAATAAGACAATGTCAAATCTTAATCAATAAAATAGGGGCTGACGTAGGTGCAGTTTTTCCTGACTTACGGACCCAATGTTTCACATTTGCTCCGCTATCAAATTCCCTCCTGTCTGATCGGAAAGAATGCAGCAAATTTGTTGTGTATGTGGGTCAAGTTTATTGATGTTGGAAGCTGATGATGACATTGTTACGGGCTGGATGAGGCAGAGCTGAGGAACATACCCATTAAAAATAAGGACAGAGGAAAAGCCTGAGTTACTGAGATAACTCCCTCCCTGGACTGTATAATCCTGTGTGTGGCCGTAGCTGCCAAAATATCCCTGAGAAACTTGTGGTGCTTAAGTGAGACACTGCTACCAATCTTCTCACCACATACTGCAAAGTTGATCAAGGAGTGTGTTTGCCAAGTACTGCAGCATTCCTCTAGGTTTGTGCAATTGCACTTTTCCTTGTTTTTTTTTTCTTTTTTTTTTCGCTGCAGTTGAAAATCCAGTGTGAGGACTGTATTCATCCAAGTAAAGGTCCAGTCATTTGTGAGAGCCACTGGGCCAGGGCTCGGCCTGCTTGCGACTGTTTGCTTTTCCAGCTGTTTCCTAGACTCACCCTGTGAGTGGGAGAGAAGGTGGTGTGTGTGTGTGTGTGTGTGTGTGTGTGTGTGCTGGGTGTGTGGTGGTTTGGAGGTGGGGAGTGGGGGGCGCTGAAGTGAGATGGAGACATTTCAGAGTTCTAAGAGGAAAGATAGTGAGGAAGACAGAGCTGTGGAGAAACACTGTGTCTCTGTATGAACATTTTAAGTAAATACACCTCCTGTTCCTCTTATGCTGTGCTGTCCCCCCTCTCACAATATAAACACGCAAACACAGTGGAAGATGAAATCCAGTGTGCGCATGCTCGCAAACGCACCCTTATGACTGACTACACCCCCACCCTCCACCCCCCCTTTAACATATAGACTGATCCACTTCTGAGACACAAAGCCACAAGAGATGGCCTAGATTCCAGCACATGCTCACACAGTTAGGCTGCAAGGAAAAGTAGTACACACATGCGAGTGTTACATGAAGTATACACACACAATTTGCTTTGTATATTTACTTGGATTCATATTCCATAATATTTCTGTTATACACTTTACTATACATAATTTAAATTACACATTTACATTTAGGCACAAACTTAGGTTACAAGATAACATCACAGTATTGCAGCAATAAATAAAATACACATAATAATAATAAATAAATAAATACATGAATAAATAAAAATACAAAATAAAATCAAGATAAATCTGAGATAAGTTTGGTTTGATTTGGATATAATGAACCTTTAACAATGTACAGCCCATCTGTAGTATGTATTACAGTCATTTTTTGACTTTATATATTAACTATTTTATTTATACTTTGTACAATATGTAATATATTTATGTATAATGAACTGAGGCAGCACAGTTGGCAGGGACTTTTCTCTTTGTTCTACGTTTTCTCCCTGTGCTTACATGAATTTCCTTCTAGCACTCTTGTTTCCACCCGCAGTCCAAAGACATGCAGTTAGGATAATTGGTAACTTTAAATTGCCTGTAGGTGTAAATGTGAGTGTAAATAGCTGTCTATCTCTATACAACAGGTTTGTATAGGATAGTATAGCACTACAGTATATACAGTAGTATAGTATATAGCAGCTCAAAGCAAAGTTACATCATATAGTATAACAGAAGTATAATGCAGGGTACAGTAATTGTAACTATGTCTAGTGCAAAATAGCTTAGAATGGCCTGAATTATAGTGATGTATAACTTTGTAAAGTATATCATGGCATAGTATAACAGTAGATGTATACTTGCATCTCAGTATAGTATAGTATAGTTTGGTGTAGTTTGGTATAGTGTAGTGTAATATCTATCAATCTAGCTGCTCCAGGCTTGCCCTGTGCACTTGTCCATCCTTGGAAATGACAAGGGATATTTTAAGATGAGAATCACATCTAATTAAAGAGTGGGTAATGTGTGGATTGAAGTGCTATAATAAAACATCCCAAGGGTGACACAGTATAGCACCACAGGACTCTATCATTACCTCTGAATTATTCCACCAAGTACTGTAGACAAATTATCTCTGATGTGTCTCCTTATACACATTATGGACACAGACCAATTATTTAGTGGGTTAGTGAATTTTTTTCCCCACTAACCTCTTATGTTCTTGGTTTGAGTTTACTATCATTTACCATGAGTTTCCAGGACTGAGAGGCCAGACGGACAGTGGTGGGTGCTGGAACTTTCATATATTATGTATAGGTAAATCATAAATAAGTTAGGATCAGAATTACAAAGCTACATTTAACATTGGAAATGTTCTCACATATCTGCAGTCTCTATAAATGACAAAAGGAAGTCAGTGATGTATAAGAGTGTATGGTACATATGGTATGCTGTACAGAGAGAGTGTGTTATGGTCGCTTATTTGAATGAACTATATTGTCGAGATCTTATATCACATATATACACTCACTGGCTACTTTCTTCCCTTGACTCCTCCACCCTCAATAATAAACATATAGTAGAAATATCACCTTTGCGACAGTTTGGTCAAAAACTGAGAGACTGTGACCTTGTAAAAATAGAATTAATGGCAGACGTGAATTTGTAGTCAGGTGTATATATATATACATATTGTATTACATTTTTTTTTAAATTTACTATTCTTTTTGGTCAATTTGTTTACTATTAGACTGTCTGCAACGTCACGACACACCCCTATATGGTAGAAAGACAGATGGAGACTCAGTTTAAGACTGATAAGCTTCTCGACCAATGGGCGCAGACAGGATTCCAGAGTGGAGGGCTGTGATTGGACACTGGAGGGGGGGGTTATATGTATGTATAGATATGCCCGACTGCTAAACTGTGGGGGGCGGGACTATGGAGAAGTGCTGTCCATGTATGTTGATACAGATCTAAAAAAACTGGACTAAGCGTGTGTCTACTAACGTTGCTCTTCACGTGGACTAATGTAAGTTATATTCCACTTTCTCGTACCTTTGGGAGCGCCCACTGTGGCGAAAGGTGCTGTGCCACGGCAACAGCGTAGTAGTAGTTTTTTTTTTTTTTTTGCCCTTTCTTGTTCCGTTTTGCTGAGACGGGCAGGACGAGATGTACATGGGTGGTGGGGGGGAGTTTCAGGCCAGCAAAGTGAGCTGCTGTGAACGTAGCGTTAGCTGTTGTTAACGCCGTGTAGCAGGCTGCAGTGTTGTGACACGTCGCTGACATAAACAGTGAACCCAGCCAGCCGAGGCGTAGCTGCCGCTGTGGCGAGGCCATTTCACAGTCGCCACGCCGTAGTGCAAATTCAGAGGACGTCTTCGTGCCGGAGCTGCGCGTACTACTGGCGTCCTGTTAGCGTGTCGTCCGAGCCCCGTCAGTGTTCACGCGTGGACAAAATTGCCTTTAAAAGTGTGTTAGCTGAATATGGCCGCGTGTGTTGGCAGATGTGGCCGCACAGACCCTGCAGCACGTCATGAAGACGCATCATAAATCGCCGTCTCCCACCCGACGTGTAAACCTCACGCGTTATAAGCCCGCTCCCATGTCCCCACGTTTCCTCAGCGAAGTGGCAGTGGGAGAAGAGGAGCGTCGCGAACAAACGTGAAAAGTTTTTAAGGTTTCTGATAAGTGAGGTTTTTTTTTGTTTTGTTTTTTTGCATCGGGTGTAACATGTGCGCCGAGTTTCTCAGAAGACCAGAAAGCATTAGTGAGGAGTGTGAAGTCTTACCCCGGGGTGTGTTTGCCTTCGCTTGTGCAAGGCAGCTATTGAATTGCCAGATTTATTGAATGACGTTTGGCGTAACACTGTGTCCAAGCAAGAAATAACGGGACGTCACCCAATGCTCAGTCCCCGAGCTGCCCGTTAGCTCGCCCCTCCTGATTCACCCGTCCTCTCTTCTCTGTTGACAGTTTTGTTTCATACCGAGGAAAAAGTTTTTCAACGTGGGGAAATTATTAAAAGCAGCCTTCAGCTCCACTGGCTCGGAAGATTTGGCGACCTGGCTCCCAACATTCGGGCCCCCTCTCTCTGCTACTGCGCAAAGTGAAGGTTGATATGCCACATCAGGTAAGAGACAACTCGCTCGTTTGTGTTTTTAAGTGAAAGCAACACTCTAGAAATTGTGTTAGCATGGAAGCTAGCCGCAGCACATTAGCCTAAAGAAATCTTGCAGCTTTTCTCTTTGTTTCGTCGCTGCGGTCGTGTTTACGTGCGTTGAGACCACATGGCATTTCACGTTGGATTTAAGCACAACTTATGCACCAGCCATGTCCCAGTTATGCTGTGTGTGTGTGTGTGTGTGTGTGTGTGTGTGTGTGTGTGTG
>JAUBNQ010000026.1:5039472-5054059 GCA_032353495.1 Ctenopoma kingsleyae | reverse complement strand
AGACATTCATGAACATTTCTGACAGCACCTGTCCTGCAAACTACTGGCGAGTGAGCAACTGGTACTGATCAAGTGTTTTTAGCAGCTTTTTAAAACCATCTTTGCCGTGTTTGCATTGTTGTGGGGACCAGGTCTTTAGCGATATGGTAGCTTACTGCGTTTGTTATCTAGTTAGGTCTAGGGTCTAGGGTTATCATTATTCAGTCTTCAAGAACCTGGCACAGATAAACACAGAAGGACCCCGTTCAAACAATGGACTGATGCTATATTGATCCCTGTGCAGTAATGATCTTTTTTTCTCCACTGAAAGGTCAGAGGTTAGTAGTAGGTGAGTAGTTTGATAGAGGTTTGGCTGCAGCAGTTCAGGGACACTTCAGCAGGGCAGATGGTTGGTATGGTGGTGTGCACTCAGAGTCTCAGTTTAGGAACAATCTCTTTAACCGCTTTACTCCCCTCCTGCCAAGTTCAAACCACTTCAGCAACAGGTGGCCACTCTCTAAACATGTGATACAACGTGTGGGAGAGACGCTAGCTAAACATGAATGCCAAACTTTCTTCTACTGCTTTTATGATGCACAGTTTTTGACAAAGTGTTTCATAATACATATTAATTATATTGTGATACTGTAAGCAAGCATTACAGTTTTTGAAAACAAACTCACAGTCTAAAGAACACACCACAATTTGACAATTTGCGTAGATTCTTATTTAAAAAACAAAACTTGCAGCATACACAGCACTGCCATCTAGCAGTTTAGGGTTTAAACACAAGACAAAATGAACTACTGTCTGCCATACATCTTTTTAGGTAAATTACCAATTAAAAAGTGTTTGTGTTGATACAGTAAAACACAACACAATGTCCCAATACCCAAGTATATTAATATTCTTTTGCACACCTACTAAGTAAACAATATACATTTCTGAAAAGGGTGTATGCCACTTTGTTTCTGTAAACAAACCTTCCTACGTCATTGTACAAATTGTCAGGTGTGTCGTAGCACATCACTACATTGTCTTTACTGATTTATTGTTGTTTTGTTTTTTGTTTTGATTTTTGTTTTTTTTTAGTGGTTTTCTACTCAGCAATAGCCAAAGTAATCAGTTTGGTTGCTCTGTGGTTTCTGAAGACTGTGAAAACGCATACGGGCAAGGACCACCAGATCTTCATTAATCATCTGCGTTGGTCTCAGTGTTGTAGTGACAAAATGCTCAATCACTGTGATGAGATTCGATGGTACTGGTACAGGTTAATCAATACAATGACAAGTCCACCTCATGCTCCGTTTAACAAAAAGCCTCAAACAGAGGCCGGTAGTTCAAGCCTTCCAAGTAGAGTGCATACCAATTCTTAATGCATAGCAGAGGGCAGTCAGCTAGGCTTGTTGTTTTAGAAGCTGATATTTTGAGATTTACGATTGGAGGGAAGCACAAAGCCAAATGCAACACAAATGCCATGAAAGACCACAGAAGGCACTGAAATGGAAGGCAAAAGCGCAAACAGAAAGTAACACATATAAATACACATTCAACACTTTTAAACACTCTTCACTTCTGCTGACCAGTATTTTGCAGAATGAAATGTAGATAATAAATATTTCATCATTAATGTTCGGTTGGGAAGCACAGATATTGTTCAGTACCGGTTTTCAAGTATACGATGCATTGCATAATTCACTAAAGAATCTCACTAAAAACACGTTTTACCTTGGGCAGTAAACATCCTTCCAGTTACCTTACAGGTGCACTGTTACTGCATTTGTATAGCTGATTCTATAATGGCTTCTGCTTTCAGACAGGCTTGGCTTTGTTTTGATACGTGTTCTTTAATAGACCCTTTAACCGCTTTTGGTGAAATATTGTAGAAAAAAACAGGCTATTCTCCGTAAGGAATTCCAAATATCATTTTGCTCACTGTGTTGTTCAGGTCTTCAGGTCTTGGTGTTTACATTTGAGGAGGGGAATTATAACTTTTAACACGACTAGATGCCACTCTGCTGCACTGCCCACCACTTCGAAGAGGAAAATACGGTAACATCAGCATCAGCAAAACACAGAGTGAGCGGCTCTGCTGTAATCCAGCCTTATTATCCGTCTCGCTAAATGTTGACTCTGCATAGTTCTCAGAAGCAACATGGACAAATGTGTTTACAACTAAGGATGGACGGTGAGCTCAGTTAGATGGGCGGCAGAGGAAAAAAAAAAAGCTAAAGTGAAACATAAAGGGAAGAATATTAATTTATTTTTGGGATGGGACAACAGGCAAGGACACAAGCACTGTTGTTGCTATGACAACAGCAATGTGACTTGAACATGTGTGTTTCATACAGCGGAGTGGTAGAAAACACTGACATCTACACCCATTTATACGGTAAGTAGTCCCCTACACATGCAAATAGGTGTCCTATTAAAGATGAAGACAGTTTAGCATTTATATCATGTCTGCACATGTGCACCCTCAGGCTTTGGAGTGAGAATGTATCTTGTTGTTCCCTTTTAGTAAGAAAAATTTCGTTTGTGAATGTCGGTGTTCAGTCTTTTGCAACACTGTTGTTTGAACATCAGTTGGTTGCACTGAGTCACAAGGTGATATTAGGTGAACATTTCTGCACTGTAAATAAGTCATCCTGGGACACGCAGCTGACTAACCCTTCCCCCAGAGAGTTCTTTTGTTGTCAGGAAGATGGTGTATGAAGGCGCACTCGTTTGTTCTGTTTTATCCTTTATTCTGTTATTGTCAGCATGTGGGAAGCTAACACCTGAACACATTTCTTGTATACTTGCATACTTGGCTAATAAGACTGATTGTGATTCTCATTATGTCCTGACACTTACACAGTCCAATTTGTATAATGTAACAGGAGTTCAGGGAGTTCTGTGTGGTCATACCACACAGTTCTTGTATCTACTTATGCTTTCCTGCTTTTCTATTAACTACAACACCTATTTCCAGAGAGTTGGGACTTCTTCTAAAATGCACTAAAATATGTGTTTTGTTAATGCACTTGAATCTTTATTTATCTGATACTAATACAAAGAAACGATTGTGGTGGTGGAGGTGGTGGTAGTAGTAGTGTGTGACCTTTGAGCCCTCACGCAGCACTCCATGAGAAACCATCATGCTACTGAGATGACTATATTGCCACATGGGCTTAGGAGTATTTTGTAAAACTGTCACTTAATACAGTCTGCTGCTGCATCCAGAACCTGAAACTGTATTCTTATAGAAGGAAGCCAAACATCAGTTGTTTCCAGAAGTGCTGCAGAATTCTCTGGGCCTTATTAGCTTATTGCACATGATCAGTGGAAACTTGTTCTGTGGTCAGTCAAGTCCACATTTCACCTTGTTTACAGAAAAAAATTGTTGGCTGGCGCCAAAAATGAAAAACACCATCCACGCTATTATCAGTAAAAGGTGCAAAAGCCAGTGTCTGTGATGGTATGGCAGTGACAATCAACACAGACGCATAAATGGGGATTTTATACAGACAAACTGTATCCTGCCATCTAGACATCTTTTCCTGGGAAGTCGGTGGATATTTAATCCTGACAATGCTGGGCCTCATTCTTAATGTGACAACAGCGTAGCTTTATAGACCCACAGAGTGCATGTCCAGTCCAGTCAAGCACAGGTGTATTGCACTATATGAAGAGGAGAATTACACAAACACTGTGGACTGTTGCACTACTGAAGTCTTGTATCCAGACCAAATATTGTACTTGCAAAACTGCAACAATTGGTTCAGTCCCCAAACGATCAAAGTACAATTAAAAGATGAGGTGATGCACACATGCTTCTGTCCCAACTTTTTTTGTGTGTTGCATGCATCAAACTCTGACTGAATTTGTTTTTTATTTTTATTTTTTTATAAAATACAATTAAATATGTTGTTTGTACTTTTGTCAGATAAATAAAAATTCAAATTCAAGCAAATTAAGAAATTATATATTTTAGTTTCCAGAAAACCCAATCCCAGCTTTTCTGGAAATGGGGTTTGTGCAAAAAAAAAAAAAAAAAAAACATCTGTTATGTATCATTGATTCTTCCTTATGTGGGAAAATGCTGTGCTTATAGTAAATCGCATTTTCATGTTTTCCTCATACACAGAGTTGGTCTAACCTTAGCAGGGTACGTTTAATAAATCAGTTCTCCAGTGTCGACATTTGAGAACTGATTTATTGACTTAATTAAAATGGATCCATGAAGAATCCATTATTCACAGCTCAGTTCTGTTTTGTTCAGCAACATTGCATCTCTTGTCTCTCCCAGTTCAATTCAATTTGTTTTGTTGGCTTGAATGTCATATTAACTAGTACGTAACTGGCCAAATAAACATGGAAATTTAATAAACTAATTTACAGCACAATTGTGGTTTAGTGCGATTGAATAAGTTTTAACACTTGGATAAACCTATCTCCTTCTATCTCAAAACAATTAGACTGACAGTTCTGCTGCCAAAGAAGGAATGTTTGATAAAACTGACCAAAATCAATTTGTCTTATTAATTATCTATTTTCTTCCTCTCTGCAATTTCTATTAACAAAAATATACAGAAGGGTATATATGGATGAGAGAAACATAAAGCATGCAGGAACTAAAACGTCTTCTCCACCATTTAATCAAATAGTTTATAAACACTACATTTTTAATTAACAAATGAGAAACGGTTGAGAGAAAATATATAAAAGAACTTATGCCACAGGGTGATTAGTAGAGAAACAACATCAGAGTTGTTAATTACAGAACTGAAGCTGTTTTGTTGTTAATCAGCACCACTAATGAAAACTGCAGGTTGTTTTGGTGTTGTTTTCGCAGATCTGTTGAGATGTTTAGCGTGCTGCCTCTCCATTTTGCCCCCTCCACCTTTTTCATTATTCACCTGCTGTTTTTGTGTGTTTTTTGTGCGCACATCTGTTCTGACAACGGGCTCGTCACCCACCCCAGCACACACTGTAACCTGAAATATGTTTGTAAATGAGAACTCAGTGCTTACATGTCAATAACACATGCACACACACACACACAGACCTCCACCTACAGGGTGGTGTGCCTGTGTGATGATCCCTGGGTGTGTGTTTACATTGTGTGTATTTTCCTGGGAAACCATGCAGAACTTCCAGCTAGCCAGGATATAATGAGGGCTAATGGAGGCTGACTATGTTTGTTTCCATCTTTCACTCGAGCTCTCACCTGCCTCTCTTCACCCTCTGCATACTTTTATTTTTTCTCTCTCACCGTCCTTCATTCCTCTGCGCCATTTCTTACTGAAAGTGCAGTACGTCTTTGTCCTCGTTTGACATGATCCGAGTCCTACTTCCATGCACGTCAACTCCCCACAGGCTATATTCTGCAGTCATGTGACTGTTTTTCCTGCTGTGCCTGAGTTTATTGCATGTACCCCCTCCTCCCTTTGTCCTGATTTGGTCGTCTTTTCCTCACATGACCTCCCCCCTCTCTCACACACTGGATTTCTCTGTAATGTTTTTTTTTCTCGCCCCAGATCTCTTTATTCAAGCTTAACAACATAAAAACATTTTGTTTCATTGGATATTTACATTATTACATTTTAAGTATTTTCCTTATATCAAGTGTTTTTGTTATTTTAACTCTGTCTCCTATTTTTCTCCATCTGACATTTTCCTGAAATTCAAATATTATTGGCTCAACATGAAGACCAGCAGAGAACAGTATACTGATGGACTGAGTTATTATATGGTGTTCACAGTTCCCTGGTGTTGCCTCAGTTACAAAAGTGAGATAAATTGATGTGAAGTCTGTATTTAAGTGTGCAAATGAATCCTTTACTACTAGATGTGAATCCAGAACATCTTATTCAGTTCTATTCAATTTTATGTATATAGCACTAAATCACAACAGAATCATCTCAGAAAGAAACCCAACAATCCCCCCTGAGCAAGCACTGGGCGACAGTGGAGAGGGAAAAACTCTCTTTAATGGAAGAACCAGGCAGAACCAGACTCAAGGTGGGAGGCCTTCTGCCTTGACCGGTTGGGGTGAGTGGATAGTGTAGAGAAAAAAGTAGAGCAAACAATCACAGCAACAGACAGAACATGATCAGGGAGAATGCCAGCAGCTTCCTCGTGCAGCCAGTTGTAGGACCTGGGTCACATTCCATGATGAGGGCCTGAAAGAAGGATAGAATGTACGAGAGAGAAAAGCGGGAGAGGCACAGCCTTTATGCGTATGTGCTTGGGAGAGAAGGAACAAAGGGTTGAAAGAATGCAGCAATTTTCAGAAAAAAAATGTCATGGTCTCGTTGGCATGACTATTATGAGCTACACTCCTGTGCCATTTTTTCTTTAACAAAACATATTGAGTAGCCTCTAAATTGTGCTTTTAAATACATATTACAGGTAGCAAAAAGTACTGTAATTATGTGTTTTAATAATCGTCCTTGTAGAGTGTTCCTGCACTGTGAAACACAATGCACTATATAAACATACCAACAATTCAATCATGTATAGTTGTTTATATTGTGTATTCAGTTTACCTGAAGCACATTCGTGAGGTCATATTCTCACTCATGATTTATGAGTTTTGACGTCTTTTCAATCAGACTTCAAACTAAGGTGCTTTAGGAAAAACTGTTCCAAAGCAATGATTAGTTTGTTCACGGTTGGTGTGTGTTCCTCTGCTGCTGTTGATTTCATATGCGATGGCCAGATGGTGTGTGCATGTGTGTGTATAATGTGAGTGCTCTGTGGAAAAATTGTAGAGAATATTTCATCTTGCCCGAATTAAATCAGTCGTTTCTTAGCCTTTGGCAAATTGCCCTCTTTTTTTTATCATTAATTCTGTTTCCCATTAACACACCAATTTAACAATTCTTAGATATTGTGTGTCTGTGTGTGTGTGCTCTTGGGTCTGCTGAGTCATTTAGCCAATAGCTGCAAGTTGCAGAGTGTGGCTGTCAATGCGTTTTGCTAAATATTCTAATAGCCCAACACCTGTTTGTATAAGAAGAGGAAACACACACCTCCCCATCATGCACACACTCAAACACTCCCACACAACACATGAGCAGAGGAAACAAACCGTTTTTTAGCTTTATTCGAGGTTGGATATTCGTGGATGCACAGGCAGTACTTATCTTCATATAGTTTTGTCTTTGACTTTAATTTGTAAAAAGTTAGTAGGTCAGCAGTGTCTGACTCTAATCGCTTCTCTCATTCCTTGTTTCTTCTTCAGTGATGGAGCCCATGACGGTGACGACGTCAGTGGTCGGGCCGGACGAGTTCGACCGCAATGCCCCACGGATCTGTGGCGTGTGCGGCGACAAGGCTACCGGCTTCCACTTCAATGCCATGACCTGTGAGGGATGCAAGGGTTTCTTCAGGTGAGTGACATCCACACATCCTTGAGTTGTTTTTGTTTTGTCCATTTTGTCTTTTAGCATGTTGGGTGATGGGAGTACTGCAGGTGTATGTGTGTATTTTTGTTGCTTATGAGGTGTTACTAGCAGCCTTTCCATATGGAGGAGATGGTCTTGGCATCTTGTACTTAAACTGAACCTTATAACTGAATCAGCACATTTCTAATTTTCCTGCTGTCACTAGTTGCATTTAGTTTGACAATTCAGACATTTATATTCGATTATTTCTATAATTAAGTTTGAAAATTAGATTCATTTCTGGCAAAACTGAGAGGCTCTGAACTGAACTTACTTCCTAAAACCTTTCTTTTTTTCCAGACATGTTTTCCGTTGAATATTTGCAATAATAATATGTAAATATTTGAGTGCACTGCCTATTGTGTGTCCTTCCTAAACGTTGTAATTCCGAGAGTACTGCGAGTATGTGCATGTGCATCAGTATACAATGTGTCTGATGATGCAAAAACAAGTCTGCAGTGTCTCCATTTTTGTGTTAATCCATTTTTCTTACGCCCCTTTTTTCTTCACTTGCACTCACTCACACAAACAGATGCATATTAACAGAGAATCATACTTTTTCTTGTTCAACATGGATTCTCCATACAATTCAGTAATGAAATATTGTAATCAATTATAATGCCACAGCCCAAAGCAAGAGGAATAAACACATTTTCAAACTGTGATTTTTATTATGAATTATCTCGTTCAGCAAGGTTTCAATTAGTAATTACTACAAAGTTTTGTTTAGTTTTTTAAAATGTAAAATATACATAACATGTGTGAATAGACCAGTGTTTTACACGGTGATTGTGATACGTAAAATTTATGGTAGTGTATGTAAAACAGTGTTAAAGAAAGAATCAACTTCCATTAAAGTTTTGTAATTGAAAGTTGCTAGTAACACATGAATTGTAGTAAATCACAAAAACAGTTGTTTTTATTACTTCTTAAATCTTTATACAGCATTATGCAAAAAGCCACGTCCTTCCATCGCTACAATATGCATTGACCACAACAGGGACTTCTAAACAAACAATTATTTTGAACTCCTTCAGACGCAGTATGAAGCGTAAAGCCTCCTTCACCTGTCCATTCAGCGGAAGCTGCACCATCACCAAAGACAACCGGCGTCACTGCCAGGCCTGTCGTCTCAAACGCTGCATTGACATCGGCATGATGAAAGAGTGTGAGTTGACCTGCTCTGACATTCCTGAAATGCTGCTAATTTGTTTAATTTTTCAAATGATAGCTTGAGATGGAATATAATGTTATATTTTAATTTATATTAGGAGTCACAACTTCACAACAATACCTATCTTTTGTTGCACATGAAGCCTGTTAATTTATGACATTGACTTTCATTCAGTACAATAATGGAAAAAAAATATACTAAATTAATCTAAAACTAATTATTAATCTACCCACAGACTATCCTAACTCTAAGTACTGTATTTTAGGACACACTTTATTTGTATTAATTATTTTTAGTGCTTCATTTGCATTTTATTATATCATCATTATTAATAATATACCAAATATTAATTACTTATACTATGTTATATTTATTATCTTTCTAATCTTCTATGTGGGTGTTGAAAAGCTAATTACATTTCAGTAACGTTCAATAACCTGAAGAGAGAACATCAGGTTGGCTGGTTTTGTGCTGTCATAGCATTTAATCTGGTAGTCAAAGATAACCGCAGCAGATAGAGTAAGTGATGGGGTGTAGATTGACATGAATTGCCGTGAGGAGGCAGTTAATATGTGCAAGTCTGGCTATGGCATATAGCAAAATTAAACTTCCATCAAATAGTAGTTGCATATGCAGTAACTGTGATTTTAATCCTGCTTTCATCCTACCAGATGGTATTTCATAATTACTGCAGTTTACGTGGTGCTAATCATAATGTAAGATTTAATCTTGACTGGATCCAAATAGCTTTATTTTTTGTTTAAAGGTTGTCTGACACGGCTCTGCCCTTAACCGTGTTGGTTATGCATACACTACTGTACTGTAATATAAGTAGAGCGCGCTGTGAAAGGAGAATGAGACATCGCCTCATCCCATGTTAATGCAAAATGACACCTTGTCTCAACTGATTCGTGATGACTAACAGTGGGGTATCTTTAATCTGCATGTTGACAAATTGTCACATCACTGCACACACTTTATCCCTTTTATGTAAATGTTACAGAGTGAGGGAGTGCTGCTTTTTTTTTTTTCAAACTAACTCACTAGTAAGCAGTAGCGCTAACAGCAGTGCATCAATATAACCGTGACAAGTATCAGATGACAGGAGGAGAATAAGAAAAAGAAGGGAGGAAGCCAGAGGGGTGGGGGGAGTTGAGACGAGTGGTTAATATCCCGTTCTTTCTTCAAAGAGACGCGCACAATGGTCTGGCCCATATTTCATTCACAAACTAAATGTCTTTGTTTGTGTGTGTGTGTTTGTGTAAAACAGAGATGATGCAGGGCAGGCTGACAACAATGTCACATGATTCTGGGGTGTCGGTGTTTCAGTGAGGAAACATGAGAGAAGAATGAGCAAGGGGAAGACGGAGCAAGAGAGAGAGCCTCTTATCAGTATAAAATAGTCTCTTTGTCATTGCTAGTATACAGGTTCATGTGGCGATGGAAGCCCACTACATTTGCATGCTGTATTAACAACTCTCTCGCTGCCCGTATTTACAATGTCTGTGTGTATGTGTGGTTTTTTTCTTGCATAAAGGACTCGAAGGCATCTGCTTTGTTCACATTCTGTGCGGCTGTATTTACTGATTTCTTATCAGTACATTATGTGCAGTAGTAGTGTTTCAGAATGAAAGTGGAATCACAGTGATCATTTGCATTTCTAGCTGATTTGAAAAATACAGAACAGTTGCAGTTTACCCCAGTGTGGGTAAGTAAATGGACTGAAGCTTGTGCTTCCAGTCAGAAAAATACTGTACTGTGCTGAGTTTATTTAAAATAAATAAATCTAGCATCAATAGGTTATGGTGGAGGTACTACTATTGCCTCAGATTGAACCAGGAAAAAGTGTGTTTGCATGCACACCCTTGTTTCATTTGGACATAATAACATAGCCAGTGTACCTCAAAATCTTCTTTTTCAGCTGGAGATGAGTCTGAACAGAGATACAGAGCTCACTTTTGCAGTAGTTTCACTTTTGTCTTTTTGGGAACTGCATCTCTCAGGGATTGAAACACTATCCTGTCAGAACCTAGCTTCATTAGATCACTGCTATTTAATAATATTTTTTAGAAGATTAGTTACAATGCTGTCGCCCTCTGTCTTTAAGCGAGTTGGTCCGACTTTATACCATCCTCTTCTTTATATTGACAGCTTTGCCTAAGCTTCACCAGCATTCAGATTAGAGCTGAGTGTGTGTGTGTGTGTGTGTGTGTCTCTGTGTGCTGTGCCAGCTGAGTGCGTAGTAAACACAGCTACGCTGTCACTGTTTGACAGAGGTTAGAGTGATGCCAGGAATAGACCCCCCCTGCTTGTGTGTGTGTGTGTGTGTGTGTGTGTGTGTGTTTGTATGGTTTTGTATGCTTGCTGTGTTTGTCTGTTTGCACGGCTGTGTATTTGTAACAGGATTAAAATCACATAAGAGTTTCAGAAACATTTTAGTCTTTAGATGATTGAATTCCCACCCTCTGTGTCTTTCAGTAGCAAAGCTGCTCTTGTGGTGCTGAACTCCATTTACCTCTCTACTTATCATATTTGTCATTGTATCTCTGTCATTTGTATTCTGTCTCTTTCACAACCTTTATACCCGCATTTACATACATGCTAGATGTCTCCTGTAAACTGTTTAGCTTATCTTTAAAAGCATTGTCATCCATACAGATTTGTGCTTAATATTATGAATCAATGTCTTGTTAGTCTTGAGTTTCAAATTTGTAAGAAATCACCTAATATACCTGTACATGCCAACTTCCTACCTCAAACACTTCCATTGTGGTGTACTCATAAGCTATTTTGCTGGACTGACCTGAATTTACTTCTTGAACGTCACCGGCCTGGGGCAGTAGTGGAAAAATCTTGCCCACACACCAAGTCTAGTCTGACATATTATACCAGTTCTGAGTGTTAGCAGCCCCATTGTATTTAACTGGTCGGTTGGCTGGTTAATGAGTAATCCTGCTGTGAACTTCTGCTCTCCACAAAAGGGACACTCTGCCCGTCCTCGTTTGTCACTGTGGCATTACTGGTGTTTACCAAACTGATATATATATTTTTTTTTATCAGTCCACACTCACTGTTTGCCTTCTTTCTGTCTTCCCCTTTTTACTCCTCTTCTGCCATGCAGGGCACCACATCACCACATCCAATGAGTTGCGTTCTAAACAGCAAACTTTCATTGGTAAACTGCTGCATGTCTGCCAAACACTGTGGGGTGGCCAAGATGTTCCTTTGATGGTCTGTTGTTTTTTGTGCACTCCTGCCTTAATGATGCCATCCAGGGGCTCCAACTTGGCTGGAAAATGGTTCAATCATGTCCCAGCCTTAGAATAGTTTCTTTGACAGGCTTTGCCAAACTCTGACCAAATTGTGCCTATTCATCATGATCGGGCTTCGTGCTGCATACTTGGAGATCTTCACAACAAGGAGTGGTTCTCAACAGTCCACTCCTGCCTTGGGAGTGGGTGGACAGAGGAGCAAAGCCAAATCCTAATTAATGATGGTGGTTAAAAGAGATGAAAGCCAAGTAAATCCTTTGGTTAGCTAAGCAGTCTGATTCATTCAGTTGCCTTTCTAAGCCTGTGTTGCCAAACAGTTGTTGTTGTCTGCATCACCACATCATGTGGTTATGTAACGCCACTTCTGTGGTTGCAATCCAGGTTGCACTGGCTGAAAATCCACTTCAAATATAGACGTTTACAGCTTCCAGGAATACAACCAGCATTTAGTATGAAGTGCGTGATCTGTGCACTGTTTAATTTAGCGTCATCCGTGCCAGCTTATTGGCTCTTGAAATTAGCAGTTACTGTGAGTGTGTATTTATTTGATGTATTTATTCCAAAAATATACTAGTATATGTAAAATGTTCCACATGACAACGCGATTTATGAACATTTTATGAACAGGTTATGTATTAACCATTCAGAAATTTTTGCATTAATGAGCAAGAAATGAAAACACTTCAACCAGTTAGGGGAGGGTACAATGGCTTATTCAGAATAACACAAAAAACTTGGTTTTATCCTGTATGTACAATGCAATGTAGATTAAATGGTTGTAAACCTAAACAAGTATCATTTATGCTAAAGCATAATATGGTAAAGTATATTACAGTATTATTTCTGTAGATGCCAGATTGCAAGACTTGCCGTCATATCTGCATGTTTTGACCTCATCACTTTGGCCACGTCTGCCTTTGGCAGTTGTGGTATGTTTGGCAGTCACGCTGTCTGTCTGCACAGCTGAGTGCTCCATGAGTAATCGGTCACTGTGGCAAAGAGTCAAAAGGGTAATATGGGCCAAGGCATTCAAGGGTCGGTGCGTTCCACCAGCGGCGATTACAGTGGCCCACAGAGCCAGGCTTCAGACTTGGATAACAAGAATACGAAGTTTGAAATAACATCATCAATATCAATACCACTGAAGTAATTAATGCTTTAGTGTTTGTTTTTCACAGTTTTCTACTTCTTTTAGTTACTGTTTGCTATTATTAGAATGCCACAGCATCACAAAGAATTTCAATTAGACATTGCAACCTGTATAAGAGACATGGTTTAGCACACATAGTCTTCTTTGTTGGTACAGCTGTGAATATTTGCTCTGAATATGCTCCCTGGGTGATTTTAGCTCTTTACGTTCTGTGCAGTTTCCTGTGTGTTCTGTAATATTGTGGAGCTTTGAAATGTGTTGTTATTGTCATTGGTGGTATGCATAGTAACGCTCTTCCCACTGCTTCAGCAGCATCATCTTCTGAATCATATAGCAGATGAACACAGTATGTTAATGTTTAACACATAGTGTAAAATACCGTAAATGTGTTCCAAAGCAGTTGCATGTTTAATCTTATGACGCAATTAGAGTATTGACAGTGATGTATTGTTAAAACTGTGTTTCAGTTGTAGCAGTAATTGGGCTATGTTAACAGAGTCTGCTAACAAGAAATTGAACATGGCATGATTTTTTTTCAGAGCACCTCATTACAGATATCATATCCACCACCTGTACAAATGAGTAGCCTTTT
The DNA here is from genome assembly GCA_032353495.1 of Ctenopoma kingsleyae. Taxonomy (NCBI): domain Eukaryota; kingdom Metazoa; phylum Chordata; class Actinopteri; order Anabantiformes; family Anabantidae; genus Ctenopoma; species Ctenopoma kingsleyae. Next base: position 5,040,459 of record JAUBNQ010000026.1, on the reverse strand, counting down.
TTTTTCATTTCATAAAATGTCTTACATATCTTACAGGCACAGCTTTCGATCCACTGTTTCCTGTTTCACACTAAAAGTTTCCTCTCTATAAAAAGACTATATTCATTCACTCATCTTCACCCAATCACAACTGTACCTCCAGTGGTCAGTACATAATATAGCATTTTTCATCCTTGCTTAGTTATTGAAAATTATTAAAACGCATAAATGCACAGTAGAAACAGATGTAACTCTGTTTGATAAATGAGTGTTGTGAATATAACATCACAAACTAAGATGTGGAAGTGGCATGCAAACCTAGTCCACCTAGGTCACTACAGAGCAATATGTCTAATCCATTCTGCACCACTGTGCCACTCTGCTTGCAGTTCCTACTCCTGCAGCATGAATAAGGCAAAAGGCACTTAAATATCTAACACCCGCTGCATCAGCCGTATAAAAAGCCAGAGGACATGACAGGCTGAACTGTTGAGCCGTATGGCTTGTAACTGAAAATGGAAATATTGTGGAGCTTTCATTACTGTGAGGAAGAAGCTGCTTTTGAGTCTTGGTGTAGTTTTTGCAGCACTGTATCGTCTGTCTGATGGTGAGAGATCAAACATGTAGTGTGCAGGATGTGTTGGGTCCCTGGTGATGTTCAAAGCTCCACGGAGGTAACAGGAAGTGGCAAAGTCATCCAAGAAGGGCAGGAGACAGCTGATGATTTTCTGTGCCATCTTAGTGACTCACTGCAGAGTCTTCATCTCTGCTGCTAAACACCCGGTATACCACACTGAGATGCCAAAAGTTAATATGCTTTCAATGGCAGCTCGATAGAAGGCTGTCAACAGTATTTGATCCAGATTGTTCTCGCAGAGTATTCTCAGGAAGTTTAATCTCTGCCCTGCCTTTTAACTGTTGGTGTTTGCAGTTCAAGAGCGGTCATCTGAGATGATAGTACCCAATAATTTGAATTTGTCATTTCCTTGGACTTTGTAGCGGTCAGTG